>JAWNPN010000059.1:0-600000 GCA_035047485.1 Drosophila peninsularis | reverse complement strand
GTGCAAACTTTGCTTTGATCACGCTGGGTTATAAAGGCTGCAAAATTAAAATAATTATAAAAATAATAATATAATAAATAATAATGAAATTAAACAAAGTTATTTCAAAATATTATTATATTATGTATACATTATTATATTATATATTATATAATATTATTATAATTTCAAATAATTTTATTTAATTTCTCTCTATCTTTGAGATACTTTTCATTTGCTGAACAGATTGTAAAACGATTTTTTTTAGCAATTATATATCTAAATAAATAATAATCAATAATAATATAGAGGTTTAAAGTTTTAACTAAGTTATGAAGAGCTATAATGTTTAAGCTAAGTCAGGTTTTGAACTATTTTTGTCTTTTAACAAAGACTTTGAGATACTTTTTATGTTAAAATATGATTTTGCAGCCTGTGCTCGATTCAGCTAGTTTTCGTAGGCTCCCAGCTATTATTCCTCAACTCTAGTTTATGAACATACAATTTATAATTAGCCAAAGCTCCCATATCTAACTGCAAATACTGGGAGTAGAAGTATCTCACTTTCTGATATTCCATGAACCCAGTTGAGATACTTTCAGCTACTTTTCGCTTCAGCCTATCAGGCAACCTTTGCTGAATTAATTCTCGCCCAGCTGCAGCTAAGGCTAAACACATTTTCAATCAATTTGGAGTTGAAAGTTATCCAGCCCTAATTAAGTTGCAATTAGTTGGCCGCAGATGCAACACATGTGTGCAACATGCGGACAGATGAGACAGATTCATTGGTTCGTTTTTCGAGCTGCCAACTGAAGTGAAAACTTTTGCTAAATGTCGCTCAAACCTAATTACGTTGCAATTAGGTTAAATTGGTGGCAAGTGTTGGTGCGTGGCAGCAATTAGTTGGCAGCTAGCAGCGTGCAACACGAGCGCCGCGCCTTGGAGTAAGGGGCGACCTTACACAGGACACACGCGTGCAACGGCTTCACGAAGGTTAGCAACGATCAAGGGCAGCTCAATGCCAGTCCGGATCCTTGTGGGGCATCTACACTATGTTGCATGTTAAGTGGGTGGTTGGGCGCTGGCCTCCGGCTGCTTTGACTGTCAAGGTCTTTCCGCAGAGCTTTGCCTCTTCCAGCAGCAGCAGCTGTTTGGCTGCAGTCAGCTGACTTTTGCTGCAACTGTTGCGCTCCGTGCGTGAAGCTTGCAACAACTTGTGGCGTGTGTAATAATAGTTCACAGCGAGTCTGATTCTCTCACTCTCTCTCTCTCTCAGTCTCTCTCTTTAAGCTGCACAGAGTTGCCTTTAGTTCCGATTGCAGCAAAGCTCAACAGCTGCAGTTGCACTGCAAAGCTTTGTGGCTCAAGCTTTGCCTTAATAGTTTGTGATGCAACCTACGCTAGCAAAAGCTTTGGCGTCTCTGCGCAGCTTTAGCGCTGCAGCTTTATTCTAGCGAATTTCAAATGCATTTTGTACCTAAATGGTTGCAATTTCCGCAGTGGCTGAGAGCTTTTTGAAAGCTTTGCCTTGACTTGAATTGGGCATTTGTGAGGGAGTTCTCTATTAGCAATAAATTATTGTGTTTTGAAATTTAAGAGGTTGCTAATTTTAAATATTAAAAAATTAAAATTACTATAAAAAAAATACAAAATTAATATTAAAAAATATCATTTAATTTAAATTAATTTAATTTATATAATTTAAATAATTTAATAATACAAAGAACATTATGTTGTAATATAAGTTTATTTAAATTAGTTAAATTTTAATAATTTAATAAACAAAAATATATATTATTATAAAAATTCATTTTGTTTTATTTAATTTTTTAGTAAATTTAATAATTTAATAATAAAAAGATATATAGATATAGATATATAATATATAATTTACTTTAATTTAAATAATTTAATAATACAAGAAAATTTTTATATATAATTTTATTTATTTTGAAAAATTGAATGATACAAAAAATATTATAATATATAATTTAATTTAATTTGAAAAATTTAATAATACAAAAATTCGTATTAAAAAATATTATTTTATTTAATTGTTTCTTTTTTTAATGTTTATTAGCATAGTGTATTTATCAGTATATTATTAGTATAGTATTTTATTTAGATAATATAACTAATATCAAATCAATGAACCAAAGTCAGCTTAGATACATACGCAAATACATATCAATTGTTAATAACAATATATATATAAAGTATACTTTCATCATTGATCATCATTTCCGTTTTTTCCCATTCATAATTATTATTGGACTTTTATGACTAACGCAATATTAATTTAATTTTGCGCTTAGCTCAAATACAAAATATTAGCAAAGTTTTTCACTACATTTTTTGTATTTTGTTTATTTTTTGGTATTTTATTTGCAGTCATATTTCACTTGTTTGCCGTTATTAAATGTTGACCAAGCGATATAAAGTCTAAGCAGCTTAGACAAAGCCGAAATTGCCTGGGGGCTGGGAAGTTTAGGGGTTGTTAATGGAATGGGCTCTGGTGGGGGCTGGGGAGCTGGAGGGACTATGTGTATAAACGCCCACGCTGTCAGCACATACAAACTTGTATTTATATAGATAAAGATGTATGTATGTATGAATTTATATGTATATATTTAACTCTCACACGTATTAGCACTTTGTCAAGTCTTTTTTCTCTGTCGACTTTAACTCTCTTCTTTCATTCAGCCTACCCTGCAAATCGAAAGCGAGCAGGGGTGGTCCAACTGCCAGTTTGAGCTGCCGTTGCGTTGGCTTGGAAGGCTTGGCCTTCCAGGGTATATGCTACGTCGGTATCTGCCGTTTCTAACCTTGTGGCGTGTGTCGAATTTCGCTCGTTGGCATTTCGTTATTGGCTTATATATATTTTGATTGCTTGGCCTTGACTTTCAGTAACCTCTCGGTTAATTCTAGTGTTATTAATGAAAAGCGCCTCAGAATTCACGGAATTCGTGCTCTCAGCGCTGTCAGCACTCGCGTCTCTTTGCCTTTTATGAAGTAATTGAATTTGTCAGTTATATTGATAAAAACAGAGCAGAATGAGAATTAGATAGAGCGAGAGCAAAGTCAAAGGCAAAGGCAAAGGGAAAGACATAAGCAAAGGCAAAAGCAAAGACAAAAACAAAGACAAAAGCAAAGACAAAGCAAAGACAAAAGCAAAGACAAAATCAAAGGCAAAAGCAAAGACAAAAATAAAGACAAAAGCAAAGACAGTAGCAAAGACAAAAACAAAGACAAAAGCAAAGACAAAATCAAAGACAAAAGCAAAGACAAAAGCAAAGGCAAAAGCAAAGACAAAATCAAAGACAAAAACAAAGACAAAAGCAAAGGCAGAAACAAAGACAAAAGCAAAGACAAAATCAAAGACAAAAGCAAAGACAGTAGCAAAGACAAAAACAAAGACAAAAGCAAAGACAAAATCAAAGACAAATGCAAAGACAAAAGCAAAGGCAAAAGCAAAGACAAAATCAAAGACAAAATCAAAGACAAAAGCAAAGACAAAAGCAAAGACAAAAACAAAGACAAAAACAAAGACAAAAGCAAAGACAAAATCAAAGACAAAAGCAAAGACAAAAGCAAAGGCAAAAGCAAAGACAAAATCAAAGACAAAATCAAAGACAAAAGCAAAGACAAAATCAAAGACAAAAACAAAGACAAAAGCAAAGGCAGAAACAAAGACAAAAGCAAAGACAAAATCAAAGACAAAAGCAAAGACAGTAGCAAAGACAAAAACAAAGACAAAAGCAAAGACAAAATCAAAGACAAAAGCAAAGACAAAAGCAAAGGCAAAAGCAAAGACAAAATCAAAGACAAAAACAAAGACAAAAGCAAAGACAAAATCAAAGACAAAAGCAAAGGCAGAAACAAAGACAAAATCAAAGACAAAATCAAAGACAAAAACAAAGACAAAATCAAAGGCAAAAGCAAAGACAGTAGCAAAGACAAAAACAAAGACAAAATCAAAGACAAAAGCAAAGACAAAAGCAAAGACAAAAACAAAGACAAAATCAAAGACAAAATCAAAGACAAAAGCAAAGACAAAATCAAAGACAAAATCAAAGACAAAATCAAAGACAAAAGCAAAGACAAAATCAAAGACAAAAGCAAAGACAAAATCAAAGACAGAAGCAAAGACAAAAACGAAGACAAAATCAAACACAAAAGCAAACACAAAAGCAAAGACAGTAGCAAAGACAAAATCAAAGACAAAATCAAAGACAAAATCAAACACAAAAGCAAAGACAAAATCAAACACAAAAGCAAAGGCAAAAGCAAAGACAAAATCAAAGACAAAATCAAAGACAAAAGCAAAGACAAAATCAAAGACAAAATCAAAGACATAAACAAAGACAAAAGCAAAGACAAAATCAAAGACAAAATCAAAGACAAAATCAAAGACAAAAGCAAAGACAAAAGAAAAGACAAAAGCAAAGACAAAATCAAAGACAAAAACAAAGACAAAATCAAAGACAAAATCAAAGACAAAAGCACAGACAAAAGCAAAGACAAAAGCAAAGACAAAATCAAAGACAAAAGAAAAGACAAAATCAAAGACAAAAGCAAAGACAAAAGCAAAGACAAAAGCAAAGACAAAAGCAAAGACAAAATCAAAGACAAAAGCAAAGACAAAAACAAAGACAAAATCAAAGACAAAATCAAAGACAAAATCAAAGACAAAAACAAAGACAAAAGCAAAGACAAAATCAAAGACAAAAGCAAAGACAAAAGCAAAGGCAAAAGCAAAGACAAAATCAAACACAAAAGCAAAGACAGTAGCAAAGACAAAATCAAAGACAAAAGCAAAGACAAAAGCAAAGGCAAAAGCAAAGGCAAACGCATAGGCAAAGGCAAAGGAAAAGGCAAAGGCAAAGGCAAAGACAAAATCAAAGACAAAATCAAAGACAAAAGCAAAGACAAAAGCAAAGGCAAACGCATAGGCAAAGGCAAAGGAAAAGGCAAAGGCAAAGGCAAAGGCATTCGCTTCTCAGCTATCAGCGCCAACTTTTCATATACTTAATTATGATAAATGAACGTAGCTGAACCGCACGGAAGCTACCCCAAAAGTTCTCCCAATTTCATTTGTCACTTTGCATATTTGGCTGGAAGCTTGCCACGCGCAAAAGTTGGCTAAAAATCTGCCAGCAAGCTGCTACAATTCTTTGCGGCGCAGAACTCAAATTCATGGTCAATGTGTCAAACACCCCCACAGGCAGCCCCAAGCAGCCAGCCATACGCAGCCCCAAACAGCCTCCTTCCCAGGCTCTAGCTCAATGCACGCACTGTTGTGCTAGGCCTAAACGACCTGCCTGCCTGCCTCTCTCTCTCTCTCTCTCCCTCTCTCTTTGCATTTTCCTGCCTGTTTTTCCGAGCTAAAAATAACGTTACATACAACTATACAGAGTCTCCATTTGCTGCCTACCCAAATTTGTCTTGCGTTGCCTCAGTCGCCCTTAATATTCTCACTTGTGCGCCCTCGCCCTATGCCCGGTACCCTCCCTCTCTCTCTCACCCACGCTCCTGCTCTCTCTCTTTCTGTATTTCTCTTTGCGTGGTATTTTGTTCACACTTTGTTTTCGCCTCGCCTGTTGTTGTTTTTGTTTCCTTTTCCTTTTTTGTGTATTTTTATTATAGCCCAAAGCCCACTTTTTATTATGTTTTTGAACTTGGCCTAGAGAAGCAATTAATAAAAAGACATTAGGCTGCAGCACCTTTTTTGTGGCTAACTATTTACACTTGTTGGTTTTGGGTTGCGAAGGGCATTGAGTTTGGGTACATAAGATAGATATTGCATATATTCTTATATACAGTATTTAATTTTTGAGAATTAAATTGGGTGGAAAACACAATATTTTATTTATATAATTTTTTCTTTATATTTTTCTAAAGTAGGAAAATTACAAAAAAAATTGTTTATATTTTTTTCTCAAGTACTTAGTTTTTTATAAATATTTTTTGGTATTAAAAAATAATAATAAATGCAATATATGTATATTCAAAATTAAATACAAAAAAATATATTTCAAATTTAATAAAATAAAGATATATATATTCATTTATTTTAATTTATTTTGTATTTATTTTTTATTTTAATTAAATTAAATTTTAGTTTATTATTATTATTATATTAATTATTTATTTTTTTTATTTTTAATTTTTAATTTAATTTTTTATAAATTTATTTTATTTATTTAAAAAGAAAGTCATATAATTTTTTTACCTTATTTTTTTTTTTTTTTTAAGAAAGTCATAAACATTTTTATTTATTTTGTATATATATATATATATATATATATATATATATATATATATTTTTTTTATATTGTAAAGAAATTCATATTTTATATTATTATTATTTTTGTTATCTTATATATTTTATTATTTAACATTTTAGATAAATATTGTATAAATTGTATAGTCTAAACTAAACTTATATAATCTCGGTTTTTCATATACATATGTAAGTTATATACATTTATATGTACATATATATATTGAAAGCTAATTGTATTTATACATATATATTATAGATATGGATTCTATATATATAATATACATACATACATACATATATGTATACATTATCTTTATTTTTGTCTATTAAAAACAATTCATAATTATTTCCATTGAAATGATGCTAACACAAAGGCCTTAGAAATAGATGTTATGGTAACTGTTATCTGCAGCTTATGTTAGCCTTTTGTGCATAAATATATACACACATACATGCAAAAATGTACATACGTATATACATCATTGGCATTTATAAATGTTTTGTTTATGCCTCTCGCATCGTCAATAATGCGTCGAATTAGCAAACAAAACACATACAAACACCAAAACACATTCAATTCATAGCGAAATTCATAATAAATGCGGCAATAAATAAGTGGGAGTGTGAGCGGGAGAGAGTGAGGGCTGAAAGAGTGAGGGAGCGTGCGAGTTAGAAGAGCGAGACAGGTCAGCCGGGCAGGCATACGGTGCGTATGGGTTATGGCCGACTTCCTTCAAAGCTTTTCCGCATAATTTTGTTATTTCCTCTAGCCATTACACACACACACACTAACACACAAAGTCACACGCACATACACACATAATAAAGAGCCAACTGTCGCACAATGTGCACGCGCCTCAGCAGCAGCAACAACAATAAAGAAAACTGCTGATTAAATATACACCTAATGCCACGGCTGTGGTTCTTTATATACAACACTTCGCATATAAATACATACATACACACACACATATATATACTTGAGCCTAAGAGCAGCCGAAAAAACGCTGCCGCAGCCGAGCGCTGACGAACGCAAACGAAGGCGCTCAGTCGGGCGGCGGCAAATAAATAGGTGAACGACCGTCGATAATGCGCGACCTTCAAAATAATCTGGGCCAAGTGGAATATCATCATCATTGTTGTTGTTGTCGCTCTCACTCTTTGTGCGTGTGCGTGTGTGTGAGTGTGAGTGAGTGTGCAGCACTTTTTTCTGTTATGTGTGCCTGCCTGCCTGCCTGCTCTCTGTTCATCCTATGAGGCGCTCGCTCTGGCACCAACTCTCTCACTCTCTGCCTCTCGCTCGCTCACACGCTCTCGAGCGCCTAGAGCCGCACTTTGCGTTTCCTTTTTGTTGCTCGATTGGCATACATAAATATATTTGAAAGAGCTTCATTATTTGGGTGTTCGTTATGGCTAGATTGACATAATAGATATTTATTTGATATACAAAACTGTTATTGAATATTTAAATAATTATTATTTGATTATGCCTCAAACATAATTTAAGTAATACAAATAATATAATAAAAAACTTGCATTTATAATAAATTTAGAATTATAATTCTAAAATAAATTTAATACAATTATAAATAAAAATTGCATTTAAATAAAAAGTATAAGTAATAATTAATATAAATAACTTTTATTAAAATTGCATTTATAACATTATTTAAAAAATAAAAACAAACATTAAAAAAAAAGATATTCATTTTAATAAAAAAGATTTAAATAATTATTAAATTATGTTAAATATATAAAATTAAAAAATTATCAAAAATTTACACATATATAAATATAATTTAAAACTTAATAAAATTATAAATAAAATTTAAATTAAATTAAAAATTATAATTAATACTTAAAATACAAAAATATTACAACAAAAATTGCATTCATATTAAGCAGCTACAAAAATGTATGCTATATTAATTATTAAATTATATAAGCTCAAATTACATATTTTGAAATAAATAAATAACAAAAAATTATAATTATATAAATATAAAAATATATAAAATTTGGTAAAAAAAAAATAATCCAAACAAATATAAATTATTATTTTATTAAATTTAATAAGCAATTGATAAACATATATATTCTGTGTAATTATGTACCATATCTATCTCTTGATCTCTCACTTTCATTGTCAACAAGCATAGCTAAAGCTTAAAGCTCTTTCTTTCTGTATGCAGCTTTTAGGCTACTGTTTGTGCAGCTTTTTTGAGTGCCTTTTAGATTGGCCTTAGACAAAGTCATTGCACTTCATTCAGGACAATGACAGTGGCAGCTCTCGCCCACACACACCCCCACTCACCCAATATAACTATATTATAGAGAGCACGCCGTAAGCAGCAAAGCACTTGGCTGGAATTTGAATTTTATTGCCGTATTTAATTAAAGATCCGCGCTCGTTTTTTATGTGCGCCTAATGCTGTCAGCCATTAACGGACGCCTTCTGTGCCATTTGCATGGCTGGCAGCGCAGTTGTGGGCCGTGTAGCCGCCATAGGCCACAAGCCTGACAACCTCTTGTGGCTGGTGTCCTTGCCCGATTTTCCGAGTTCAACAGCCAGCAGAAGGTCACAAGTGTGGCGCTTGGCTACGTCAAAGGCTGCGCATAGTGGGAGCTGTTATATGAAATTAGGTAGTTACGAGAGCAGCGAGTAAATTTGAATAGAAAATAATGTATATATAATATATGCGTTGTTAAGATCAGAAATATTTCCTTCTCTCACATTAGCTGACTGTTGATAAAGCTTTTGGTATATTAAGATTCCAACTGGGAGTTAGCTCTGCGCTTCCACTCAATTAAACTTGAGCTCATTCCTCGACTCGAACCTCGAACAGCCCTCGAACTAAGCACACACCATAGCCTGTTAACTCGCTGTTAACTGTATGCTTGCTGTTATCTGTTAACTGTTAACAATTAAATGTAAACTGTTGACTGTTAAAAAATCATATTTAGAACATTACACGGTATCCATCACATACATTCACTATGAACATGCACTCCAACAGCCAAAATGTTATTCAAGAGCGCTGAGCATTGAGTGGAGCAGAGTTTTGGGGCTTAACGGCAGTGCAGCTGCCGTTTAACGCGCTTAATGGACCAGCAAAGCGAACGAACAATCGAACAAGCTAAACAACAAACGACCCACTCCAACCCACAATCACAACACAATCGCGAACAAAGCGAGGCAGCCAGCCCATGAGCTGAATGCAACTCGCTGCAAGAGCAGTTGGGTACTGGGGACTGACCCTGAACTCGGACGACGACACAGAAACTGAAAAGCTGGCAATTTGTTTGACATGCAGAGTGGGGCAGGCAGGCAGGCGGGCGAGTGGGTGGTCCATGGGTCTGGGCATGTCTGTGTAAGAGTTGCAGCAGGAGCATATCAAAAAGTTCAAATACGTTCGCTGACATTTTCGCTGCAGTGCTCAATGTCGCGCTGTTAGTCGCGTTGCATACTGAGGATTGGGCCGCTTGAATATGTAGCTCAAGGATTACAATGTGACACACACACACCTGCACACATCAAATAGCTAACACAGATACAAACAGACACACTCACAAAGATTGGCTTGAATAACTTTCTCACGTAGTTCGTTGTTCGTCACGCGGCCTTGAATGTTTCTTCTGTCATTGGCATTTTTACAGTTCATTTAACTTTCGGCAGGATAATATGTTGTTGCCTGGCGCATTCAAATAAATTCTTTTGAATAATGCTCATTGAATTGAGCCAAACACATAATACTAGCATATATACATATAAAAAGCTTTTAAATTTAAAATAATTATAAATCATAATTTAAAAAATATTATTAATTTTATTTATTAATTAATTAACAAATTACTGCATTCAGCATGTTCGTTTTTAAATTCGCGCGCCTTACAGCAGCTAAAGCTCATTAACAGCGCACATGCAAAGCTTTTACAGCAGACATTGCCTTTTTGAGTATAACACTGCACTGTTTGGCTTAACAGCGCATAAGCGACTGCTAACATGCCCAATTGAGCATAACATGTCAGCGATCAAACATGCTCGAACCAGCTGTTCTGCCTTGTTGCAGCCGTTTGCTGGCAGTTAGCAGCTGTTAAAATGAATTGAAAGTGTTAGACAGAGAATTGTATTGAAAATGAAGATATATAATATTAATAATTATGGTTTGATAATTCCTTAATATAATAATAATTATCATATATAATTATAAAATATATTGTGCTTACAATATTTGTATTTTTGAAACTCGAAAAGTAGCCATGCAGCCGCGCTGTTATGTTAATAACAGCGTATGTAAAAGCTTTTCGGGGCGCCGCCAGCTGTCTGTTTGGCTGTTAGTGTTGGGAAAAACATTCATTGGCAGTGTGTTTGTGTTGTTGTTCCGGTGCTTGGCGCTCAAAAACGTTTTCGGCAATATTTTTGCGAAAAATCTTATGAAAAATAGCAGCTTAAATCAAACCAAGTGTCATAAATTAGAAGAATAATATAGAAATAGAGAGAATTCAAGTCCTAAATGCATAAATTATTTTGCAGTTAACAAAGTGTTTAAATAATCATGTGTAAACTAATTGTTGCATTTATTAGATGAAAATGCATAAAGACTTGTCCAAAAATAAAGCCCGTAAAAAATTGTCATTACCAAGCGAGAGTGCCAGTGCTATTTTGTGATATTTCTATCGAAAATTAAATCATATTTTAATAGATGAAATCAAATTTGCCAAACCAACGGGTATCTAGAGACTAAACATAGTTAGCTAGCGTATACAAATTTTACAACAAATCTAAGAAAAACTGTAAAGGTGCCATAAGAAATTGCTTAAACAAATCAAGTGATACTAGAACTTTGCTTAATAGTTATAAATACAAAAAAAATATTATTAAAATATTAATAATATAATATTGTAAAGTAAAACACACACAAATACACAAAGTACTTGCTGCTCAAACAATATACAGTTCAAATTCATAAACTCTTATTCAAAACCAAGAAATGACTGTGGGAAGTCGCGAAGATCTGTTTGCTCAGGCCAAACATATCGATGATACGGAACGTTTAATTGGCCGCGTCTTAGCTGGTGAGTGTGCGGGCTAGAATTAACAAATTAGCTCAGCTAACTATGCATATATATATAGTTTATATATATATTTATCAAAGATCTGCTCATTTGGCTGCCTGAAAATGCGAATTACTTTCGCTTTCTATGGCGTATTTTGTGCGCTGCCTCTGCGGTCATTGAACTCATTAACCTAAATTTTCATCGTGCAAATCAACAGAATTGAAACGCGTCATAGGCGATAGCGAGCAAAGGCTGTTTCGCTTATTGAATACCCTTTAAATGTGAAGCAAAAGGTAGCTTGGCTTTGGCTTTCTCTATGTGCTGAATTCTCAGTCTCTTCCGCGACCCCTAACTCTGCTCTCAGTCTGCTTCTGACTCTTTGAATACCCTTTAATTGTGCATGAACAGGTAGTTTCGCTTGGCATCTATATGCTGCGTTTTCCTCGACCTCTAACTCTGCCTCTCTTCTCTCAGTCTCTTTCTGTCTGTCCTATTCCTCGCTCTTTGAATACCCTTTAAATATGCTTAAAAGGGTAGCTTGGCTTTGGCAAAATCCTAAACGTCTCTGTCCGCCTCTTCCTCAACCGCTTACTCCCCCTCTCTCCTCCTGGCTGCCTCTGCCTGTCCTCTTTCTCTCTCTCTCTCTCTCTCCTCTCAATCTCATTCTCCTCCTCATTGAGCTGCTCTCTCTGTCTCACTCTCTCCCCTCTCTCTTCCATCTACGCGCTCTGTCTCTCTCTCTCCTCTTAGTCTTCCTTTGTCTATCCTTTTTCCCTCCTCTCAGTCTCCTTCTGACTGACTCTGCCTGTCCTTTCTGTCCCTCTCTCTCTCTTCTCAGTCCTTTTCTACCTGCTCTCTCTGCCTTCCTCTCCTCTCTTACACTCCTTCTGTCTACCCTTCTTCCTCTCTCCCTCCTCTCAGTCTCCTTCTGTCTAACCTCTCTTCCGCCGCCCAGTCCCACCCGACCTGTGCCACGCTGACGTATACTTAATATTTATTAAGCTGCTGCTGTTCGCAAATGTTAATCATACGCCGCATATGCCAATTATCATACGAATTTATATAAGCTAAGTAAATATCAGCAAAGAACAGGAGGAGAATGCGTAACAACTGAGTGCGAGGGCGAGAGCAGAGCTGAGGCGGGGCGAGGCGCGCGACAAGTCGGCAAAATCTAAACGACGAACAGCCGACGAAGCCAATGCACGAAAGTAAAAGCAACAACGAGAACTAACAACGATATGAGCTTTTGTTGTTATTGTAAAATCTAGGCCATGGACTCGCGCGGTCGTTGAACTTGGCAAACGCTGTTGACTGCCGTCTCTATACAGAAAATATAGATAGAAATAGAAATGGGGAGTGTGGGGCCTGGGACAGTGGGGCATGCGTAAAGCCGGTCGACGCAATAATTTCGCTTTCAATTTGATGGTCACCGATTCAATTCAAGCTGCGAGCGGGCCAATTAACAAGCTGGCCACAAATATGGCTCCTACGGCCCCTCGGCCAGGCCAAGCTCGAATCAGCGACAGAAACACGTGGCAGCACTGCGCACAGCATCAACTATTTAGGGCATTTGTTGTCATTCTTGTGGCATTCATACAGATTTTCTTTCCATTCTGTCCAAGTCGTTTTTCATTTTTCTTCATCTTTTTTTTGCCATTTCGATTTGTGGTTTTTTGCCTGAGTTTTTTTAGCGCTGTGACAAACTGCTGCTTAGATTGTGTGTGCGAATTTCTGTACATATATTAGATAATGGCTAGGGCAAATATATATATATAAATATATATAGTGTGGGCATATGATAAACTTGAATTGCACTGCGACTGGAAGTAGTTGGAGCAGTAAAAGTTTTTATGGTAAAAATACTAAAGTATTAGCTGATAGTTGATTCTAACTGTGAGCGCTGACGGCGCAAATATTTGGCTTGAGTCACAGCAATTTTTGACATATTAATTTAATAATTTTAGTTTTTTTTTCAGTATGTCTAATATTTTAAATGAATTATATATTTTATTTAAATTATTTTTATGATTTATACAAACAGAAAATTCTTTTCCAATATTCATAAAATAATAAATGCAAATTTCTATAATTAATTTTTTTTTCAATAAATTTCATAAATATAAAAATGTCAAATAAACAATATTAAATATTTTATAAATATTAAATATTGTTTATTTAACAAATACATATTTTTTTACAAATATTTTTAATTAATTATTGAAATTTTATTTTTATAAAATATTTAATATATACATATAAATAAATTGTCATTATTATAAAATAAAATATTTTATTGGGGTGATATTAAAATTTAAAAAACTTTTAATTTTAAAATTCATTAATTTATGAATATTTGATCCAATAATAATAACAGCGTAATTTTTTTTATAAATGAATTGTCATATTATATAGCTAATAATAAATTCAACACGTAATTTAAATGTAGTAAAAAAATATTAAATAAATATTTTTTTATATTAACTTAACAAATTAAATAACAATTTGATAATGTTTTATATAGATATAGATATAGTTATTTTTTGATATCTTGTGGATTATAATTAAATACAAAAAAAAATTAAAATATATATAATAATAATTATATTATGATTTAATTTAATTTAATATTACAAAATATTTTTTTTTTATTATTCTCATTTTAATTTTATATAATTATTAATTAATTTAATAATATTTAGACAAGTTTTATTTGTTTATTATTCCCTTAGCATAACTACGTTATTAATACAACAAATTTTTTAGCTCAGCAAACTTTATTTTTTACCATATTTCAGAAGAAGTTATTTGCTTTGAGCTAGACCATCAAGCGATAAGATAGCCCAGCGACATAGCTGCAAACGCTTAGATCATTTTAAATACACTTGAACGTATGGCCAAATCGCATCTGTATAATCAGCTAATATGCCCGATTCATAGTCAAGCCACATCATGTTTTTCCAATGCTTTTCCTCTACTCGCCAAGTTTTGCATATTTGTTTTCAACTGTGCCAAGCTCGCTATGCTCACACTCTCACTCCCACTCTGCCTCCCTTCCACTCTCCCACTCTCACCCTCTCTCTCTCTCTCTCTTATCACACAGTGCTTCGTCTATCTAAAGCTCTCTCGGTTTGGGGTTCTATGCGCCGTGGCTTTGGCCTTGGAATCGCTTTTGCCTTTGCCTCGTTCATTGACCCGAAGGCTGGTTCTGTTTTTTTCGCTTGCGAATTGCGCTGATATCGGTGTCTGAGTGTGTGTGCGTGTGATTGTGTTTATTTCTATTATCACCACAGTCGATGTACGTCGCGATATGAAATCCCCCATGCCATAACGGGCCGGCCGTCCGTCCGCCCGTCCCATGACCTAATAAAATTTGCCTGCTGTGCGACTGTCTCAGGCGGACGGGGCGAACGGGGCGCTCGGCGGGCTCGCGCTATCAATTGTGGCAGCCGCAATAGATTTTCACATACATATGTGCACCTATGTGTGCGTATGTCTATGCACAAACAACTAATTGCTTTTGTTTGTCGTTCATAAATCGACAGCAAATAAATGCAGACATATTACACATACGCAGCGTGCGCCATAAAGTGGGCAGTCGACGTTGCACATGAAGCATACGCGGCGTAGGGCGAAGAAAGTGGGGAAGAAAAGGGGGAAGCGGTAGATGGAGCAACTAAGTATTATATATATTAAATATGTATATTAACTATAAAATAAATATTAAACTAAAATTGAAGTTAATGAAGTGGAAATTAATAGAAAAAAGAGAAAAATTTATTTGAAAAAAATAAAAAATAAATATAAATATGATAAAATATTTGATTGGGATGATTATATATTCAGCAAGTTTCATATAAACTAAAAAATAAATAAAAAAAGGTATTATTAAAAATATCTTTAAGAATATTTATCAAGCTGTATATAAAGTAATAAATAAATTGATATAAATTAATAAAAACAAAATTTTAAAATATTTAAATTAAATTAAATTATTTATATTTCTTTATATTATTTATATATATAATTATAAAATTTCGTATAAACTTATAAATAAATAAATAAATGATTTATTTATTAAAAATTTTAAAAATTATTAAAAACATTTTTCAAGTTTCATATAAACTAATTACTAAATTTATAAAAATTAATTTTAAAAATGTTTTTTTTTTTTTGTAATGCAAAATATATTTTTTGAAAATATTTATAAAAATATATTTTTTTATAAATGCAAAATATATTTAATGAAAATATTTTTTATAAATGCAAAATATATTTTATGAAAATATATATATATATAATATATATAGCTAAAAGCTTATTGCTTAGCAACTACTTTTCTCACACACAAAGAAGCTACTTTAAACAATTTCCACATATTTCTAATAACAATAATATTTACTTACTTGCAACAATTATAAACTCAGTCTTAACTCTTCATTCACTTCTATTTCCTTTCAGGTGAGTTATACAAGTTTGCACACAGTCAACGTTTTGCTAGGCAGTCGAACGTAAGTAAAACAGATTTGAATTGAAAAGCTTTTTGCTCGGAGATGAGAGACGAATGTCATCAGAGGTGTTTCACCTGGCAACCTTGTCAAGCAGCAAAAACTAAGTCAAATAACTCATAAGAATAAATGTCGACTGATTAATGCACTCGACTATTTGTGTGTGTGCATGTCCATGTTGCTCCGTCGCTCCGTTGCTTGTCGCGGCCTACGCGATTTGCATTTTGCAATCACAGAGACAGAGAGGCAGAGAGAGATGGAGAGAGACAGAGAGAGAAGAGCACATTCGCTTTTGTTCATTCGTTCGTTACAATAAATAAATTCAACATAATTTTTCTTAATGCCATTTTTTGTTAGCGGCAAAAACTAAACCGAGAGTTGAATGCACGCGCAGCATTGTAAAGCAATAGCCTCGATCTAAATTTACACACAGATACGCAGCCACACACACACACACACACACGCTAGAGGCAGCTGCAGCTAAGTTTTTTTACGTCTGTGTTTGTGTCTGTGTTGAACTTGCACTTAATTTGTATTCTCGACAGTCACACACACACACACAGACACTCATTGAGAGCAACACTCGGCATTTGAGTTTAGCTTTCTGAAAGCTTTTTGTTTTTGCGCTTGCTTTTGCCTTGCACGTTTTTTACGCTCGCTCAGCGAACGGAAATGCTTGCGAGCAGCCATTGCACAGCTCCTAGTGAGCTATAAGGCAACATATGCCTGGCTAATAGTTGAGACTATATAGATCAAGCGTTTACATAGCATACTTTGTTTCAGTTTTGATGAGCTTTAGCTTTGCCAGAAGCAATTGCAAATAGAGTAAAAATATAAGAAAAATATCTAATATCAACGGCAAAAAATCCTAAATTAAATTAAAATTATATAAAATATTTTAACATATTTAAAAAATATTTTTAAAATATATATTTTATTTTAACACACTTTAAAGATATTTAAAATATTTTATTTTTACTTTAATGAACTTATATTTATTTTATATATGTATATATATTTTTTAAACAGAAAGTATTAGAAATATTTATATATTTTTTTAACAGAATTATTAAACAGATTTATATATTTTTAAACAGAATTTAATTGCTTAAATCTTATATATATTATTACTACATACATATTTATAATAATATTTTAGTACATTTAAAATGTTTAAAAATTCTTATAAATATTTAAAAATATATTTTTTTCTGCTGAAAACTTATTTGAAATGTAGTAAATACATATAATATTTTATTTAATTAATTAAAAATGTATTACAGTTATAATAAATATGTAAACTATTTTCAAATTGCTCTTAAAACTCTTGCAACTGCTTGAAAACTAATTTAATTAATTAAAGTGCCTAAATATATGATTTTAAACTATATATTTTTAAATATTTTGCAGATTTCTCTTGAGATATTTTTAAAAAGTTTTCTGACAGAATTAAATAATAAAAATAATTATAAATTATAATAATAATAAAAATAAAACTGTTAAATAGTTTTAGACTTTAACTTTAACTAACTTAAGAATATTAAAATAGATTCCATCTTTTTAACTAGTCCAAACCTTATGCAAATATTTAAATATCGTCAGCTATTCATAGCCAAGCTTTAGTTATGCTCAAGAGCTAAGCCAAACAATTACATTTTTCTAATGTATATATAGTATGCCCACATGCTCACATATATAATGGCTGCTCAGGCCAATATCGCATAAGTGAATCAAAAATGTTTAGAGGTTATTGCGAAGCGGGTCAATTCAGTTCATTCGCCCGCCTGTGCTGAGCGCCATATTGTAAACTGCACGTGACCTCGTTGCATGCAACACACAGGCCTGTTTCTAGTTGCTGTTGCTGTTGCTGTTGCTATCACTGTCGCCGCTGTCAAATGTATTTGCCTTCTCTGTATGTGTGTGTGAGTGCACTTTATGCACATTTTCTAGCCAGAGAGCAAATTGAAGTCGACAAACGTTCATGAACTCAATTCGGGTTTTTCCTTCAAACGTGTGCAATGACGTCAAAGTGCAACTGTAAATTTGTGCCTCTCGCAAAGCTTTCAAACTGTAATGGGTTAGCGTTGAACAATAAGAAAAAGCTCCCACAGCGTATGTTTTTTAATATATGCATATGTATATAAATAGAGCGACTTATGAGAGTAAATTATGTAGAATATTTATTTATTTTAAGGCAATTAAATAATAAAATATAAGTTAATTATTAAAATATATTTTTTAAATTTTATTTTTATTATTTACAGTTTTATATTTTATATTTTTTTGTTTTTTATTTTATTATTTTATAAGTTCTTTAATTTTTTTTTTATAAATTCTCGGCTAATTTGAGCATTTTCAAATGTAACAAAAATTCGTTGCATACTTTTAAGCTGAATTGAAATGCTGTGCACAAAGGGCGCTAAGTTAATCTGATGCAAAGCGCCATCTATGTACAACAAACGCAAACTCTATGCAGCTGCTTACAGATTTTGAGCTACATTTACATTTGTTTTGAGAGCAAAGAGATTTAGGTATGGAGAGTCTTGGACTATGCATTGCTTAGCATAAATTTAATAAATTATTAATTATGCAGCAAAAATGCAAAGAAAATAAATATATAATAAATAAATTTGCATATTGTAGTAAATATACAAATGTGGTCCGTTCAGCTATGTGCATAACTAGCAACGGCGCCATCTATCGGCAGCAACATACAGTATGCCTTTATGTAGCCTATGCTATAAGCTGCGCATTTTGGCCGCTTGGAGCGCCACAGTATGCTATGCTAGTTGAATCAAAGAAAGGCCTATTTAATATTATTTTGCAAATAAATAAATATAATATAAATTTGCAATGCGAATTTAATAATTTAAAATTAAATTACCTTCATAAATATTAAAAATAAATACATATTATATCATTGCCATTATTTAATGGACTTTAGTTTATATAGTTTGAAATTATATTTTAAGGTATGATGTATGAATAAAAAATAAATAGTCAAAAATACAATAGATAATTTTAAAAAAATTTCAAAAATTAAAAGATAAAAAATATAATACAATATAAAATATTTAACTTGCAAAAAAAATATTAATTTAAAAAAATGTTAAATTAAAATACCCGATAAATAAATTTTTAAATTACAAAATAAAATATAAATTATTTTATAAAATTTAAAATTAAAATATATATATAAAATAAAATATAGAAATAATATTTTTAAAATTATTTATTTTGCCATTTCCTAAGGATAATTTCCTATACTCTGAAACCTCTAATGCTATGCCAATTTGTTTTTGGGCTAATCGAATATGCGACACGAGCTGCGTCAACTGTAAGGCTAATGCGCAGTACGCACAGACTCCGCCGGCCCTTTGCCCCGCCCCCAACGTGTGCAAGCCGCCCTCAAGCACAACTGGCATCTGCAAGTCAAAGTCGCCCTAAGTCTCTGATCGAAATAATTAAAGCGAACAAGTTTATGCGCATTACAAATTTAGTTAGCCCTTCAGCTTCAATCCACTCTCTCCAACTCGCCCTGCATGCGTGCTCTCTCTCTCTCTCTCTCTCGCTCTCACTCTCTCGCTGGTTGTCTCTTCCTGCGTTCTGTTCTTTGACTTTGGTAGCTTTTCTCCTCTGACTGCTTTCAAGGTTGTTCGGACATTGACATTTTCATTATTTTTTTGGGCAAAAAAAAAGTCGAAAAAAAAACAGTTTGCTTTTTGTTGGGTTTTTTTTTTTTTGTGCGTATGTGTGCGTTTCTCCATCTTTACTCTTTGATTTTGTATGGTTTTGTGTTCTGTTTTGTTTTGTTTTTTTTTTTCTTTTCTTTTTCTGCTCTTTCTGTTTCCTTTATAATGCCCGCATAAAATTTAACTAAAAGATGTTAAGCGACAGGGCGCTGAAGAGTTGTTTTATTGCCTCGCCGGGGCTCGATTGGCCTTTCATTTCTCTTTCTTTGGCCGCACGACGCCCAAAAATGGCGGCAAACGTGCCGCGTGCCACGTAACCAACTAGCCCCCCCGGCCACCCATCCACCCACGCAGCAAAACTAGGCAATCGTGCAAATCAAAAATGTTGGGCACGTATCCCCGCCCTTGGCTTTGAAAGAGCCTAAGCTTTTGGCTTTGTTTTACTGTATTCTTTCCCGCCCCGAAGTTCAAGTTCATTTAAAAGCGTTTTAAATTCCAACTCTGCCGCCGCCGCTGCCTCTGCCTCTGCCGCTGCCTCTGTGCATATCATTTGCAATGGGGCCTGTTTGCCGCCTTGAGGCGCTTGTAATCGACACATGCGTATGCCCAGCACGGCACATATATACCCATGTCTATATAGGTATATACAGATATGCCTAGTTATGAGCCTCGCTGAGAGAGCCAAGTATTCCGCGTGGCAACTGAGCCGTGACTTGGCCAAAAGTTACTTGAACTCTAGTCTAATAACTGCGAGCAATTGCTTTCTGACTTGCCAAATATTAGTGAATAGCGCCTGAAGAGACAGAGGATAGACTGAAAAGGAGTAAAGACTACAAAATACCCTGTAAAACTCAAATATATCCAGAATAGAATCTAGATAACTTTGAACTGCCATAAAACACACTTCATACCCTTTTCTTAGCTATTGGAGAGATATAGTGAGCAAGTTCTGACTATAAAATACCCTGTAAAAGTTAAATCTATCTATAAATGAATCTAGAGAGCTTTAAGTTTCCATAATACTTAAAAAACAGCATTTTTCCAGCTATTTCTAAGCAAGAGAGAGAGAGATATACTACAAAATACCCTGTAAAAGTACAAATATATCTGAAAAGAAATCTTTAGAGCTTTAAGATTCCATGATACTTCAAAACAGCATTTTTCCAGCTATTTCTAAGCAAGAGAGAGAGATAGAAATAGAAATAGAGATGTGACTACAAAATTTCCTCGTTCTTCTCTCCCCTTCACTCTCTCTTCATCTACTATTCAAGAGTATTACACTTCCTGTTGCATATTGCCCTTTCTCCAGTCAAACTACCCTACCAAACTACCCCACATTCCCCTTCATCATTAATAGGGCATTTAAGCCATTTAAGCACATAAAAAAAAAGAAAAGAATAAAACTAAAGCTCCAAAGTTCTCAGTAACGTTTTTAATAGGCTTTTTTGGCATTAGAACTTCAAATTTGAAATTTCAACTGAACTCAAGGCGAGCTGTCAATATGACATCACCTGGCATTAGCATTAGCATTAGCTGAGCCTACAACAATTTAATTGTTAATAACATTAATCATGTGCCCCTTTTAAAGACTACAATTGCCTTCATTGCTATTAGCATAATTGCAACTATTAAACAATCAGCACTTAACGACCCTGCGAGACTATATATATTCATATATAGTCAAGAATATATATATATATATATATATATATATATATATATATATATATCCATAGTATATAGCTATCCATCCATACTATATTTTTCTTTATCATTTCTACAAATTATATCAATTTATCTATAAATCTTTCTATCCATCTATCTATCTATCTCTCTCTTTTTATATATCTATATTAGATTCTATATAGACTCTACCAACTATATCATACTATACCATATTTCAATAATATGAAAGATCTCTTAACTCTAAAAAAGTATATCTAGTTTTTTTTTCTATATATCCTATCTACATATGTTCCTATCTAGATACTACTTCAATGCATATTATACGACTATACTATATTCATATTCATATATTCATATAGATCCTAAAAATTTGTTTATTCTATTACCATAAGATATAAATTAAAGAACCTATGATATATGTATATAGATTTCATTTGTCAAGAGACAAAAGATATGAAACAGTTTTGTTCTATCTATATTTATATAATATACAAAAATTGTCCTATAGAGTATAAATATCATCCCAGTCTCCTACATACTTTTATTATAAAACACAATCACTTCAAAATTCCAAGTTCTAGTTTCAAAGAAATACTGCTTCAGGCTCTTGTGCTACCCAAACCCTTCCACATTATCCCACGCCCTTTTCAGCTTTTTTTCTCGACTCACATGTTGAATAAAGACAGAGACCCAAATCTTCATGCCCATTAACCCATTTTTATTGACCAAAATGCGCAGAGACGCGAAGAGCTGGTCAAAAGCAGGCCATGGCCACAACGGCAGCAGCACATGATGGTTACATAAGCGTCTAGTCGAAGGCGGAAAGAAAGCCAGCACAAAAGAAAGCAATGCACAAAAGAAAGTAGCCAAGAGAGTGAGGGAGACAGGGGCAACGGAATACAGAGAGTGAGAGAGAAGGCGAGTGAGTGCGAGGCAGTCAAACAGAACTGACTTTTGATTTCAGCATCAACAAGAGAGCGAAGAAGCAACCAAAATAAACAGAAAATATATTTGGGTTTTTGTAAAGGGGGAAAATGTCTATACTTTTATTTTATAATATACATATATTTCTTTATATATAAATATTATTTTTTAATTTTTATTAAAATTATTATTTAATATTTATATATTTTTTGAGAATTTTTTATGTGTAACTATTTATATATTTATGTATATTTTTGTATATAGAAAATTATTTATTATATTTTATATTATGTATATAAATTTGTATATTCTTTTAAAATTATTTTATATATAACATCCTATATATTTAAATATATATCTAAATGAAATAAATTTTAAAAAATATAAATGATCTGATTATATATATATATATATATAATTATATATTTATTTATTATTTTCATTTATATATATTTTTCTTTTAATTTTCTTTTTTTCATATAGATATATATTTAAAAATTAGCTTTTAATTATTTTTATATATTTTTTGTTTGTGTAATATTTGATATTTAACCATCTATATATTTATTTATTATATTTTATATATAAATTAATTTATTATTTTTTATGAATATAAAATTATATATTTAAATATAAACATTTATATATTTATTTATTATATTTTTTATATTATATATTTTATATATATAATTTTATATATTCATTTATTTTATTATATATATATCTCATATTTCAGTCACATATCTATATAAGGTTTTTCAATAGTTTTGGATTTTATAGATTAAATTTCAGTCTCTTTAATATACTTTTTTCAGTTCCTCTTTCATAGTGCGTAATCTTTAGATAATATGTACTTTAGCACAATCTAGCCAAAAATAATATAGTGAGCAACGCAGTTAATTAATATGGTCGACCTTCGTTGCGTGCTTTGAACCATGTTTTGAAAAGTGTTTCTGGCCATTGTTTTGATGGCTCACCAAAAAAAAAACACACAGATTGTATGCTGAACAAGTTCTACAACAGTTTCGCTTAGAATGGCCAACAAAATGTTGTTGATTTTGTATTTTTATTTTTGATTAATGAAAGCCAAATAGTGAACCGGTTTTCCCTTAAGCATAAGATCATCAAATATAAACAGAAAAACCAGGCAGCAGGCAACTCTCAAATGCCACAAAGGAAAACTCCCCCAAGACACACACACACACAGAGTTGGTTTATAATTTCACACCCGCAACAGCAAACAAATCCAACAGAATTCCTAGCCGACACTCAATTTGGATGTATTTTTGTTAAAGTTTATTTCGTTATTGTCTCTTGTTGTTGCGTCGCTGTGGCTCCCCGACCGAGCGACCGAGAGACCAAGCGACCAAGCGACTCATAGACACAAAAAGCAGCTCAGGCTCAGCTCATTTGGAATTCGTTCTAGTTTCATTAAAAATGTAGCTGAAGAGAGAGGGAGAGGGCGACGGAGCGAAGGTATAGCCAGAGCAGAGGAGAGCGTGTGTGAGAGAGAGAGAGAGAGAGAGAGAGAGCGCGAGCAGTTCTTATATCTCGCAGTTGTATCTCGAGCTGTGCGTGTGTGTGTGTGTTGCCCGGCTGTTTCGGTTCGCTGCGTGTGCGTCGACGCCGTCGCCTCTGCCGCGCAGTGCCCATTGTGCGTGTGCGTAGCAAGTTTACTGACCTTGAACTTCGAAATAATTGTTGTTGTTGTTGTTGTTGTGTGTACCCGAAAATGCGAGCAGCGCACATAAATTTTGAAATAGAAGAAACACCCAAACAGACGGAATTGTGTATGTATAAAGAATAAACATACAGCGTTTATTTTTATACCCTGTATAGGCAAAGTTATGCTAATGTATGTACTAGGTGCCAGAGGAGGACCCTAAAAGAGTGCGTGTGTGTGTCTGTGTGTGTGTGTATCTGTATTTGAGCTGTTAATGATGCTTTAGAGAAAGTCTAAATTGTATTGAAAACTAATTGAACTATCCCTGGAAGATAATATATATGTAGTATATAATTTTATATAGAGGGTATATTATATTGTTTTATTACAGGGTATAATATATTTTTATTGATTAGCGTTTGATATGGAAAGTGCTTTTATGTAAACTCTAGCGACACAGTCATATTATATTATACATTTCATATTTATATTTCTGTACAGGGTATCTACTAGTTAGCATATGTCAGTATCACATATGTTTTATGATTGAATACACTTTATATATATGTATATATATTAATATATCTTTAATTTTGATCTGATAACTCACAAATATATCATTTACATTAATTTACAGGGTATCTGCTAATTGTTAGCTTGTGTATAGCAAGCATATATTTAATTTATCAGTGCCTAATTTATATAGATAAATTTGTAATACAGTTTGTACTATAATATACCTTGATGACATGTTTTTATATAAATACAGGGTATCTATAAACCAATAGATTTTATATACGTATACACAGCGCATTTATTAATAACATACTTGCCTTAAATTGATTTTTAAAGCATTTCATATCATAATAAACATATATAGATCATATAATTTCATATACAGGGTATCTGTTAGTCGCTCTTTGCTATATTTAATTAAAATGAGTCACATTTAATATACATATATATGTTATTTAGCTAACTTCATGGTCTGCATTTGGAACACATTTTCTCTCAAGTACAGGGTATCTGCCAGTCACAACTGCACCATATGTGTGCCCCTTTCAAATACACATTGTAGACACATATTTATCTGAATTTGTTTTGGATTCAGTCTAGTTCGGCTCAACCACAAACAGCGCTCATTATGGGGTGATCTAACTGCAGAGTCTGAGTACCCATGATGGATTTACTTATAGAGAATATATTGCTCCCGCTGCGCCGCCTGTCAGCGAAGTTCAACGTAGTTTGCTATGCGAAACGACAACCTTCGAGTAGATAAAGATATTTGGCTATTATAGAGTGTCATACTTGGGTTGAAACTTGTTTGGCGTTCAGTTCACGTGCGCCTCAATGATAAGATAAAGCGAAGCGCAGTCGAATCCAATTTACCTGTGGCTACCTGGCTCTGAACTCTGCGAAGGGCTTTTTGCGCATTTGACGAACGTGAGGCGAGGTCGCCAGCGACAACAGATTATTACTATATGCTTCCATATACGTATATGCCTATGCGATCGATCTATGTAAGCCAATAAAAATAATAGTGTGAGCACGCCTTTCCCTTACCTGACTTCCTCTGGCTGAGTCCCTTCGCTCGCCCCGTAGAACAGGTACCATAAAAATTATAAAAAAGAGGGCTATAAACGCAACTTGACGACTGACAGTTCATTCATCAAGCGACCCTTTCTCCAGGCCAAGAGTCTAACCATAACCTAACACACAATCCAATTGGAATCCAAATGGAACGGTATCCGCTCTGGCCCCGAGGGCAAACAGAACGGAGTACCTGTTCAGAGTGTAGAGGCGAACGAATGTATCTTCCATTAGATGGGGTTTCTCTCTCCAATGAACATTAGCTTACATCATTATGAGCCAAGCCAGCATAGCTATATGAATTTATGATATCAGCAACTGTATGTTTACCTGTATGTACGACGCATTTGTAGTAATAAAATTAAATTTCAACTTTGCTAATTTATTTCTTTAGCATAAAAATGTTTCCATTTACAAACACTTCCGTATAGCCGGACTGAGTAATCCCATGCATACCAAGGCACATGTTCTCAGCCATAAATACTATGGAAAACTTACAGGGTTACGAGCTTCGTTACACGTGCCATGTTTTCATTGATATGGCTTAGATTGATTCTCTGTGTATCTGATACTATATCTGATACTAAAAGTGCTCAACTTATTTCCTTATATCAATCAATTTCTTGATCTATTTTATATATATATATGAAACATATTATATATTATTAAATATTATATATAATATAATATATATAATATATAAATATTATATATATTATATGAAATGTTATTTAAATATATATAGATTTCCTCAAATTTAAAACGATTGCTTGAGTATAACTCGAGAACTATGGGAGCTACAGCTATCAGTTTTGGTATGCAAGCTTGCGTATAGGGTAGACAGCTTCTATATATATAGTTTCTTAAATATCTGTTCTCAATTTGCAGACATATGTGGCTAATTAAAGATATGAGCAAAACTAAACTGAACTAAGATTTTAACATGATAATTGTGTCTATCATGAGTCAGTCACAGTTATCATAAGCATAACTGTATATGTATATGTATATGTATAGTATAGTATATGTATGTAGTTCTCTTAACTAGTTCACTTTCCTGCCTATGCTGCTAATCATAAAGTCAATCAATAATTCCCCAGTTCATTAACAATATATAACATCTAAGCGATCATGAGCATTAGGTATTATTCAATTAGTTCATTGCTCAAACGTTCATGAACGCTAGCTGAATAGCTCAATAGAACATATCGTTCATGAACAGAGATTTAATAAAACAATACGTAAGCGTATCGTTCATGAACAATTGAACAATTGAACTGATCAAAGCCTATCGTTCGTGACCTACTGAACTGTATTGATTACGGAATCACTAATCCAGCTCAAGCGCGAACCAGCCAAATGAACTTATGAACTAAGAAGATATGAGAAGAGTTGGATTGTTGTCATAGACATAGGTAGATCTGGCCCAGAGTCTGAGTATTTGCCAGTCGAGCACTACCCTCTGGACTAGCTTAGCTTGGTCTAAATACGTAAATTCTGGAACTTCAGATGAGATTTGCTTCGTATCCTATATTATGATCTATAACAAATTGTTCCTCAGTTTTCTTGACTCTATTTTGTTTTTGCCAAAGTGCCAAAGTGCTCGAGCTGACAGACAGACGGACAAAGTGTCATTCACATTGCGCCATGAAAAACAACCGTTGAAAAAGTGCCGAAAAGAAAATGGCGATCGGCGTCGAATGTGAAACAACAAAATGGAAAAAGAGAAAAGAAAACAAAAGGAAAAGAAAAGAAAAAGAAATGAAAAAGTCTTGCCAAAAAAACAAAAGCCCAGCCAAAAGGGAATCCATGATGAAATAGCAACAGAGCTAAAAAGAACCGAGTAAATGGAATAAACAACATGAGCAGAATAATGAGGAGGACAGCAAGCAGGCGGCTGGGCGAGGGCGAGGGGGAGGGGCTGGATTTGGTTAGCTTCGCTCGCAAAGTCGACGCCACGAATCTAGGTTATTACGCCGAAAATAATTAAAATATAAAATGCCCGAAGGCGGCACAATGCAAGAGCTGGCAAATATACTTAGCCATAAGTGCGCCTCTGCGCCGCTCTGACCACGTCTATGGCCAGCAGCATGTGGCCAAGACTTGCGCATACGACTCACGCGTGTCTCAAGTTCATTGCCAAATACACGAACACAAGCACACAATATCTTTATAAGCCATTAACAGCAGCGAGCTCACTGGGTTTGGCAGTGAACGACTAGGAAACACCCTGGGATTAGTAGTCTAATCTAGTCTCTAGTCTTTGACTTAAAGTTTATATTAATTTAAGTTAAGTTTCATTTTCTAGCTTCTATCTATCGATAAAAACTATAGGGTATCTTGCAATCTACTACTCTGGACTCCCCTAGAATCATAGGGCATCTCTTAAACCACACATTTTCTTGCTTCCTTTCTATTGCCTTTTATTTTGATATTTGACTTCCAGTTTTAGTTTCAAATATAGGGTATCTCTTAGTTCATCATCCCTGTTTAGCATTCCCATTGTCTGCCTTTTGGTTTTCGCTTTTTTGGCATTTTATTTGCTCTTGGCTCGGTTTGGCTTGACTTCTTTCGCTTCATGGCTTGTAATTTGGCTCTGCTCGCTTTTGGCCAAGAAGAACTTCTTTTCGACTGGAAAGTTCTGAACCTGTTTTGACGCAAACATTGTGGTCCGCATTTGACTGACTGACCGAGAGTTAAGCAGATTGTTGATTATGCAAAAAAATAGAATGTAAAACGTTAAAAGACTTTTGCCCAAATGCAGATACAGATATTAAGGTATATATATGGGATTTATATGCAAAAGGTAATTATTATGAAATCTTTTTGAAAATTGGAAAAGATTATTAGAAAATTCTATAATTTTTCTATTAAAACAAAAATGTTAGTTTATAATATATTTTTATATATTTTATATATATATATAGCTCAGAAAATAACCTTTTTAATAAGTTTTAAAATATATTATGTTTTAATTAATATTGGCTAAAAATAAAAATAAAAAAGTTTATATGAAATTAATAGTTTTTAAATTTGATAAAATAAAAAAAAAAAATAATAAAATAAGAAATGTCATATAAAATAAAAAATATTTAAAAAATTTAATATAATAATTAAATAATAAAATGTATATAAAATACAACTAATAAAAATAAAATAATAATTTATTAATCAAATTTATGCAAAACAAAATAATTAATAAATTAAATCAAATAATAATTTAATAATAATATGCATATAAAATCATAGTATATAAAAATATAAATTTTTAAAATAATAATACATACATATATAATAAATATTTTTAAAATATTTAAATATAAATTTATAAAAAATTAAATAGATACAATTATAATATATTTATAATATATATATTTTTATATAATATAAAAATTTTTTAAATTTAAATATAAAAAAATATAATAAATTATTAAAATAAATAAATAATAATTTTAGTTAGTTTTTCAAATAAATATTACCTTACGTTAGTTTAAAAGAAGAAGAAGCACTTAAGATCAATATCAAAGACCAAAGAAGCCTCAGGCACAGCCTATAAACTCACATGCAATCCACTTTACGCTCCCTCTCTCTCTCGCTCTCGCTCTCGCCCTCTATATTTCGCTCTCTCTCTCCCTCTCTCTCTCTGTCTTTCGCTCGCTCGCTGTTCAACTGTATTTGCAGCCTCGTCGCGATCATTGCACTTTGCATCGCAGTCGTCGTCTCTGCTGCATGTTGCAAATTGTTGGCAAAAACAAGTTTCCGATGGTGCAGCATGTAGCGATGCGAACTGGGAGTCGTGTCGAGCCGAAGTCGCAACGAGCTGCAGATCGTGCCGCGTCTGTTGCAAGTTGCATGGCTCTGGTCGGTCAATGGTTCTCTGGTTCATTGCCATCGCGCTGGGGGTAACTAACCCAGCCAGCCAGCCAGCCAGCCTCTGAGTCAAGATCGGAGGAAATACCAAAACCGACTTTTGCAGCGTCACTCGTTGCTGGTTTGGCTCGTTTTTAACTGAAGCAAGGACGTCAGCAAAGCTGTGTCTGTGTGTGTGTGTGCTGAAACCAGCAAATAGATATAGATAAATACTTCATAGTTGGCTTTGTGCGCTTGGTTCATTGACTTACAAATGACTGAAATGTGTGGTGGGCTTATCGCATTTGCCGATTGATGAGCAATAAATGGAGCACTAGGCACGATGAACTATAAAGCGATCAAGGCTTAGGTACATATAAATGAGATAGGTATATATATATATATATATATATATATATATATATATATCAGTTATGTATATACATATGTGTACATACATACATATTACTAATGCTTCAGCTGAAAGTAAACCAGACTTATAAGCCTTGAAATATCTTTCGAATATAGATATCTATAGATATACATATGTACATCTTATATACATAGATCTTTGAAAAGTCTGAAATATATAGAAAACTTTTATATAACAGATTCTATTGATGATCTTACTATGATGAAGTTTAAGATCATGAGCTCATTTTAAAGATTAGGCATTTTTAGACGTATAAAAATTATAAGCTTTCAAATATAGATGCTATAAGATATTTGATAAATCTGGAATGCTATATATCAGATTTTATTGATATTCCTACTTTGGAATATCAGCTTATTCTCAAGATAAGAAATATTTAAAAATATATAAAAGTTTTAAAATCAAAATTATAAACTCTAATATAGATACTAGATACAAGATCTTTGAAAAATCTGAAATATATAGTTTACTTTTATATAGGAGATTCTTTTCAAGCTTTCCCTTGACGAAGCTTTGGAATATCTGTTCACTCTACAGATTACAAATATATAAAGATATAAGCTGAATACTTTAAAAACAATTTGTAATACTTATGCACAAATATATAACAGTACATACACCCTATAAGCACTGTTATACTCCTTTAAGTCACCAATTTGATCCGTGCTAATCAGTTTTTTTTTGTTTTCTTATTAAAAACTGATGACGCTTTAAGCACTTAAAACCCTTTATGTATATTTTAATGCGGCACATGACTCAATGAACATATTCGTAAAACATTTCGAAATAAATTCGACAATCTGAGAATTTTATCAACAACAACAATAACGACGACAACTGTCAGAGAATCGAGAGCAAAATTCAAAATTCGACTGCAATTCGAGGGCATTTCAATACTCAAACTGTTCTGGTTCGCGTCACGATTGTATAATCGTGTCATTATACAAAAGCACAAACACACTCACACACACTCTCACACACACACAAAGTAGCTCATTTAATGCATTCGTCAGCGTTTCACACACTCAGAAGCAAAAGCGAGCAAAAAGCAAATGCAAAAACAATTACAACAAACAATCACTGACAAATGCAATTTCACAAACACAAACGCAAACAAGAAGAGTCAGAGGCAATTGACCGCTTGGCAAATACAAATCCTGATGACATTCACCCCGTTACGAGCATCGGAGCAAACAAAAAGCAACGACAACGACAACGAGAGCGACAACAACAACAATCATAACAGCAGCCGCCTGAGAAACATGTGCAAAAGCGCAAACGAGAGCTTTGCTGTAAAATAAGCAAAAACAACAACAGCAGCAGCTCGCAGTGCACTGAGCACAAAACAAAAATGCAATTAGCAGTGGCGTAACCGAAGGGGTCGCCGCACTTGACGGTAACAGTAGCCTGTTCAGCTAAGCCACTGCTTGTCTTGCTCTCTTTCTTGCACTCTCTGGGCTCGGCTTGCTGATTTCGACAGTTTTGTTGTTGTTATTGTGGACTTGACTTGCTGTTGTTGTTAATAAACTTGAAACTGCGCTGCTTAAACGCTTTCCGCAATGTTTTGCGACCAAAAATAAAGAGGCAGCGCAGCAGAAGAAAACAAAATTAACAAAAGATTCTTTTGAACTTGTTGCTGTTGCTCAACTGTTGTTGTTCTTGTTGTTGTTGCTGAAGGAAGCGATATTTTTGGCAGTTATCAATTCCAAGCTTGGACTCTTTGTGTTTGCGCTGAGTACATGCGTGTGCGTGTGTGTGTGTATGTACATATGTATGTAAGGCATACTTATTTGGTATGTGTGCCGTCGTCTGGCCTGATTGCCGTTTCCTCTTCTTCAGCAGCTTTTGGGCCACACGCGCCCTTAATTGGCCCAACTTGGCCGATACCATCGACAAATGGCAATTGCATCTGCTCTGCAAGCTGTTTGTAAACACGATTAATGGCAGCTTGAGAATATATATATATATGTATATATATGTATATAACTATATCATAAATCATAAAGCATATGTATATCTATATATATAGTCTTTGCGAATATTTGCGCTCTGTCTAGCTTTTAAGCTATTTAAGTTAAATACCGTTAATTGACACTGGCTCAAAAATTTTGCAGTCTAAATGGTTTTGTTTACACCAGAACTCATCAGCCAAGTCAACAACAAAAAAGTATACAAAACTAAAAGCAGCAAACAAACATAACTTTCTTATAGCAAAACAGCAGGAGCAGCAGCAGTAGCAACAACAACGCACATTACATAAGACCCAAAGCCGCAACGCAGGTCAGCTCGACACTCTAACCCCCCCCCCCCCACTCCTCTGCTCGCACAGCTTTCTTCCGCTCCAAAGGTAGTGAAAGAAGAACAGCCATAAGAAGCAGCAGAACGCAACTCACGGTGTAAAAAAAAAGTAGAAAGTCATTAAATAAGCAAACGTCGCAAAAAGAAAACAAGTCAAGAGAACCCAAAAAAAAAAAAACCGAAAGAGAAAAAAATCAAAAGTTGTAAACAAATATGAGCGTAAAAGAAAATGAAAATCCAGCCGCTACTATTACATCAGTAGATGGTGCCGTCCGTTCAGACTATGTATGTCTCCCTCTCGCTCTCGCACTCTCCTCTCCCTCTCTTTCGCTCTGTCTGACTGATCGTTCGTGTAGAATGTTTTCGACCGCGCTGAACTTGTCCCAAATAAACAAAATTCCACCGGCCAAAGTCAGTTAGGTAATGTTGTTATTGTTGTTGTTCCTGGTTGTTGCTTCTTTCTTTGTTATTTCTCTCCAACCGCCATTTTCCTTGTTATTGTTAGCTATTGTTGCGCCGAACTGAAGCTTGTATACCCTTGGCGTAGGATTATAGAAGTTTTACCTATTAGGGACAGATATTGGACTATTTAATTAAGATTAAGGCTATATATGCATAATCACTTCGACTAATCCCTAGTCTCAATCTAGTCCTCCAGTTCTGAGGTCATATATAGATATGGAACGCTTTAGACAGATTGAAAGATCTTTGTACTAGATCAAAAGAACATTTAATAAAGCTGTCAAAAGCTCGATCTAGCAGCAGTAAAGTTCCTTTTATACAAATTTGTTTAGATCTTTATGATATTTTAGCAGAAAGATCCATACTTACTACTATTAAATTATAATTAAAAGATTTTGTTTAGAAATAAAATTGTTGAGTTAATTAAAAAAAAAAAAAACTTTATGTTGATTGAAATACATATAAACAAAAATGTTATCAAATTTATTTATATTATATATGATATATAATATTATCTATATATATTATTTATATAATCTATAAAGCGCATTCTACATTCGCCTAGCCTGGCCTAGCCTAGTTTCGCTTCTCTTTATTTTTGCTCAGCTACAAACTTTCAAAAGGTGTTGAGATTTATTTATTTTTTTATATTCTATTTTTTTTATTTTTTTATTTTTTATTTATTTTTTTACTTGTTTATTTCGCGGAAATTTGGTGTCTAAGTTGTTCTTCTTGGATCTGATTGAGTCATATGCTGGGACAATTTTCGAGCAGTCAAGTTCATGATCTGAATACGAATATGCCAATTAATGCGCTAACTGCAATTTATGTGTTTTAGAGGAGGGTATTATGTGTATATATGTATATGTATGTGTATATAATAATATCTGGAAATGTATCAGGCAATTAGATAAAAACAGCTAAGCAGAAACTTGAAGTATATATAGATAATATGTACATAAACATATAATCGTAATATTACTTCAGAAAGCATCTTAAGAGCATTGATTATTTAAAAAAGTTTACAAATAAATTGTATGAAAATATTTTATAAGTAAATAAATTTTATTTTTATTTATTTATTTATTTTGTATTTTTAATTTTTTTTTTATTTAAAAAAATATGTTTCCATTAAAACTTGAATACATAGAATATTATATATACAAAATTGTATTATAATAAATATTAATTTGGAATATTACATGGAAAACTCTTTAAAAATGTTAAAGATAATAAATGATGAATTAAATCTTTTGATATACATAGATACAATCCTAACTATAGACAGATTTCTAGTTATTATAAACCAAAAATCTTTTGGAAATAGCAGTTTTATTATATTCAGATATATATTCGATATATTCGATATTCTCGAATATCTAAAATAATAACATTGATTTCAACTATTATATACTGAAACTGGCATATTCTCTATCTTCCATATATCATATCGTCTTTCCAATACCCAATTCCTAGATGCTTTCTATATAATGTGTATAAACTGTTATATTGCAGACGTCATATATCTGTTATAAATCAGACACCATATATCATTTATAAATATATAGATATTTATATTAATATGTAAAAATATATTTAATAAATTCATTAAAAGATAAACAATTTTCTAATACCCATAAAAATTATTCAAAAAAAAAATTTCCTTAAATTCTATTTCCATCTTCAATTTCCCATCGAGCAACTTCATTTTCTCACAACAATTCGTCACTCAGAGCCGCCCTCCCTTAACCCCTTAGCCGACTTTCACTGCCACCCACGGCAGTTGCATTGACCTCCAAAAAAAAAAAGCCAAAAACATGGCCAACTATCCAATCAGATACGAATTGGCCGGAGTTGGCTTTCCAGTCGTTGCACTCGCTCTATAAAGTTAATAAACTATAAATTACGCTGCACAAATGCCGAAAAAAAACTTTCACAATCAACAACAAAGCAATGATTGTGCGACTTGTTGTTGTTGTTGGCAGTTGGCGCAGTTGCTGCGCCAATTTTCACCCGAGCTGGCTTTGTGCAACACGTGGAAATTCCCAATTCCCGAAGAAAAATCAACGATTTGGCAACGATTCGTGAACAATTTCACTTTGCCTGGGTTAAAGTCCTGCTCGTCTGGGTGTCAGTCAACTTTCATAGTTGTTGCAGTTGTTGTTGCTGTTGCAATTGTTGCTGTTGCTGTTAGTCTCACTAGCATAGTTGCCCAGCGAGCAACAACTCGAATGCTCCACTGAATGCAACGGCGCTCGCAAAGTGCAGCGACCTGCATGCAACACACACACACACACACTCGCTGCATACTGAATCATGGCCAGCCTCTGGCCCCCAGCTCTTGCCTCAGTCAGCTGTTGCTGCCACAACTCTCTGCATACCAGTTTCAGCTATTTTGCATGCCTTGCCCCTTGCGCCTGCCACATGTGGTAGAAAGTGGCGTTGCATCGATCCGTCCGTCCGACCGACTGGCTGGCTGGCTGCCTGGCTGACGGGTGGGTTGCTTTGCCCGGCTCTGTTCGTTCGCCTGGGTTGAGGTAGTAATGACCTCTTTGCATGAGGTGCTTGACTCATGTATGGGCGATCGCATGACGATTGAAAGTGCATGCCTCTCTCTCTCTCTCTCTCTTGCTCTCTCTCGCTCTCTGACTATAATAGATATTCTCAAGCATGTCCTAATGACCCTTAATTGAATAAATGGCCTCAATGTTAATGAGTGTTAATACTGATCAGAGTTTGACTCAGATTTTGCAATTTTCCTAAGCTTGTCTTAGACTTTCTACGAAGCAGTTCTAGGCAAGGATCACTGAGGTTTGTGCTGGAACTTTCTGTAAAGACATAATGATCAAATAGGATATATAGATAGAATAGGATATATATATAGAATATAGAATATAGAATATAAAATATAAAATATAAAATATAAAATATAAAATATAAAATATAAAATATAAAATATAAAATATAAAATATAAAATATAAAATATAAAATATAAAATATAAAATATAAAATATAAAATATAAAATATAAAATATAAAATATAAAATATAAAATATAAAATATAAAATATAAAATATAAAATATAAAATATAAAATATAAAATATAAAATATAAAATATAAAATATAAAATATAAAATATAAAATATAAAATATAAAATATAAAATATAAAATATAAAATATAAAATATAAAATATAAAATATAAAATATAAAATATAAAATATAAAATATAAAATATAAAATATAAAATATAAAATATAAAAATATAAAATATAAAATATAAAATATAAAATATAAAATATAAAATATAAAATATAAAATATAAAATATAAAATATAAAATATAAAATATAAAATATAAAATATAAAATATAAAATATAAAATATAAAATATAAAATATAAAATATAAAATATAAAATATAAAATATAAAATATAAAATATAAAATATAAAATATAAAATATAAAATATAAAATATAAAATATAAAATATAAAATATAAAATATAAAATATAAAATATAAAATATAAAATATAAAATATAAAATATAAAATATAAAATATAAAATATAAAATATAAAATATAAAATATAAAATATAAAATATCGTATATGGGATATAGGATATAGGATATATATAGATGGAACTTTCCACTATATATCATATATATATAGGAGATTGAACTTGCCTTAAGATTTCTGATCACATGCTAATGCAAATTAGATTATTTTTAATATGCCCTAAAACTATATAGATATATAGTATAGTTATATATATATAAAACTCAAAAACTCGCTTCAGCCTGGCGGCTATCAATGAGTTTAGTCTCAACACCTGCACAGCTCAACAGCTCAACATCTTGAACTTCCCTCCCCCTCATCAGCATCGGCTTCGACGCCCCCTCCTTCGAACGCTTGGCACTTTGGCCTACACGTTCTTATGGCCGCGTACGCGTACATTAAACCCGGGCCGGGCCTCACTTCCTACTGAGGAGGAGGGCACTACGTGGCGCTACGTTTTAGCTCGCATTCATAAATTATGGCAAACATTAAACAGCAACAACAACAGCAAGAAAATTATGCTAAGCGCGTACAAAGTTTGCTGTTGCTGTTGCTGTTGTCTTTCAAACAGGTTTCAAATTCCTGGCCAGTTGGTCGCGACTTTGCTCACCTGAGCTTCGCTTAAAGCGAGGGCCATAGAACAAAGCCACAGCCACAGCCAGAGCCGCAGTCAAAGCCCCAGCTAAAGCCACAGCCACAACCAAAGCCAGCCAATAAAAAACATTTCGGGTCTCTGTCGTCTTTGAGTCCCGACGCTCGACGCCCGAGATCGAGCCCGAGTTTTTGGCTTACTAATTATTATGCTAAGCTTGATATGAGCGGCGAGAAAGGGTTCATGCGAATACACGAGCATGTGGCAGGGGGAGGGTCTTGGGAGGGGACAGCAGAGGCTCCAACTGGAGCTGTGTGAGGCTTTGTTCTGTCGACTCTTCTCACTCGCCCGTTCGCTCGCTTAATGGCGGTTAATGGAGGTCATTCACTTTCGCACGAATTGTAATTTTTGTGCTTTAAGTCAACTCAAGTTGGCAACTCAGCGCGTTTGTCCCAACATTTAATCTTATTATGTTGCACGAGAAAGAAATAAGAACAGGCACACATAAAGACATACATATATATATATATATGTATGTATGTGTGTGTGTATGTATTTTCATGCCCCCTTTTTATGACTTTCGCACTCTTATTATGTTCGAGATATCAATCCAGCTTCAGCCCCAGCCTCAGCCCCAGCCCCAGCCCCAGCCCCAGCTGCACGCAATGTGTTCAGCGTTCAGGCGAAAGTAAGCAGAAAGAACAGCATCGCAGCATCAATGGATCCACTTTTTCCTTTGTAATATTAAACAAATTTTTTTAAAATATAATCTTATAAAAATTAAAAAATAAAGGTTTAACATATATTTTTAATACGAAAATAGCTTCAATTTTTTTATTTATATGAATTTTTAATTTAAATAAAAAAGGCAAAATTTTGTTATCATTAAAATTCGAAAAGAAAAATTTTTAATATTAAAATAAAATATTTAAAAATTTATTAATATTAAACTTAAATTCTACTTTTTTACAAAACTTTTTTTTTAAATTATTAAAATTTAAAAAATAATATACAATAATATATATAATAATAATATAATAATAAATAATATACAATAATATAAAATAATATATATAATAATAATATAATAATAAATAATATACAAAATATACAATAATATAAAAAAAAACATAAATATATTTTTTATATATATTTATAAAGTTCTTATATTTTTATATTTTTTTTTATATTAATATAAAAATGGAAAATTTGGCTTGTTTTAATATTAATATTTTTTATAATATATAATATAATATTTTTTTTTTTACATACCATTTCTATATATTTTTTATAATTTTAAAACACAAAAGAAATTGTTTTTACTAAAAAATATTTGTATTATTCTTTTTTATTCTTAAACTAAAACCTTAGCAACAAGAAGAATATAACAGACCAAGCCTTTAGCCACATGCAAGATGACTAAATAAGTGCAGCAACTAGCTTTAGTTTTAGTCACTAATTGTGGCAATTAATTAGCCAGGCTTCCGCTTTGCTAAGATTTCTTTTCGCACAGCACATCATAAATCATAGCAGCCATTAGCAGCAGCAGCAGTCGCAGCGGCAGCGGCAGGCCAATCAACTACCGTTTGAATCTATTAAAAACATATACTAAACTATAATTTAGACACATGTCTGGCCCAGAGCTTGACTCCCAAGTGCAGCCTAAGCAAGTGCAAATTAACAATTAACTCTGCCCAGCTGCTCAGATGGGTCGCTGTCGGCCTCTGACTTGCCACTGCTTGCGGCATGGCGTAATCATAGCCAAAGCACGTGCGGCAATTTCCAATTTCTACTGCTGCTGCTGCTGCTGGCCAAGTGCATTCAACTTGGCCAACTGTGCACATGCGTGGCCGTTCGACCAACTGACAAGTCAATAAACTCATTGCGCGCTCTCTCACACTCTCCCCTCACGCTGCTCGGCTTATCAGGCAAACTAAGCACGATCTACGATCATTGGCACCAAATGCCTGCCAACTGGCAGAACCAACGCCGACTGCAACTGCAAACTGCAAACTGCAAATAACCCTCAATAACAGTTACAAAACTGTATGCAGTCGTTAAGAGAGGCAGCAGCAGCAGCAAAGCAGCGCAGCAGCGCAGCAGCAGCAGTCAGCGTCAATGTACGCAACTAGGCCTAGGCCCAACTAACACATAGAGAGCTGCCGAAGAATGTGCAAGAAGAAAATTGCACAAGCAAACAGACAGACGCAGAGAGAGAGAGAGCAGACGACTAAGGTGGGTTGCGGCGAATTGAAGTGGAATAAAGTTGTGGCCGTTGTCGTCGTCGTCGTCGCAGCGAGTGCATTGCACTGCGAAAGGGTTAAAGACCCTCAGCGATCAGCGTGCTCTGTGAAAATGTGTGCGAAGAAATGTGAGTGGAAAAATCCAAAGTTGCTGCGCATACAAAAACAAATCTGTGGCAGCGGAAAAGCAAAAGTGCAGCAGCCAGCCCATTAGAAACGAAGACAGGCCGAACCTACATCAACAAATGCACACGAACACACACACACACAGTCACTTCGACACGCGAGCACAAGCATGCACAGGCGTAGAGCGACAAGCGAGAGCGAGAGCGAGAGCGTGCATAGAGCTTTCGTTGAGTTTTTGCTGTTGTTGTTGTTGCTACGATTGCAGTGGCTTTGAACTTCACACAGTTTACAGAGCCGCGCGCTCACTCGCTCGCTCAAGCAGAGCCGCACTCGCAGTTGCTTACACTCAGCGCATGCTTTCTCTCTCACTCAGCCGTTGATAATTGTGATGATTGCTTTGCTTTCGTTGTTGTTGTTGTTGTTCGTTTGTTTTTTTTTCAATGTCGAGTTCGCTTTTCAAAACGGGGCATGTGCAAGAGATGCTATTGGGATAGATCATTGAACGTTCAATGAGACGCGCTATATATAATGCGTGTGTGTGTGTGAGTGTGTGCATATGCGTGGGTCTCTGTGCCACAACTCAAGTGGAGGCGTCTGCTGCACTTTTGATTAATTTTCAGTGCGCGCCGGGCCAAGCCAAGCATTTTCCACTGATAAGCAGCTATTGTGCTGCGCTTCCTGCCCTTGCATGTCCACTGATAATAACAATAGAACGAGCCCCAACAACAACAACGGAGGATTACGCCTGCATCTTTCTTTCTCTCGCTTTGATAAACGATCAACGCGTCTTCCTCTTATAATTATAGATACTTAAGCAGTTTTTCATTTAGACAACAGAAAAACGAGTTCAAGTACTTGAGAACGTCTACTGCAAGATGGAGAAAGAAAAGAGAGAGAAAGGCAGCGAGAGCCAGAGATTAGCAGCAAATAGAACACGCTAGAAATTCAAGCGACTTTCGCTCCAGAACTCCTCTGTGTGTGCAGCTGGAAAATTTCGTGGAGCTCTAGGAAAAGTCGAGAATGTGTAGTTGAGATTCTTAAGCTGAACGCTAACTTTTCTTGAATTTCTTTATTGTTATTATTTATTATATTATTAGCTTCCAGCAATTTCAGTAGCTTTCAGGGTCATAGCTCCAAAGTACACTTTGGAGCTCTGTTTGCTTTGGCATTTAGCAAACCAATACAAAAAATTCAAAATTAATAAAAAATAAATAAAAAAGAACACGAACATTTGCGCAAATTTCACCGACCTTGGCTAATAAAGCTTCGGAACGTATTTCCTAAACACACACAAATTGTATAAGACGGATAAGAACACCCTCTGTCGCTCTCCCGCCCAGACATTGTGTAATACAACAATTTCGATTTGCACGCGCTTCTCTTTTACTGTTATTAGATAGTGCTGCGGGGGAACCTTGAAACCTCTTATCGAATTTTCACCTTTTGCGCGAAAACTACAAAAAACACCCATTGATAAGGCAATTATGGGAACGTAACTCAATTGAACGACCAAGAGATGCACTCACCATGAGCGAAAATAACTGTCAATAAATATTGGGTAATATTATTATGTAATATTATTAGATTTATTCAAGGCTTGATTATTGCTGATGATAACATGTGTCTTTGTAGAGTCTAAACTACTTCAGAATAAGTTCTATTGACTGGTTCATGAACATGAACTAGTAAACTTATATTGGACTTGGCTAGTTTGGAATTGTAATGCGTTTCAGATATCTATCTCTATAACCTGGAATAGTGCAGAGCAGTGTGAACCAGTTCAGCTTAAGTTATATTAAGTGGTTCATTCAAATGAGCTAGTCAACTTATTTACAAATTCACTCAAGCACACAGTATTGACTAGTAGAGAGCTAGTTTGGAACTAGTTCTTTTGAACGGTTCATTAGAAGGAACTAGTGAACTTATTCTGTGTATCAGAAAATAAACCATTCTATTAGACTTAAATTGGCTAGTTAGATCTGTAAAGAGATTCACATATCACGAGTCACTTGGAACTAGTTCTATTGAACGGTTCATTAGAATGAACTAGTGTAGTTATTTACTGGTTCAGGAAGTAAAAGAGTCCTGTAGTGCATAATAAAGCCAACAGGTAGTTTGGAACTAGTTCTATTGAACGGTTCATTAAAATGAACTAGTCAACTCATTAAGTGATTCAACTATATTGTAATGAACTAATTAAATTGATATATCAAATAGAACTAGTTCAGCTAAATCTAATATTAGCACCCATCCATAGATCATGAACGCGGCTATAGTTCCCGACGATTTTCGTCTATATTTATCAGAGTGACGCGTTTATATATGTATTTGGTTTTATTTTATTTTGGCTTGTGGGTAAAATAGATAAGCGAACCATCAGGAATTTGTGCTGCTGACCTTCATTTTTCGCTGCTGTCAGCTGATAACAACGATAACCGATAAGAATATGAATACATATATATATATAATGTCTCTCTCTATGTGTGTGAGTGAATGTTTATTATTATTTAAGTTTTTTGTAGTTACGCCAATTGCCATTACGACATTATTTACAATATGCGGGCACAAATAAAAGTAAAGCCCATTAGCACTCGGCATACACGTACGTAATATATTACATCTTCATAGATAGTATGGCGCAAACAGCATTATCTATATAGAAATTAGAATAGTTGTGGATATATGAGTAACTGTAGAGCAGCTGCTCCTTCGATCAATTGTTGCCATTCCCAATTGCCCATATCTTTAGCCTTGAAAATCCATTTGATTTTTCCAAAAAACTCGCGCGCTCTCTCCCTCTCTCTCTGTTTCTCTCTCGCTCTCGCCTGCATGACATCATGAGTTCTCTGGACAGCCAGAAAATTATGCGTAATCACCAACCCTGCGAAAAATAAAAAAAAAAACACACTTAACATCAAAATCTGCCAACATAAAAAAGCCACGCAAAAAAATAAATTGCTCGAGTACATTGGAAAAAGCAGCAACTCGGGTGAATTCCAGATGCTCTTTCCTTAGTGAAGTGAGCAGAAGTAGAGGGGAAATATGTATACTACATGAAAATGTAGAAAAATAGTTGAAGAAATATAGTAAGAAGTTGGATCTAAATAAACATATACCAAAATAATTTAAAACTAATTTAAAAAGTTATTAATTATATAAGTTATTGATGCATTGCAAACATATTTTTAGTTAATTGAAAAATATGCCTTAAGAAAATATATTATTTAAAACTTATTCGATTATTCGTATACGATAATAATCAGTTTTTTAATATAGCTTAAGAAATTTTTTAGTATTATTAGTTATTGATACAACAATTAAATGTTGTTACTTTAATATTATCATGAAATATTATTATTATTTAAGATTTTTAGATTATTCTTATTACCATCAAATTATAATAAAATAGATTTAATAAAAATAATCAATAATTAAAAATATATATATTTTTATTAATATTCTAAAAATATGCAAATATTATTTTATAAAATATTAATTTAAAATTTTAATTTTAAATCATATTTTTTTTTTATTTTTAAATATTTTTTTTTTTATATATGCATATAGAATATAAGAAATTGTATGTATTTTTAAAACAATTAGAAACTAAAGTAATAAACTTAATTTTATGACTGATGACTGATCTGATGCTGAGGAGGTGGTTAATCCGATGCTTGATCTATACTAGTTGATGAAACGATGGGATCATAGCGAAAGCTATACCATATGTCAGTTATACATATTTCTGTCTCTCTCTAGCTATCACTCAATCTCACTCTCACTCTCCCTCTCGCACTCTCAGCAAGTCTTTCTCCTTATCAGCTAATCCATTTGCTCATATACCAAACCTTTGCCTCCGCACTCTAAGCTTTTTGTTAGAGTATCTACGATGCGAGATTGAAATATAGAAAACAACACACATTTTTTTATGCGTATACCGCAAAATTGTGTTGGCCTTCAAATTGACCGAGTTCATGAACACCAACAAACGTGGCACAGACAGACAGACAGATGGACACACAGACAGAGGCGATCAGTCAGACGAGGGGAGACTGAAACGCAGGGGCAGATGGAGGAACCATGCACCTCCCCATTGTGCGTTAATTATATAGTGAGAGCGAACAATACAGATACAGATACAGATATATATATATACTTTTGGTTGTATAGGAAGATAAAACAAATAAGCCAACGTAGAGCAGATGGCTGATATGTTCTAGAGGCTAAAGCCTCTGCCCTCTGCCCGCGCCGTTCACATAATTCGAATCGTTTGGCAAGTTCAAAAGTTGCGCAATCGCAGCAGAACTGGTTTTTCAGTTCTAAAACTCAAAACGAAATTACTTGCCCAAATTGTTAACAAGTTATCAAGGAAGTTTATTTTGTCTCTTAATCACACAGTTTTTGCACAAAATACAAAAAAATATAAAAACTAAATAATAATAAAACAACAACTACCAAGGAAAAAGTCATCAAGAGTCGTTCAACTTCATGAAGAGCGCGGCCAACGCGTGTCAGAGAGCAGAGAGCAGCCCGAGAATCTGAAGAGAGCGAGAATGGAAGGTCACTCTGATTAAGCCTCAACAAAATTATATTTATATGCATATATGTATGTATATGAAGTAAACGCTGACTGACTGACTGGCCTAACCGATTAAAAACTTGGGGGCGAGACAATTTGCAAACTCATGATCGTTCTATGAACTTTAGAGCATGTATGCAAGATATATATATACCATATACAAATATATACTTTGAAGATCATATAATGAAGCTCACATCATATACATCCAATGAAAAGATCACACAGTTCCAACTATCCAGTTCCTAATTCGAACTAATTTAGTAAAAGTGTTGACTTGCTATAAAGATCCAAGTTCGAACTATATAATTCCTATATAATATATTACATTGTATTAATATATATATTATATTATATATTACTAGTTCTTCTATCCCAGTTCTTTCAGCCTTGTTTTCTGAGTATATTAATCATGATCATTATGCAACTCTTATACAAATGTATAACAGTATAATAATATAACAGTATAACAGTAGAATAATATAACAGTATAACAGTATAATAATATAACAGTATAACAGTATAACAGTATATAAGTATAAAAGTATAAAGTATAAAAGTATAAAAGTATAAAGTATAAAAGTATAAAAGTATAAAAGTATAAAAGTATAAAAGTATAAAAGTATAAAAGTATAAAAGTATAAAAGTATAAAAGTATAAAAGTATAAAAGTATAAAAGTATAAAAGTATAAAAGTATAAAAGGATAACAGTATAACAGTATAACAGTATAACAGTAGAAAAGTATAAAAGTATAAAAGTATAAAAGTATAAAAGTATAAAAGTATAAAAGTATAAAAGTATAAAAGTATAAAAGTATAAAAGTATAAAAGTATAAAAGTATAAAAGTATAAAAGTATAAAAGTATAAAAGTATAAAAGTATAAAAGTATAAAAGAATAAAAGTATAACAGTATAACAGTATAACAGTATAACAGTATAACAGTATAACAGTATAACAGTATAACTGTATAACAGTATAACAGTATAACAGTATAACAGTATAACAATATAACAGTATAACAGTATTGATATATTGTATTATAACAGTATAGTATAATAACAGTATAATATTATTGCAGTATATCAACATAGCAGAATACAAGTATAACAGCATAATAATATAACAGTACATCTGTATAACAGTACAACGCTCTTGAAATACAACGTTCAACCTTAAATGTTTAACCTTAACAGCTCATAGAAAATTGAATAAGCGTAAATTGTTTAAACCCACAATGAAATTCTATTATTAAGTGCTTGATTAACATTGATCGCAATTCCCACTCTCTCCCTCGCCCTCGCCCTCGCCGTCGTCCCATCTCCCACTGCCTCTTTGTCTCGCTGGCCCTGTTTCATTTATCGGTCAACTACTTGTTCCATTGTTCGCAGTCCTTTTGATAGGCGCTCAAGATCAAGTTGATGCTGCAGGCAGCCGGGCCAACAGACTGATAACCAAATTGATTGTTGTTGCTGGAGTCGAAGTCGAAAACGAAGTCGAAGTCGATGTCGAAGTCGAAGTCGAACTTGAAGTCGCAGTCGCAGTGGCTGCCGCCTATGCGGCATATCCATTCGAAGCCAATGACATTTGGTTGGGGTGCATTCGCCTCGCCGATCGACGATCGTCGCCGGATCGGATCATGGCGAATGCATTGTTCATGACGCAGCCAGAAAGTCGTTTGTTGTTGCTGTTGGTGATCATGACGTTGCGAATCGTTGCCATCACTTGTAAACTCCTCTCAAATTGGCGGTTGTAAAGCGACTGTGCGAGGAAAAAGTGATTTAAATAATGCATGTTCCGAGCGATCATGAAGCGACTGTGAACTCTTGAAAGCCATCGACTCGACGCGGCTCAGGCTGCCCAATTTCCAGCTGAACTTGACCTCCACTTGAACTGCTGCGCTGGCCAGCGTTGCCAGAAGGTTGGCAGTGCTCTCCCTCTCTCACTCACTCTCTCTGCGTGGATCTCCACTTTCGTTTTGTCTGCTCATTTATTTTTAAACGAACTTGTTATTATTATTGAAATTGCATTAATAAGGAAGTTCAATGTTTATTTTCGTACAGTCTGGCATCGCAAGACATTCTTTAGTCACGAAAGTGAAATGAGTATATTAGCTTTGTACGTCGGTCCCTGTTTTTTTAGCCGATTTGCTTGTTGACATTAAGCTTGGCTTGGCATATATGTGAATCAGGACTTATCAAGTGACAAAGCTATATATGGACATATATACTGATTTATATATATAGCTTATATATCTCCCATTCATAAAGAGCTCATTTTGCTGCTCGATCAATTTCGATTCCTGTAAACAATTGGCACATTTTAGGCAATTAGTTTCTCCTATAGACGACACACCCTCGATTCTCTGGAATTTTCGTATTGTTTTGAAAACATTTCTCCAATAAATTACATTCAAAATAATGCTGAAAATATCTTGGAAAATAACTTGCGTCAAGTTATTTTAGTCACAAGAAAACGAAATCTTGAAGCACCCACGCAAATGCTAAGCAGAAGAGAGCGTGAGAGAGAGAGAGAGAGGGACAGGGAGCGGGAGAGGGCCTTAACCTTGTACAGAGCTAGAGACAGCAGCAGTCGCAGCCGCAGTCTAGTCTCCGGCCACACGTGGCATCTGCAGTTGACAACAGGAAATGATTTTCACATTGACCTAGGCAGGCGCGTTGGCCCAACGGGTTGCGCCATGTATATATTTATTTAAATTTAATTTGATTTCATTTTAAATTTCGCTCAGCCCGAAATGTCAACGGCATCGTGTCAATGACTTGAGCGCCAGCCTGCATTGTGATATAATTTTAATTATACACGCAACAAGTTGTAATTAAATAAATTGCAATTTCGAAAATAAAAAAAAATAATAATAAATTCGAAAAGCCGAAAGAAAACAGCATTTCACTGAGCGCATGAACTTGGCTAAGTTTTATTGAACTTGTTGAACGCCATGAACTAGCATGCATGATAATAGTAATAATGCTGATGATCATCATGATGATCACGATGTCGATAATGATAATGCTGCCTGCTGCCTGCTGCTGGCAATGGGCATCATTGCTAAAAGAGTACATTAACCGCTGAGCGGCGTTTACCTTGGGCCGGCTATCGGTTTATTGGCGACATGTGTTTCACTCGACGGCCAGACTGAGCGGGAGAGAGAGAGCGGGCGGGCGGTCGAGAGAGCGCGAAACGGGCGAAACGGCAACCGCCTGTTGCCAGGGTAGTTAAGGGCCACAGCCTGACAAATTGGGCGCTTTGCTGGGGTGGCTAGCGATAGAGCTAGAGCTAGAGTAAATGCTGCCTGTATAAGTGTGAGTGGCTAAGCAACACCCTCAACAGCAGTTAGATCTCGCGCACTCTCTCTCACACACACACGCACAGCGCTCGCTCTTGTTGATGTTTTGTTTTCTTATGCTCGCCTCGCCACATGTTTCGTTGTATTTCAAGAGCACGTGAGCGAGCGTGCGCTCTCTCGCTCTCGCAGGGTCGACGACGACGACGACGACTGGCCGAAAAACTGAACAAGATCCAATGCGAGTGTTGATTTTCCTTTCATTCATCGTTGAAACATCGCAGCGAACAGATCGTCGTTAGCTCCGTCGTCGTCGTTGTTGTCGCTGTCGTTCGCTTCGCTATAAATTCGCCGTCGTTAACGTTTTTTACGTGTTCCACGCGTTGCGCACATCGCTTAAGTTACCCAAAAAAAAAAAGTTGAAATATTAATAAAATAAAAATTGAAAATAATATTTTAAATATTGAAGTGACAAATGCAAGTGTGTTTTTCTGTGAGCCATTTATGCATGCAAAGCAAATTTTTATTAAAATAAAAAAAATAAATATAAAAATAAATCAAATTAACAAACAACAATGCCTGTTTAGGCCATATTTGAGATATCAATTTATCTGAGTACAAGTGCCGTGTCCACCGATTCCGTTAACGTTTTACACACAAAATGCTCATGTCCGCGGACAGCTCCGATTGTCAGCCGAGCAGCAGCGCCATGGAAGTGAATGCCATGGACGCGTCTGGATCAAAGACCACCTCGGTCATCTGCCTGGGCCAGCCCAGCAGCACCACCAGCAATGCCCAGCTGCTTGTCGCTGGCCGCTCCCATTTGGAGAACGCCCTCAAGCTGCCGCCCAACACGAGCGTCTCCACCTACTATCAACACAGCAAACTCATTGTGGGCCAGCAGCAGGCGCCACAGGCGCAGTCCCAGTCTCAGACCCAGTCCCAGCAGCAGCCACAGGCCCAGCAGCCTAGCGGCAGCGCCGTCATCTTCAAGACGGAGTACCATCATCAGCACCAGGTCGCACCTGTCACAGAAATGGATACTGTGCCGCCCACAGGTGTGCCCCTGGCCAGCAAGATGCCCCACAGCAATGTCATCTACGTGAACAAGTCCAGCTCCAGCGTGGTGGTCAGCACCACCGAGGCGCCCCAGCTGCTGCCCCAGTCGCATTTCGAGCAGGCGCCCCACCACGCCCATCACATGGCCGCCATGTACCACCATCAGGCGACAGAGGGCGCTGCAGCGGTGCACGCTGGCTACCCAAATGCTGGCCACCATCACAGTCATCACCATCATCATCTAACGGTCGCTGTGCCCGTAGCCCAGCCCAATGGCCAAATTGTCGTCATGCCCGCCGATTCGCGTCCTCAGACCCCGGAATATATCAAATCCTACCCAGTTATGGATACAACTGTCGCCAGTTCGGTCAAAGGCGAGCCAGAGCTGAATATTGGTGAGTTTTTCAAGCGAAAATCTGAGTTGGAATGGGAAATATAATGAGGGGGCGGATAATATGAGAGAGAAAATAACTGAAGAAGTCTGATAAGAATTCAATCCAACTCCAATTAGACTACGATAATTATTATAGCAATGAGAGATTTATATTAAGATATTAAGGAATTTGGGCAGTTTGGAGTGTACTGGAAATATTTCAATAATTTTAGAGTGTCATGGATGTATTTAAGGATTAAAAAAATATATATGTTGCAAACTTTTTATACTTTAAATTTCGTAAATATAATAAAATAAAATTAATAAAAATTTTTAAAAATAAAATAGTATATATTCATTTTGAAAATAATACTTGAGTATATAAAAAACAAATATAAATTAAATTTAAATAGAATTATAAAATATATAAAGTATTAATGAAATTATAAATATTAATTTAATTTATTAAATGAGAAATATTAATTAATATTTATTTATGTTTGTTAAAACAAGTTTTTAGTGTTTTGCTTAAATTAATATTAGTTAAAATTAAAATAATACAAATAAAATTTACAAAAGATATTTAAAAATATTTTAAAATAAAATATTGCATATTTAAATATTAATTAATATTTTATTTATTATTTTTTTTTTTTTTAATATAAAAACTATCAAAAAAAGATTTTAAAAATGTTAAAATAATATTTGTTATTAAAATTATTAATTGGATTTAAAATTATATTTAAAAAGGCAATATTTTCTTTTAATGTTTAAAAAAGGTTTTCTGATAGTTCTTATATTTTAAATATTTTTTATAATTTATAAGTAGAGCCAAAAACACTCAAAAATTGTTTCTTTTTTGTTTTTCCAAGATTTTGGTGCATTAAATATTCAAAATTTTGTAAAAAACTTTCTTTGCTCTCAACTAAGTGTCATCGAGTTCATATCTCATAGCGAGTGTTCACTGTATATAGATATATGATAGTCTGTAGATATGCGAATCTTAGCATTGAGCGCTCGTTTCCGCTTAGAGAGAACCTTGGACTTTTAACTAATATTGCAATAGGCCTAAGTCTGAGCTTTAAGCAAATCTGCGCAGTTGGCAACAGAGCAGCTGATCGGAACGGAAGCTCAAACTATATATACATAAAGACATATATATGTATATTTGTATTTGGGGTGCTAAGGCTAAAGTCTTAATGAGTGTATTGACTTTTTGACGTCATGTTAATTGGTTGGCTAAAGTAACGCTTCCGAATATTTTGCACTGCGTCGACTCAGTCAGTCGTTCACTCAGTCAACAAGGTCGTTCCGCATACAGTTCGAGCGAGTTCAATTAACTCGTTTGAGTTATAAAAATAACTGTATCTCAATGTCAGGAAGGGAGTTAATGCACCGCCTGGCTTATCTAAAGCGACTCGAGCGCCGTCGCCTGATAAATCACTGACTGCAGCCGCGCAGACTCGGGTTCACAGCGATGAGTCAAGGTAAAGCCCCCCATTAATGACGTTTTAAACATGGCCAGCGGGCGAGAGACATACAGATGTGAGACACTGTGTTTACTATCCTCAGGCTGCAATAAATCCTGCTCTCGATGGGGAGTTGCTGTAGTGTGGCGTAGCTAGCTGATATAGTTATGTACTTCAGTTGAGGATGATAAAGCCTTAATTATAAATTAAATGTTGATCGAAATTTTCAAGAAATATTCAAAGTTAAATAACAAAATTTAAAATAAATAAATAAAAAAATATTCTAAAATGATTTCATTGAATTTTATTTAATGAAAAAAATATATATTTTATTATAATAGTAATTATAATTTTATTTAAAAAACTGTTGAAGAATGCAAAGAAAATCAGTAGAAAATATATATTAATATATTATATTATTTTAAATTATACAAAAATTTTTTTGTAAATATTGCGATTTTATGATAATTGAGAATTATATTATGTAAATATTATTATTATATATGTAAATATTAAAAAAATATTTTTTTTAAAATAACATATTTAAATCAAAAAAAATAAATAAAATAAAATAAAATAATACAAGTATTACAATCTAAATCAATCAAAAATTATAAAATTATAAATACTTATTGAAAATGTATGATATCAGAGTAACTCTCAGGCTGATCTATAGATATAAAATATATCAAATATTTATTAAATATATATTCTTTATATACATTTATTTATTATATATTTATATATTATATATGCATATATATATATATATATTCCATTTCAATCTCTTAATAATTCCTAGAGTTCCATACCTCTGATCTTAGTAGCTTATAGGAATACATTAAAAATCTTATTGAATAGCCCAAATAAAAATTAAATAATAAATAAATAATAATAAATAATTTGGTATAGTTATTGAAACCATAGAAAATTTTAGAATTTGCTATAGGATATTTCTTTAGCATACTATAAATAGTAACCATGCTAGAACACTATAAGTATACCAAATTATATCTAATATACGCAAAGATCCAAATATATGCCTCTCTATACCACTTCTCATCTTATACCCTACCACCTTTCATCCATTAAAATCTTCCCTATATCTCTAGTCCTTTAGCTAACCACCCTCATATAACTCATCTATCCCATATCTCGCCTGCACTTTTCTCTAGCTCAAGTTCGCTCAGCTTTTTCTCGCATATTTTGACTCTTGTTGCTGTTGTTGCCATTGTGAATGCGGCTCAGTAACTTCAACTCTAATCCAAATCCAATCTAATCTGAATGGGGCGCGTCACACATGCATTTGCACGCCCTGACCAGAGGAAAGTGAAATTTGTCTATGGCCAAATGCTGATATGTCGTCTATTATGCGTTTCGGTTTATTTGTTTCTATTATTTAAAAGATAGGGAGAGAGAGAGGGAGGGAGAGAGAAATACGTTTATTTATTTGCGTCTGTTGGCGTTGCATTTCTCCAAACAAAAACAAAAAACTGGGCGACTGGGCGAATGCATTTGATATGCCAAGCCAAGTTCATTGCTACCCAGATGCAGATATATATATATATAGATATATATATATATATGTGTGTGTGTGTGCAGTTGGCATTTGTAAATGCATCCGTTAGCCAAGTTTTTAATTTCAATTGCGAAAACGAAAGTGAAAAGCAAAGCAAAGCGCGGCGCAGCGAATGCAACTGCAGAAAATTCACTTTTAGTTTTCACTGCGCAAGCGCAGTCAATTTATGGCCAAAACGCAGCGCCACTTGAGAGCAGGCAGCGATCTCCCCCCTCTAGCCAACCCCCTCCCCCTCTCTCTCTCTTTGTCTGCCTCGTTGCGCTTAATTTAAATTCGCTGTCAAATTGTCTTTGACATTTTTCCATTGCACTTGGACTTCGACGACTCTGACTCCGGCGACTCGTCCGTCCGGTTGCCTCGCGCGCTGTTCGTATCCCTAGCCACAGTGAAGTCTGGCTTTGTTGAAATGTCGGTGAAAGTCAATGCAAGCCGGGCCAGGCCAGGCCTCGCCTCGCCTCGCCTCGCTACAATTGTGCAAAAGAAAAGTTATTTGCTTTGCAGTTTTTCGTTTCTTTTGGTTTTTGTGTTTTCGTCGCTTTTTCGTTGCTTTTCGTAGGCGGCGTTTGAACTTTTGCTTCGAAAGTTTTTCTGCGTCGTGTTTATTTTTATTGGCACAATTATTTGTGCATTTTAGAAATTTATTGAAACGGTCAAAGACCCGCTTCAAGCCCGCCAATTCTCTGAGCCGACGAGGGGGAGCGAGAGGGAGAGAGTGGGGGAGATGTAGCGCAGCTCAGTAAAAGTGAAAACTATTTAATTGAAAGTAAAACCCTTTTTTATTATTTTTTGCAATTACTTTTGAATGTGTGTGTGTGTGTGTGTGCGACTTTGTTGTGGCTTAGACTTTTACCTTAAGATATCTGGCTAAAGTAACTAAGGCAAAGCCATGTTTGAGGCTGACTATTGAGCTGTTCATGATCTTAGACAGAGATGGAGATCACAGAGCTGCGTATGATCGTTAGCATAGGAAGATATATGACATAAGATATAAACAGAAGATGATATATGGGCAGCTTTTGAGCTCAACTTAAGATAGGCTTATAGATCATTTAGGAGTGATCTCTGTAAATGTATATAAGAATGATAAATGATCAATGATCCTGGTCTAGAATAATTATTTCTTTATATGTCTATATGACAACCATAACTGTCATATAACAATGATCAGTTTTACTATATTATTCTATATTCTGTTCTTAGATCATGTAGAAGTGATCATTGTCTATATATCATCATATCATATCATATCATATCATATCATACAATATATCATATCATATCATATCATATCAAATATTTCTAAGATCAATGATAATTTTATTATAATTTATTATATTATTGTATGAATATATATATTATTTTGGTGCAATTTTTAGAAGAGTTATCATATATAGTTATCATATATTATCTATGATAATTTGTATATAGAATGATCACTTTTAGTATATTGTTCTTTATTGCATATGATATAATCATGATATCTATATTACATATGATATAATAATAATCTATTATAGAAACATTTCTCAATCCTCATTCATGCCTATTAAAGGAGATTATTTAAGTTGACTTTAGCCCTTAAACAAAGTTATTATAGCTTACTGTAAGATATATATCTATAGTCTTTGAGTTCTTGAGCTTCTACTTTGATCTACGTGACAGTCTTATAACCTAACTCTCCCTCCCTCCTTCCATCTCCCCCCTCCCGCTCATGATCAGCTGTTAATGCAGCTTCCATTCACTTTTATTGTCATCACATATATTTCACCATCTTAAAATTCCCGATCCCATTTAAATTGATAATTCGTAAGGCAGCTGAGGGCCAGTCAAGTTTGATATGTGCATTGCTTAAGGCGAAATCTTATTTATGACAGAAAGTCTGTTCACCCTTTGCGAAGTCAGCGCGAACCCCCAGAATATGTGAATTCCTTAAGTGATTCACAGCGCTCGCTCTCTCTCACTCACTCCTGTTGCATTTTAATAACTCATGCTAAAGATGTTCCCACGCCCAGGTCGAGCGTCAACCTTGCTCCAGCTGCTCCAGAAAGTCAAGTCAATGCACGCATCGGTCGTTCGCCGATCGTTAATTTGAATTAAATTAATGCAGTGCGAATGGCATTATTGCATAATCGCAGGCGCCGTCGCAGTCGGCGATTCAATGAACCAGCCGAATTGGTGGGCGGCCGAGCACGCCCACTTTACAAGGCGCCGCGCTTAAATATGCGTGTGACCTCAGCTGCGTTTTTTGAACCCAACAAATGTTGTCGAAAATTGAATTTTATTGCACGATACGTTGAACTTGCGTCTGTTTCGTTAAAAAAAAAAAATAAATAAACCTGTACGAATATTTCCGCATTGGCGCAGAGAGTGAACGAGCGAGCGAGCGAGGCAGCGAGCCAGCGAGTCAGTGAGAATGAGAACAGCGTGCATTACGCTCGTGCGCTCGCTCACTCTCTAGCCTGCACGCGCTAAACTTTTATTTATTGGTTTGGACTGGTGCGAGCGGGAGAGCACGACACAGCGAAATTTCAATGTCAAATTTTAATTTAGTTGCGTTTTTGACTCAGAACATTACCAATATGGCAGGCGCACCTCTCGCTCTCGCGCGCTCTCTGCTGTCCACACATCTCTGAGTGTGTGTGTGTGTGAGTGTGTGCTGTTGTTGTTTTCTATTCTGTCTCTCTATGTGTGCTTGTGTGTTTGTGTATTTCATATCAAGCGAGCCGAAATTTTTGGTTGAGCTGTCGGAATTAATTTGTTTGTATGCCACCAACACATGGGCAACTATTATGCAAGTGTGTGCGTGTGTGTGTGTATGTTTTGGGGGCTGCCATTTGTTTGTTTGTTGTTCTTTTGGCGTATTTCTAGCTGATAGTGCTGCCCGCTCCGCTGTCTGCCCCGCCGCCGACGCCTACCTACACAGACTCTGTTCGTGTGAAGTGAATGAAACTTTCAAGGTCGCCTCTGTGTGTGCGCCTGTGTGCGTGCGCCTGTGTGCGTATTAGATAATAGTCATGAATTCTTCTGCCATATCGGCTATAGATTCTCATATCTAATATAGGCAGCCAAACATCGTCCTTGAGCCTCAGATTTGCTCATGCCTCTGGCGATAGATAGAAGATTCTATCTTTCACTCCGCACTGGGAACTGGTTAAGCAGCTTCTATTTCTAGTTGAACTTAATTGTTATTAATATAAAAAATATTTAATTCTAATACTTTTCAATGTTCATATGTATGTTTGTATGGGAAAACTGGATTAGTAATTTTATTAAACCAGGAAGCAATTTTGCTTTATATCTATATTTAGCCTATATATTTACGTGTGTCTCTGTGTGTGTGTACATGCGCCAAATTTTGCCTTATCAGTTTAGCTTAAACAAAAACAAATGTTTTTTTCTACGAATTTTAAATTTTCAATTGCGAATTTCGCTCTATTTTTAATACAAAGCAAAGATTAATTGAACGTTATTTAAATACTCTATAAACAATATAAATATATATAATATATATAATAAATTAATTAATTAAAAAACTCTAAAAATATGAAAATATTATATTATTATATTTAAAATTAAAATAAATTTATATTAATATTATTTAAATAAAAAAATGAAAAAGATATGAAATACATTTTAAAAATAATACTTAAAATATAATAAAATATTTTATGATATTTTTATTTTTATTTTTATTTATTGTGTATAAATGCTTTTATAATAAGTGCAGCTCTAATATTTATAGAAAACACTCACATTATAGGGTATCTTGTAGCTACTTAACTTAAGATCATTCTTCTATATATACAATTTCCTTGTGGCACATATTTAAAAATATATATAACGGAATGTGGGCGCAGTTAGAATAACACCTACGCCCTGCCTCTGCCTTGTCTGCCTGTCTCTCCGACTGTCTATATACCCTGCAGACAGCAAAGGGATTCTGTGCGACTGACGTCATCAGAGAATGTTATAATAGTGTGTACATATATACATAGACTCATATATATATACATTTTGTTTTGGAAACTTGCTTTGTAATCCATTCACGAGCGTGTTCCTATAAACAAAGCAACAAGGTCAGTTGTGCCCCTCCCCCAGCCACCACGACAGCGACACTCGCTTAGATCATCTAATACAATTCAAATTGTTAATCGACGACACGTGTAAAATGTAATACTGAAATAGAAAGATAAAGCAGAAGACTTGGCAGAGGTAGCAAAGCTATTGAGGCTTATCAATAGATAGGCAAGAACTTAAATATAGTTATATATATAGTTTATATAAATGTTGATAAGAAATCTGCATGCATTTATCTATTTAATGCCACATGCATTTCGAGTTTTTTTCACACGCACACACATACAATGAGAGCGAGAGGGAGAGGGAGAGCAAGCAAAAGTGCAACGATCTGCAGTGCGAAATGTCAGTGAACTTGTCGAGACGACAACAACAGCGTCCAAATGCAGACGTCGAAGCGTGTCTGGCACACAGAGCAACAACAACAGCTATGCACAATGCCCAGTCACAGCGTCGCTTTCATGATCATGATCACATAGCAGATAATGACGTTTGCGCTCGCTAACGATGAGCATATCTGAGCATGCATGCAAGCCGACGGCAGTTTGCAATTGTTTTTGTGCACGAGTGTGTAGACAATGCGTGTAGCGCCAGCTCGCTCGCACGCAAGCTCTAGTGCTAGTGGGCAATGTAAAGTGAGCGAGCAGTGGAGCAGAGCAAGGAGAGGAGAAGTGCAGAGCAAAGCAGAGCAGCGCAAAAGCAGAGCGTAAGACTTTCTTGTGTATGAAAACCAGTTTGTTGTGTGTTTGGTTTGCAGCTGAAGAAAGTCTTTCTCGCGCTGGCTCTCTCGCTTTGTTATCTGCGAGCAAGATTCTTATTCTGCTTTGTTTACTTTCTTCGTTCGGCTGCTTTCTTTGGCAGTGGTGAAAGTTACGTAACACTTGCTGCCTGCAATTGTCTTCACACACTCAACCGCACCTCTCTCGCGCTCTCTTTCTCTTTCTCTCTCTTGTGTTGCTTGGCCAGAACAAGCTCAAGTTCAACCAGTTGCCCATTTTGTTTTGCTGCTTTCTTCGTTGACATTGGCATTGGCCAGGCGGGCGAGCAAGCGAGCGAGCGAGCGTGCGACTGGCTCTTCGTGTGCAAAGAAAGTATTACGTCTGTATTTACTTTCTTCGGCATTGTGAGAGTAAAAGTTTTAACTGAGTGTGTTTAAGCATCAAGATTTACTGTGTTTAAAATCTTATGTGACAATTTATGATGTAGATAAACCATGGATGAATGCTATACAGTGGCTCACAGCTTATTACAAGCAGCCATGAAATAAAAGTTTAGGTATCCATAGAATCTAAACTAAAAGAGATATCCAACAAATTGAAATGCAAATTGGTAGTTTAATGTTTACACTTATAAAATATTAACTTATTAATTTTTATAATATTTTATAAATATTTTATAATTATTAAAAACTAAAAGAAATTATAAAATTGAAATATTATATATATTTACAAATTTTTTATTCTTTTCAATTGCATTTTTGATTTTTATATTAATAGACTATAGATTATTTATATATCTGAATTATTTAAAAAAATGTATTATGCATTTTAATTGTTTTTTAATATAATTAAATTTTTAATATGATTAAATCTTAATAATCAATCAATTATTATTATTGTGATTGTTATATATATTTTTGGAAATTTTTATTGATTTTTATATTATTATAATAATATTAATATTATTATCAATTTACTATAGCTTTATAATTTATCTAAACTTTTTTTTTTTTTTTTTTTATACAAATTCATTTTATTTCCGCTTATTGTCTTAAACTCTACAGCGCATTTATCTATGAACCTTAACTTAAGTTATTTGGCAAGTATGCCAGTATGTATTTATCTAAACTATTTTTATACCCTGAGCCCATTGAAAATGGGAAATCAGGGTATAATGTTTTTGTGAAAATGTATGTAACAGGCAGAAGGAGACGTCGCAGACCATACAAAGTATATATATTCTTGATCAGCTCGATGAGCTGAGTTGAAATAGCCCTGTCCGTCTGTCCGTCCGTCCGTCCGTCCGTCCGTCCGTCCGTCCGTCCGTCCGTCCGTCCGTCTGTGTGAACGCAGCGATCTCGTAAACCACAGAAGCTAGAGAGCTGAAATTTGACATGTATACTCCTGAATACCATACGCTATACGAGTTTTTTTCAAAAATTCGATAACTCTTCCCGTTCTCTTTTTATCGATAAATTTCGATAACTTTTCGTCTCTTTTACGTACCGTAAGAGCTAGAGACATGAAATTTACTGTGTAGATGCCTGTTGTGAATGCAGACATTTTGTAATTTTTGGATTTTGGATGCCACGCCCCCTTCGCCCTAAATTTGCAAAAAACGCATTTCAAATACTAGAGACTTGTGCTTCGGCACATACACACATATGAATAACATAATCATGCCCTGAAAGTTTGAATCAAAAAGTCCTGCTAGAAAAAAAGTTATTAAACATTTAATTTACCATAGCGTAGGCGTCTTGCAGCCCAAGCACTGTCGCTACGTCAACTGCGCAGTTGGCAGAGCGTGTGCTTGAGCGTGCGTCTGTGTGTGTGTATGTGTTGCTGGCAACATATGTATATGTAAACTAAGCATAGAATATTTGAAGTATCGGCACTTCGCAGGGCTCAGGGTATCTCCTAGTCGAGCCGTCTCGACTAGAGCATTCTTACTTGTTATATATATTTCGCATTCATTTTAATTGCATTTTTATTGATTTTGTTATTAATCGATTTTCTTTCTGCTCTCCCCTTGCAGAATTCGATGGCACCACTGTGCTGTGTCGCGTCTGCGGTGATAAGGCGAGCGGCTTCCACTATGGCGTGCATTCCTGCGAGGGCTGCAAGGTAAGTTACCCACACCCACTCTCTCTATGTATGTGGATAAGTAAATATTGAGGGGGTGTTTGCAACCACCGGGACACCGTCTGCGCTGACATTGAACTCGGTTGACCTCGTGCTGGCAAGGGTAAAGCGCGGCATGCAGTCCGGAGGGTTGCAACTGCGTGGCAGACAGGGCGAACCTGCGTTGTGCTCCTGTTTGTCCTTGCATAAATTGCGTCGCAATAAAATAAATCAAAAGTGGCCTGAAACACCACCAACAACGGCGGCAGCAGTGGCAGCGGCAGCGGCGGCAGCAGCAGCCGTGGCAAGGCTTTGGCCCTTTGTCTGTGACATTGAAAACTGCCGCAAGTTCATTCGCCCGCTGATCAAGCGCCCCTCTGCCTCACTCTCTCTGCCTACTCCCCATTCTCTGCAGTCGAGCTTAAGCAGACGCTCTTGCTATCTCGCTCACTCTGCAACCTTGGCAAAGTAGTTTGCCCTATTCCCTTATATTCACCGCGCTGCCGCCAAAGTCGGGAATAATGTCTCAATGACGTCCTTGAATTAGGTTAACAGCCAGTTTCCAGTTCCAGTTGCTCTCTGTCTCTCTCTCTCTCTCGCTCTCTCGTCTGCGATCCTTTGTAGTTATTTTTATTTGTTTAGCTTTGGTTTCTTTCGTGCGGCCTGCCGACGCGTCGTCGTCTGCGCGTCTGAAATTTCAAACTTTCCAAGACTTTGGCCCGCTGCTTTTTTTGCGCATATTCTTTACTCTTTTTTTGCGCTCGCCTTTTCTTTGCTCTCGTCTTTTATTTTTTTTGGCAAGTTCATTGACATTGCTCTTGGTCAAGCGTCGTCCACTCTTGAGCTTTGGGTTTCTTGGAACGTTTTTTGCTGCTGTGGAGAGTTTTATATATGTATAAATATATATATATATGTATGTATGTATGTATGTATATACATATGTATAACTCGCTCTCTTTATGTACAAATGATATTAAGTAGCCCGCGTCGCTTTTTATCAATGTTCCAGTCACACACATGCGCTAATTTAAATACATAAACACACACACACACACACACACACATATGCATATTCGCTCGTCTGGCAGGTAGGCCTATTAACAAGCCGCTTCGTACGCGCTTTTTTGAAGTTCAAGGTTAAGCTAAAGGCACTGAGAGGGTCCCCAGCAGCTACGCTCTAGAGCTGGCTCAAAAAACCTGTCCTGCCCTTCTTTGCACACGCACGCAGGCTGTCCCTCTCCCTCTCTCACTCTCTCTCGCTTCTCCCTCACTCTTAATAGACTCTAGAAGTAGGAAGCAAGTTTTTAGAGGTTTTTTGCCATTTTTGTATTGCTCATACGACGCGTTAAACGCTGTCATCATTGTTGTTGTTGTTGTTGTTGCTGCTGTTCGTCATGTAGCTGATACTTCCGCCCAGGCCAGAGCCGCGTTGCTTGAGCACCTGGCCAGAGCCAGCCTTCGCTGTGTCTATTGACCTCTATTTTAGTTTGTTTAACCATATACATATATACATACATATGTATGCATATAAATCATTTTCGAATTCGAATACGAGTTCGAATTTGGTGATATTCTTACATATATCACAATTCTGCCAGCTTAGCATTAATCTTTTTGGCATAGCTTAGCTTCTGAATCTTCTTTTAGCTCTGCTCTGATTCGAATTCGAATTCGAGTTCGAATTTCGTAATATTCTTTATGCAAGCCCACACTCTATCAGTCTAGTCTGTATCTTTTTGCTATAGATCTGCTACATTTCACATTCGAATTCGAATGCGAGTTCGAGTTCGAATTTCGTACTATTCTTATAAACAATTAATAACGCCCCCTCAGCCAACTCAGGCTTACCTTGGCTATTAAATTCTCACTCTGCGTTAACCAACACTGCTTTACCATTCACTTATCCAACACTAAATTGAGATTGACATTAGTTATTTGTCTTAGCATCATTTTCAACTTTCGAATATTGAATCCATTTTTGCTGAACATTCATAAGTCTACCTTAGCTCATTATGCCTTTGCCTATTCCCCTATAATAAGCCTGTTTTTCAGCTTACCCCCTCTCCTACGCCCCTTTGCATCTAGGCACCGATCGCTTGGCTATTTACCATATTCTCGGCCCTCACCATGGCAACACGAGATTCTTCAGCACTTTTCCACTGTGCCTAATGACCCAATTTGTGCGCTGTCCTCAGGTCCGAGTTATGGGAATGGCTCATTTGCGCGCTCTTCGATAATTCCTCCAAATTTCAGCACGAAAACAAAACGTAGTAAAAAAAAGCAAACAGAGGCAGAAAAATAAATTAAAACCAACACACACATACATATACACATAAATATGTGTGTATTTGTTGACGTTGGCGTTTTCGAGTGTGCTGCGTCCCTCTGTCCCGCTCTCGCTCCCTCTCTGGTCAGCCTGGTGAATGGTTTGCTTTCTTTGCTCCACTCGGGCTACTCTTCGGCTGTTGTTATACAACATGTTTGTGTTCTTTCATATTATTTAGCATATTTATTTATTGTACATTTTGTTGTTATTCTTTTCCTTTCCACACTCTCGTGCACGCACACACATGCATACATTTGTTATTGCGTTTTTGCTGTGCTTGTTGTATTTTATGCTTCGTGTAGTTTTCGTGTGCAGTTGTTGTGCCGAGTGTGCGAGCGAGTGAGTGAGTAAGTGTGTATGCGTGTGCGGGCAGCGTAAGTATGCGCGTGTGTGTGGTTGTGTAAATGTGAATGAACTCGTTCAATGTCAGCAACGACGGCGAAGCAGCGCACGCAGCATGGGCCACAAGAAGCAGCAGAGCAGCGACAGCGACACCAGCGAAGAGCATAAGCTGCGAGAGGCCTCAAAGTGCTGTGCTCGTACGCTCGCCTGAACATGCAGCGGCAATTGCACTCTCTGCTTATGGTTTAGTTGAGTTTAGTAGAGTTTTCGTTAATTGTTGTTGATCTACTTATGCATGTTTGTGTGGATGTACATATGTTAATGTGCGTATGCATATAGGCTTGCGTAGTGATTAACATTTCGTTGAGTTCTTACTCTTATCTGCCTGTTATACTCTAGGCTTTCAATACAGCTATTCGGACTGACTCATCTCTCTCTCACTCTCTGTTAAAAGTTCCATTTTAACATTTCATTACATTCCTAACCTGCATCAATAATGACGTTGCATCAATAGAGAAAGAAAGAGAGAGATAGAGAGATAATGATAATACACTTGATAATCATTTTGAGCATAGAGAGGAAAGTGTGTGTGTGTGTGCGTGTGTGGAGGGTTGACCGAGAATAAATAGAATATACGTAAAATAAATATAGAAAGAACACACACAAAGAAGGAAAACAAATATAAATATAATATCAAATATTTCAGCTGTAATAACAAAAATAGATAAGCATATAAATAATATGTTAACAGTTAATCAACGAACTGCGCTTTATTAACTTTAGTCTTATTTATTATTATTTAACATTGCATTTCCTGCTCATTCTGCCATTCCACTTATCAGACTCTTCTATTCGAATTGGAGTGAAAAAACCGAAACGGGAATAGGGCGAAGAGAGCGAGCGCACGCTGACTGCAGCGATTGAGCGACGCAGCTAGCATTGCCAGAGAGTGAGAGAGAGAGTGCACATTTGTGTATGCGCCAGTGTTAGTGTTGTGCTAGGACCCAAATAGAGCGGCAGACAAACACACACATTCAGAGATATTTATATACATGCATATGTAATCAGAGGTTAATGCTCTGACATGCACTTGAACGACTGACTGCAGTTCCTGCTCTCTGTGAGTGTGTGTGGGTGTAGAACGAACGCTGTTATATGTATGCATGCATGAGTGTGTGTGTGTGTTGGTGTAGAATGTTCTAGAAATGCGGCAGTATTTGGGCTCTTGATTTTGTTTTTTTTTTCAGCTGTTTATTTTAGTTACCATCTTTATGCAGTTTTAACATATATTGTTTATTTGTCTTTATGTAATACTACTACTGCTGAATGAGCTCAAAGACTCTGCCACGTGCTCACACACACATATTCACGCCTTTTGCATTTTGCCCACAAATAGTTCAATGCACTTTGTAATTCAGGTCAACCTTCATCTATTAAGGCCAGAAAAATTAATAAAAATATATATAAAAATAGCAAAATAATTGAAATTTAATTAGTATTGATTAAATTTATTTTAGAATATTAAAAACATAATATAAAATACAAAAAATATAATATAAAAAATTAATAAAAAAAATATATTGTTTGCAATATATAATAATTAAATTTATCATAATTATCTTAATTTATTTATATATACTTTTTAATTTATTAAAAAATACAAGAGAAAAAAGATATAAAACCTAGAACAATTTAACTCGCATGCGAGCGCAAGTGCTGCTAAGTGTGGAGCAGCGCTGTTAGCGCTTGGCACGCCACCTAGCGCAATTTGGCTGCAAACAGCGCAAAAGTATGCTACACAAATGGTTAGCAGCGCACTGTCATAGCAAACAGCTTTTGACCGCGCGCCAAGCAGAGCTGGCTTTACATAAAGCAAACTTATTAAACTTTTAGCTTTGGCATGTTAAAAAAATATTTTTAATAATTAAAAATTAAAAAAAATTAAAAATACTTTAGAAATTTTTATTAAATTTAAATTATATTTTTAAACAAATAATTTAAAGACTTTTAGGGCTATTAATTATAATTATATTTTTAAAAGTCATTAAATTATTTTATTAAAAATAATTTAAATTATATAAATAAAATTTTAGATTTTGGAATTTTTTCTCAAATTTTTTCCAGTTTTATATGCAAGCTTTTAGTTGTTTCAATTGTCGTTTTAGCCAAGGCCAACTCACGCTCACACACTCAGCTCGTAGATGAACTCTTATATTAAATTATATAGTTTTTTTTTTCAATCAGCAATTATTGTGGCTATGAAAAAACAATAACAAAATTATAATTTGCCATGAAAAAAATAGCATTAAATGAATATATGGGCAAACGCCCACCAGCAGCTAGAGAGGCAGAGGCAAAGCTTATCTAACGATTTGATTTGTGTGTGTGTGTGTGGCAAAGAGAACGTGCAGCTGCAACACAGCTACAACAACAACAACAACAACAACAACAGCATTGAGTACTACGAGCTACGTAACTGGGGCGAGGGCATAGTGCAATGAACTGACTGCCTGCCTGGCCTAGCTCGCTGGCTGGCTGGCTGCAAGCAGCGGCAGCGGCAGCGGCAGCAGTTGCAGTTGCAAGTTTACATGCTGCATGCCACACAGCAGCAAAATTACGAGTGATAGTAAAACGTGTACTACATACATATACATATATATATATATATATGTGTGTGTGTGTGTGTGTGAGCTCTGCAAATATGAGGGGTTTGGTCTGGGGGCTGGGGCTCTGCTTTGTCGGGGGTGGTTTGCTGCTGGCAGCAGCCGGAGCCACTTTTGCTGACCCAGTTAAGTGTCATTCGCCGCTGCTGCCAGCACGTGGCTTTGCTTTCATTCGAGGTTACTTACCCCTTTTCAGCGTCAGCGTCAGCGTCAGCTTCAGCTTCAGCTTTGGCTCCAATTGGGGGGTTGCTTCTGTTTGCCTTGTGGCTTAGTTACTCGCTGTTTGCGCTTGCTGGCTATAAATTCAAGTATTTTCGGCTGCCGCTTGTTGACTTTATTGCTAATTAAATGCGCTGTTTGCTGCTGGCCAATAAAAACAACAGCAAACAACAAAATGTATGAAAAAACGACAAGTTAGTGAGTTTCCAATTGGAGTCTAATCAGCAAAGGCTTGACGAAGTGTTGCTACAGTTCAGCAACATGTGTCAAATGGCAAAAGGCATAAGAATATGTTCAATGTGCAAAGCAACATGTTTGGCCAGCGTAGATCATGTCTCAGCAACATGTGTCAAATGGCTTAGGAATATGTTATTCTAAGCAACATGTTTTGCCTGAACTGCGCTAATTAACATGTTGCCAGGCAGGCAATGTAACTGCAGCAACATGTGTCAAATGGCAAAGACTTGACGAAGCGTGGCCACCGTAGATCAAGTCTCAGCAACATGTGTCAAATGGCATATGAATTGCTTGTGTTGTTAGCAACATGTTTGCTGCAGTCCAGGGCACTAATTAGACATGTTGCCAGGCAGCAAAGGTTGCTTTGCCTAATTATGCCAATTGTTTTGTTCAAACATGTTGCCACAGTTGTCCACAACATGTTGCCAGCTGGTGTGGTAACATTTTTAATTGTTGTTGAGCTCTGAATGTTGCCAGCGCTTGACATTTTTGTTGCTCAGTGCTCGTCATTATGTTGTTTTCCCACATTGCTTTCTCTTTCTCTGCTGCAACTTATTGCATTGCACATTTGGCGCGCAACATTCTAGAAAATACTCAACAAGAATAACAGCAACATTCAGCAACAACAGCAACAACAACAACAGCAGCTGAGAAACGTCAACGAACTCGCGCCAGCTCGCTGCAAAATAGTTGAACGCAGTTGACGTCGCCGCTGACGTCGCTGTTGAGCAATGAAAGTACCGCAACAAAACTGCAAAAACACACACACACAGGCATGCATATGAGTATGCATGTGTGTATACATGCTTGTATACATGTATATATGCTGGAATAGAGGCAGCCAAAGTGCATTGACTTTGCTTTGCTTTCTTCGCTGCGACTGCGGCTGGGGCGACTGCTAATGTTGCAGTTGTCGCTGTCGCTGTTGTTGTTGTTGTTGCATGTTGCTTGTTGCGGCCCGAGTTGAATGCACTTTGCATGCAAATGGCTCTTCGCTTTGTACCAAATGTTGCACAGAAGCAACTGGTTGCACTCACACACACACACACAGACACAGACACAGAGTCATAGATATTGTTGCATTGCTGTGGCTGTTGTTGCAGCTCGTAATTGCCTGATGTCATAAGTCAAAATGTTGTGTGGCATTTGTTGACAGCTTTATGCGTTTTGCCAGCTGTTAACAGCAACAACAATAACAACAACAACAACAACATACTTGGCCAGCTTTGTAATTAAAAGCCACAAAACGTTTAATGCATTATTTATGATCATGCCTCGGCGTGGGCAGTGGGCGTGGCACTTGGCTATTAAAAAGCGTGCGAATGCCAAAAAGTCTTCGAGCTGCCCACAAAGCTGTAAACTGATTTTATTTATGGATACTTAAAGTGTTTGTCGATTAACAAAAAATAATTCTAAAATATGGAAAATAAAATATTAAAATATATTTCATAATCAGGAAAATGATTGAAAAAGAATAATTGAAAAATAATAATAATAAGGCAAAAAATAAATAAAAAATAATAAATTTTAAAATAATTATATATAATATAATATATATTAAAATTATATAATCACAAAAATAATAAAAAAAAATATTTTTTAAAAATTCAAAATATTCATAGAGTAAATATTTACATAAATTCATTATTTAAATAATAACAAAAAATATATTAGATATAAAAACAAATTTTAATTATTTAAAAAAATAAAATATTAAAAAATATATATTTATATTTAAATAATAATTGTATAAAGAAATATTTAAAAAATTAAAAATGTTTAAATTAATAATAAATAAAAATAATATAAAATATATATATATATATAAAACATATTTCATATAAAAATAAATTACTAAAAAATAATAAATAATATATATAATAAACAAATAATATAAAAATTTCTTAAATTATAAATATATTTCTTATTTAAAGAAAATCACTACAATTAATTTATATATTTTTATATATTTTATATCAAATTTATACAATATACATATTTTGTAATATTTTCCTAATATTATTTTCAACAATTTTCTTATGCTATGAAAATTTCCCAAAAATATTTCGCTCAATTTCCACGCATTTGCTGCATTCCTTGTGCCCGCTGTCATTCCATCCTTCGGTGCGGTTCAACGCACTTGGCCAGCAGGCTTCTCTGTGGCTTAGTACGATTGCCACTGCTAAGCGCCACGCCCTCCGCACTCCGCCCTCCGCCCTGTCGAGCCTCGCGCCCGCTAACTAATTGATTTATGTGGCTTTGGCTGCACATTTGACGCGCGATAGGCAACACGAAGTATGCCCAAGAGGCACAACTAACAGCCAACAAACAAGCAGCAGCAACAACAAACAAGCAACAACAAAGAGCTATAAAAACTATGGCTAACAAAGCGCGCGAGTCGAATGGGAATGGGAAATGTTTCGCTTCGCCTTACTTTGGATTTTCTTAGGCAGGCCAAAACGAAAAAAAAGGAAAAATCTTAGGAAAATTTATTGTTGTTGTGGCCAACGGGCGTTTAACTGATTTTGTATTTGAGATTCAGCTGCTGCTGCTGCCGCTTTGCTGCGCCGGCACTAACCTCAGACAATGATTGCGCGCCTGAGGCAGGGCACTCACTAGGTGGGCAGCGGTGACCCAGGTGGGGCGGCCAGGTGTTTGGGGCTCTACATAAGCTGCCGCTGCCGCTGCCGCCGCTGCTGTTGGCTAACGGCAACGTTCACATGTGCGGGGGCAAATCGGTAGCCGCAACAGAAGTGCCTGACTTGTGTAGCCTTTGCTTTTGGCCAGGTTAACTGCAATGGCCAAGGAGCAAAGCAGAGCAGCGCACAAATCAATGCAGTTGACTGGGCCTAAGCGATTCGCGCAGCAGCTCTTGGGCCGTGCGCTAAGTGAATTATTTTAAAATTTTATTTATTTTTTTATTTTATTTTAATTAATTAATAAAAAATTATTCATATATTTTTATATTTTTAAATATGTTTTATTTATTGTTTTAAAATATAAATATTTTTTTTTAAACGCAAAAATATTTAAAAATATTAAAATAATATATTTTTAAGTATTTTTTAATTATATAATATATTTTTTTAATAAAATAAATTTTATATAAATATTTTTTTAGTTCAAAAAAATATTTATATTATATATAAAACAATAAATAAATTATATATATATAAATTTATTTATTTTGTTACTTTAACTAAATATTTTTAATATCATATACATATTTGTTTTTTATATATTGTTTTTTATTTTTTTAGTTTTTTTTTAAATTATTTTTTTTTTATTTTATATATATATTTTTTTTTCTGCCCCACATCAACTTTTCGTACTGCCCTCGCCTTACAATTTGTGCGTAAATTGCGTGACTCTGGGGTCTAAACTCTATCTGCTTTGCCTGCCACTCCCGCTCTCTCTCCCTCTCTCTCTCTCTCTCTCTCTCCCTCCCTCTCTCTGCCTCTCTCCGCTGCAGGCCTTTGGCTGCCGCAAATCTTGACGTTTTGCTGAATGCCGCTTGTTGCATGATAATTATGCAAGCGGCAAAAGTCAAATGCAGCGCAACCCAGCTAACTGCTGGGCGCTAACTCCCACTGGCAGTGCCACGCCCCCCTCTCAGCCACCCTGTAGCCGGCGGGCTGTCTCTCTTGGTTACAGTCCATTTATGGCCGGGGCATGGCAAACGGCACTAACTCATTTCCGTCACAAATTCTATGAATGCGTTCACACACACACACACACGCACACACATGCAGTTACACCCGCTGCCAAAAGTTTCGGGCCTACAATTTTTTTATGCCTATTTTTATGGTAATTAATGTGGGCCAGCCGCACTTTATATGCGTCCCTGTGTGTGTGCGCTGCGTATGAGTAATATGCAGTTGCCACGCCCATTGCCCATTGCCCATTGCCCATTAGGCTGTAGTACATGCTACTTCGCATGGCTCGCTCGTGACTAAAGGCTGCAAAATGTTGCATAAATTAGACGCATGCCCCGAAAGGCCGCCGCTGCAGCCGCAGTCGGCGTGAATGCAATTACCGTTAACAGTGCGTATGAGCAATTCGGTCAATAAACTGAAAGGCAATTGCCAAAAAGGGAATTTCTTAAAGGCGAAAAAAGTATTGAAAATTGAGAATAAAATTATTCAAATAATTATTGAAAATTGATTAAATATTTAAAATAATATATATTAAAAATTTTAAATATTAAAAAATTTAAATATATACTATATAATATTAAAATTTTAAAATATATATTTTTAAATATTTAAAAAATAAATAAATTTTAAAAAGTATAATATTTAAAAATTTTATTATTAACAATTATATATTAATATAATTAGAATTATATATTAAATAATATATTAATTAAAATAATTTTTTAAATATTTTAAAATAAATAAATATTACAAAAACATAATATAATATATAAAAATATATGTAATTTGAAAATTTAAATATTTAAAAACAATTTTTATAATAATAAATATTAAAAAATTTGTCAAATAAATTTAAAATTAAATATATATATATATATATATATATATATATATATATATATATATATATATATATATATATATATATATATATATATAATATTTAAAAAATTTAATTTAATTAATATTAATTATATTATTACTAATATTTTCTTCTAGCAGAATCTATTCTCATATTCTCATTCTGTTATATCAGTCTTAGCCTTTCTCAAAATCCACTCCAATTGCACTTCAAATTGAAGTCTTAGCCCGTCTTAGCCACGTCTTAGCTTTCCACTCAGGTGGCGCCCAATGGCGACCTCTTGAATGGCGCCTTTGCCCCGCTGTGTGTTCTTTTGGCGCTTTGGCATTTGTTTGCTTTGCTTTGGCTTTGCTTAGGCCATTCAGCTGTCGCAGACCCTTTTGGGCTTGCCTTAATGACGTCGCTGTTGCTGTCGTGTCTCTTGGCTGTTGTCATAAGCCCAATCGAAGGCAACGTGGCCAACACGGCCTGACAGCTACATTTTTGGCAGCCAAAATGTCAAAGCAGTAGCTTGATCTCTCTCACACTACCCCGCTCGCCCTCTCCCTCTCCCTCGCTCTGCTGTGTGTGAAAATTAAGCCGCATATAATTTATGTTGACTCTGAAAAAAAATCGAATGTAACTCAATTTTCGCAAATAGATTTTGAGTAGCTGCTAGTTGCGCATGTTGCATGTTGTTGTTGCCTGTTAAACTCGTTCGGCAGCCTTCAGAAACTGCACGTACGTACGTTGTTAACCAGTACAATCACCTTGTTGTGGCATATAGTTCTCGAGACTCCGCTCTCTTGGACTAGACCAAAAAACGTGACTCGATGGCGGCCCAAGTCAAGTAGATGGAATTGCATTTAATGGGCGCAACAACAACAGCAACAGCAACAACAACAGCAACAAGCAATTCTCTGCCCAGGCACTAAAGTTGTTCAAGTTGTTCGAGTTGTTGTTGCGACCGCAGCCTTTACAATTCAAATTTACAATTCGCAATTGATTTTTCAGCTTTTCAGCTTTTTTTGTGTTATGTGGGCGCCTTTGTTGTAAATCTCTGTTACGTTGCTATTTGAATTTTAGCTGGCACCAATCCATAGACAAATCATTGGTTATTTTCCCAATGCGTAGCAAGCAGCAGCAGCAGCAGCAGCAGCAGCAGCAACTGGGTGACAGATGCAACATGTCATTCAACTCCAAGGCGACTGACGGCACAAGCGACAAAGCCAATTCAGCATCTATAGAAATAGTAAAAGTTTCCTATGAAGAGTTAGTGTTGTAAAGTCCTTGGAGAACTTACTGAGAAAGTGAGGCGCTTGCTGAGAGACTTCGACTAGCTCGAGGGCTTACTGAGAGCAAACCATTGGAATAGAAGTTAAGGACTGAGCAAGGCGGCATAGTGAAAACTTTAATAGAAGAAGTTGCAAGTTATGTATATGAAACAAGTCCAGTGTTGTAAAACTCATAGACAGAGCGAGTGAGAGAGACACAGAGAAACTTCTGCAACTTCAAACTCTCAAACTTTCAGAGCTCAAACTTGAATGCAAATGAATTGAAGCCTTAAGATATATTTCAGTGTTGTAAAAAATAAAATTAACTATTTTTAACAAAGAGTTTTATTGAGGAAATATTCTCTTATGATCAGTTCTCGCTTTATTTAAATAAAAAAATAAATAAAATATTTTATTTTATTATATTTTATTATAATTTAAAAATAAAATATTTTATTTTATTATTTTTTATTATAATTTAAAAATAAAATATTTTATGTAAATATATTTTATTATAATTTAAAAATAAAATAATTTATACTATTTAAAAAATAAATATTGTAATAAATAAAAAATGTCAAAAATATAAAATATAAATTTAAAAAAAAAAATAAATAAAAAACTAATTATAAAATATAAATTTAAAAAAAAAATAAAATAAATATTAATTTATGAAATACAAATAAAGAATTAAATATAAAATATAAATTTACAAAAATAAAAAATTAAATATAAAATATAAATTAATAAATATAAAAATATAAATTAAATATAAAATAAAATTTAAATCAATTTTCTCATAATACATAAATACTGCAAAAACTCTTCAGCTCATATCTAGGCATTAGCAACAGCGAAAAGTCTAATAAGAATTTCGCAAGCTAAGAACTAGTTCCATTTTCGTATTTAGCAGCGCAGACAAACACCAAAAAAAAATCTATGTATATATATGCCTAACCCATTTGCAACACCAAAAATAGGTGCGTAATTTGTCGCTCTTTTTCGAAAACAAAAAAAAAAAAAAATAGGAAAACTCGATTTCCACTGTCTGTATTAAACTCAATTTTCATATGTTCGCATTTTTTCAGTTTTTTTTTTTTACTTTTTTTCTTTCTTCTCACCAAAAAGTGTTCTAATAATACGACAGGCGACGCTTTTCAAATGCCTAAAATTTTCGTGTTTCCGTCAGAACTGTCAAGCGCCAGAAAATGGGGGGAAAAGGCGAAAGAAAAGTAAGAAAACGGCGAGCAAAAATTGAAACTAAAACTCAAACTAAAAATTCGAACGGACAGCGAGCTGTCCGGCAAAGCGGCTGAGAGGCGCGAGCTATTTTTAATTGCTTTTAATTAACAGAACCTACAGAATCCGACGTGACAAGCATAATTTCGCCCATTTTCCGTGCACATTTTCCTTTCTATTTTGTAATTAATGCAATTATTTCGACACTGCTCGAAGAGCTGTGCCAAAAAGCAAAGGCAAAAGGAGAGAGAGTAGCTATCTGTGTGAGTGTGAGGGAGAGGGCACGTTAATTTGTGGAGTCATGCGAAGATTTGTAGCTCTTTGTTTGGACACTGGATTAGTGAAAAGGAGGGGGAGAGGGGAATGGAACAAAACGAAACGAAACGAAACATAACGAAACGAAGCGACCGCGCAGCACAAAGTAAAAGGCAGCCACAAATCGTGCCAAAAGATAGGTCGCCAAATAGACAGCAGGACAGTGAAGTATAGAGACAGAGCGAGAGAGAGAGAGAGAGAGCGAGAGAAAGAGAGGGTCAGATTAATGCAAAATATGCCGCTACGCCACAAGTGCAATGAACTTAGCGACTGGGCGAACGACCAAGTCAAGCAAGTTCTAGTTGAGGCAGTCGCGCAGTCCAGAGCGAGAGCGAGCGAGAGAGAGAGAGCGTCAAGAACGAAGAATTGAGCACTAAGCAAAGACTGAAACGACGCATATGCATGTCATTGACTATGTGTGCTTGTGTGTGTGTATGTGTGTGTTTGTGTGCATGCAAATCAAAGCGTTGCGTATGCGCCGCAGCGCTGATTAGACTCAAGATTTACAGCTAATCTATATTTCAGAATTGTAATAACTTGATGCCGCGGCCCCTGTGTGCATAGCATATACAAAAATATTGTAGGTAGAGTCGACTTGAGCTGCAGCGTCGCTTGCCCAGCAAGCGCTTGCCCATTCCACTCCACTCCTCTCTCTCTCCCTTTCCCTCTTCCTCTTCCATTCACTACTCAACTGCAGCATGCTGCTTCGGTAAATGACGATTGCCAGTCGTTAGGTTTCGTGCGACAGCTCTGGCTGTTCGGTTCGGTTCGTTCGTTCGGTCGTCGTTGGGTTATTGAACTCAACGAGCTGGCTTCGAATTGGGTTAGCGTAGGTTAGGTTAGCTTTGGGTTAGGTTAGGTTAGTTACTTGCGGCTCGACTAGACCTGACTTCTGCTGCTGCTGCTGCTGACGCCTGCTGCGTTTCTGCCCTCCCTCTCTCTCTTTAGCTTTTTGTGTGTGTGTTCTCGTTTGTGAAATGCGATAAGCTCTCAAAACAAACGACGATGACGGCGACTGCAGCGACTCTGCTGGCCAACAACATGCGAAGAGGAAGAGCGGAGCTGTGTTTTGATTCGCTTTAATTGCTTGGGCCTGGCCCCAAAAACGGTTCGGGTATGGGAATCAAAATGGCTGCAACAAGAAAACGGATTGTTGCACAGGCGGAAACAGCAGCAGCAGCACCAGCGATAGCAGGTGCAAGTCAAGTGTCGCAACTGAAGTTATTTGAAGTGATTTGAAGGCTCCCAGTTATGATTTGATGGGCTTCGTTAAGCTGATGTCTCTGTCTGATAGTCGCGCTGCCTTGAGTGTGACACGTTGAGAATTCGATTTTTAGGGTTTGATTGGCTGAGGTGAGTGCACTCACCTATATCTATGACACTATATATCAGCTACAAGCATCTGTCGGGTAAACTATGTGGGTTAAATGCGCCTTTTAGAAGTTTGTTGAAAAGGGGAAGTGGAAAGCGCTCAAGCACTCTATGTTCTTTAATGTTTTTGTTATCTGAGTCTTTAGATGGGGTTTTACGTGGGCTTTTGAAGTGATTTTATAGAGGCTTATTATTTTTTAAAATTTTTATTGAAATAATTTAAGCTGATTTGGCTGCATACATCATTTATTTATTGAAATTTATTGAAAATTAGTTATTCTTAAATTTTTAAATATTTTTCTTGTTTTTATAAACAGGTTTTAGCTGTTTGTATTTTGATCCTTAAGATATTTTTAAAATAATTTATTTTTGATAAAAATAATTTAAAATTCAGTAATTTGTATTAATTTATTTATTGAAGTTTTATAACATCAGTATTCAATTTCTAGACATTTTTAATCCTTAATATATTTTTTTTATTTCAAGAATAGTTTTGAATATTTAAAAAAATGTTTTTAATATTTTTTAGAAGTTTTTTTATATTTAAAAATTTCTAAAAATTTGTTAAGTTTTTAAAAATTGTTCAATAAAATTTAGACAATGCTATAAAAAAATTCAAATTATAGCATTGCCTAATTAAATATTAATAAAAAAATTGTTAGCATTACTATTTAAAGCCCAAGATTGCATTTGCGAGTCCCAAGATATCAGCCATATGGTGCTACGTGGCGTATGCGTTATATTTATAATCGTACTTAATTATAAATAGACTGTTTATGGTGCAGTAAAATAATCTAAGTCTATAACTTCGCTTGACTTGTCTCTATTATCTTAGCTGCTTTGACTTGAACTAATCAGTATTTTCCTTATTCATTTCGTTACAGGTATGTCTGGCTTTATACTGATTTATACATATATATGCATATATATCTGAGAGTCATTCAGTTTCTGAGTAAGTTATTGCATTAGAATGCGTTGCGCTGCCTTGGGCCAGGCCCAGCCCGAAACCTTTTCCCCCAGCAGCGCTGCCCAATTACCAGCCAAACAAATAGTCAGGCTAAAGAGTGTGAAAGAGAGGGAGAGAGAGGTGGGTGGGTGGATGGATGGTTGAACGTACAGAGACGATTAGTGCGAAGCGACGGCAGCGTTGCCAAGTGCCTAACACACACGCACGCACACAGGCAGAGGCAGGGGCAGAGGCAGTGGCAGAGGCAGGGGCAGAGGCATACGCATACGCATACTCACATGACATGACACTCGAGTGTGTGGCATAGTTGTTGTCGTTGTTGTTGTTGCTATGCGCCAACGTAGCTGGCGCTGCTGCTGCTGCTGCTGCAATTGCGTAGCTGCACTCGGCGCTCGAGGTTATTGAACGGCAGCGACCTCACTTTGCATGAGCCCACAGCAACAACAGCAGCAGCAACTGCAGCAGCAACTACAATTGCAACAACAACTGCAACAACTGTGCAATTTTCTCGCTGCTCTTGTCGAGCAAAATGTGATTTTCAAATTAATAAAATAAAATAAAATAAAATAAAATAAAATAAATTATTATTAGACATCGGCGTCGGCTGCTGTGGCTGCTGCTGCTGTCAACAGTTTGATAAAGACTCGCAAGCTTAGAAACATTTGCGCGTTGTGCAACACTGCCGCTCGATGCGTGTGTGCATTAAGGCGCCAGGGGCGTAGCGGGGGCTGGACCAGGAGGGGTTGCTCAACAGCCCAGACTACACGAAAACTAAATAAATAAATAAAACTTTCAAAAGACACTAAACACGAACACATGCAGCAAGAGCGCTGGCTGGAGAATGAGGCAGGAGAGAAGGGTTGAGAGAGGCAGCAGGAGGAAGACATAACTAGTTGATGCATGGGCTTATAACTGGACATCTAGCAGAGGTATCAAAATATATATGTATATAAGAGAAGCTTTTAGAAAATATTAAACATATACAGAAATATATATAGTATTGGAATTTATCTAATATTTCCACTTGAGCATAGATCAAACAGAACTCAGCTGAGCTCTTGACCTTCCCAAGAATTGTATTTGTTTAGGAAATCTCAACATTTGTTTAGAATTTTCTAGAAATTCGTAAATAGAAATTTAGAAGTTCAGTGAAAGAGGGAGAGAGAGGGGGAGATAGAGAGAGTGAGACTGTATTTATCCTGCTTGCTAGTTGTTTAGAAATTTCTAGAAATCCCTAAACAGAAATTCAGAAAGTCATAGAGGGAGAGAGAAAGAGCGTGAGACTGTCTCTTTCTCACTCAATTTCTGAATTTTTGTTGACGAATGTCTAGAAATTTCTAAACAGATAGGAAGAAGTTTATAGAGTCTAGGCTTAGAGTGAGAGTAAAAGAGAGACATAAATATAGAGATAGAAAGAGACAGAGAGAAAAATAAAGATATAGAGATAGATATAGAGAGAGAGAGAGAGAGAGAGAGAGAGAGAGAGAGAGAGAGAGAGAGAGTAGAGAGATACAGAGATAGAGAGATAGAAATATAGGGATATAGAGATATAGAGATAGAGAGAGATAGAGATATAGAGATATAGAGATATAGAGATATAGAGATATAGAGAGAGGGACTGAGAGAGAAAGAGAAAAAGAAAGAGAAAGACAGAGATATAGGTACGGAGAGAGTAAGCGAGAGAGAGGGAGAGAGAGCGAAAAAAACAGTGAGAGAGAGAAATGGACAAAAAAGGAAAGAAAAAGAAAAAGAAATATAGATTGATAGGGAAGATCAGGGAATGCAAGACAGAAGCAGAGAGAGAGAGAAAACAAAAGAAAGAGAAAGAAATAGAGAGAGAGAAAAAGAAAGAGAAGAACAGAGATAGAGAGAGAAGAACAGAGATAGATAGAAAAGAACAGAGATAGAGCCAGAGAAGGACACAGATATAGAGATAGAGAGAGAAAGTTAGAGACAGAGCGATAGACAGAGATATAGGGAGAGCAAGACAGAGATACAGAGATACAGAGAAGCTCTCAACCTTGTGCCTCTTTCCACAAGCTAACTCAGCTATGCTGTGCGTCATATGGCTAATGCCACGCCCCCTAATGCCTGACAGCCTCCATCAGCTATTGTATTTACGGTCCGCTTGATGACTCAATATTGAAAATAATTTGCCGCCAGTTTTGTCATAAATAAAGTAAAAAGCGAGCGTCATAATGCAACAAAAATGCGAGTGCAACTGCAACTGCCACTGGGGCAGCAGCAGCAGCAGCCGCCGCTGCAACTGTTGCATAATTGAACAAACTGCAAACGCAGCTGCAGCCCCATTTAGTGCAAATGGCTGTCGCTGTCGCCGCCGTCGCTGTCCGTGGGTCGCCCACTTACCAAAGGAGCGAGATCTCATGCGTTTCGGCGGTGCTAGTCGAGCCGACTCGACTCGACAAATCAAATTTAACAGAAATAAAAACAAATGAAAAAACAAAATTAAATAAATTGGAAGAGCTGCTTGGTGGGATTAGCCAGCACTTGAGATACCCTACAAAAGCAAAAGATATATATTATAAATAAATATGAATTCGTAAATAACTAAAAAAAAAAAGAAGCGAGAAAAGTTCTTTATTTATAGAAGTTTGGTAAAAATGATAACAAAACAAATTAAATATTTTAAAAATATATAAAAAAAATAATATATAAAATAAATGAGAAAAAAAAAATTAAAGTATAAAAAAATATTAAAAAAGTATTATATAAAAAAAATTATTTAAAAAATCAAATATTTTTAAAACATAAAAATAATATTAAAATAATAATAAATATAATTTTTTAATTTTATATTTTAAATATTTTTTAAAGTGTTTTTTTTTTTAAAGTATTTTTATACATTTATTTAATTTGTTTAATATTTTTCTTATACAATTTTTGTTTATTTTGTTTTTTTTATATTTATTAACAATTTTTAATTTATGTTTATATATTTTGTTAAATTTTTATATATTTATTTAATTAATTTAATTTCATTAATTATTATTTTATATATATTATTAATTTTATATTATTTTTTATTACTTTTAATAATTTATTTTATATTAATTAATAGTTGCATATTATATTTTATTACTTTTTATATTTTTTAAAAATAATTTATTTTTTTTTTTTTATTATTTTTCAAAATTTCTATAAACAATCAACTTTTCTTGCTGCTTTTGTGAGTTATACAAATATTTCTACAGCTATTTTTCGAGCTTTTTCTTAAAGATAAAGCAGCACAGATAAAGAGCAATCAAAAAGATATATATATATATATGTCTTATCAGTTTATATATGCACAAGATCTTGATTTCAGCTGCTTGCACTGAGCTAACTAGGTCCAGCAGCTATTTACAGGGTATCCACATATAATAAACGCCCATATATAGAGACATTGCCCGCTGGCACGTGAGCTGCCTGTGTAGACGCCGTCTCAGCGGAGGCGCGGGGCGTGGCACACAAATGATTTGCCGCGTGAGTCATTAAAGGCAGCGACGACGACGACGACGAAACGCCAACAATTTATATGACAGTTTTGTATTTTGTTTTATTATTTGGTTCTTATGTCAGCCGAGGCGTCATTAAGAGTTCCAACTGACCAAAAATGGAAAAGCCAACAACAACAACAACAACAACAACGAGGGAATGATTCGAATTGCATTAATGGTGGGTGAGCGCAGAGCCATCGAAATCGGGGTTCGAATCCGGGCCGCAAAAGTTCACTGCACTCTGCCTTCATCAGCTGCGCGCTCTCTCGCGCTCTCCCTCTCTCTCTCTATCTCTGTCTCGCTCGCTTGTCAAATGGCAACGACCTGCGCAGAACTGCAGTTAGATTTTGTTGGTAGTTGGCTGGATTTGCACGCAAAAGACCTTGCCTCTGTCTTCTGCAATGTTGTTGTTGTTGTTGCTGTTGTTGCTGTTGTTGTATAAGCCAACATTTGCAGCATTTTCGTCTCTGCTGGAAACAAGTTTCTCTGTTTGCCCCAACTGTTTTTAATAGCATTTGCGTCAAGCCGTGACGCCAATGGCCCAACATGGATTAGATTCTGTTTCAACTAAACACACACACACATGGATATAGTCATCTATGTATGTGTATGTGTGTGTGTGTGCATTCTGGCATATTCTGTTTATTTGGACAACCGTGCCCAAATAACAATCAGCACATAATGGCTCATAATTGTGCCCCAACAACAAATAACAAATAACAAACAGGCGCCAGTTGTCAGCTTTTGTTTGCCGTTTTCCAGCAGGGGTAGTCCCGCTAGATCAACTGATTTGTTAAGGCAGAGCGGCATATGTAATGGGTAAACTTGGTTAAGACTGTCTAAAAAGTAGGAGAAGTGGCTTGGAAATAGCTAGAATTTAGCTTTACTTTGACTTATTTATAGACTTATATTCTCAAGATCTATATCCAGAAGATTTTTTACTTAGAAATATGATATGAAATTAGATCCAGCTAGATAATGGCTAAAAAACAGCTAGAATTTAGCTTTACTTTGACTTATTTATAGACTTATATTCTCAAGATCTATATCCAGAAGATTCTTTACTTAGAAATATGATATGAAATTAGATCCAGCTAAATTAAATGCTAAAAAACAGCTAGAATTTAGCTTTACTTTGACTTATGGCATATATTCTGAAGATCTAGCTAAAAATTAGCTACAAGAGCAGCTTGAGAACAGCTAGCTTTACTTAGAGTTATGGCATATATTCTTAGTTCCAGCTAGATGAATGGCTAAAAACAGCTAGAATTTAGTTTTACTTTCAATTACAGCATATATATGCTTAGAATATTCACATATCTAGCTAAAAAGCTAGAAGAGTAGCTGGAGAACAGCTAGCATTCAGCTTACATTGTAGCTATAGCAATTATTCTTAGTTCCAGCTAGATTTGAGCAAGTCATGGGATGGCTAAAAGCAGCTAGAATTTAGAATTTACAGAATATATGCTAACAATCTAGCTAAAGAGCTTTAGAAGAGCGCTAGAATCTAGCCTCACTTTTATATTGAGCAAGAGCTTGAGCTCTGAAACTAGCCTGAAAATGATTTAAGTTCGGTACAGATATCTATATACATTTTAAAAATATTTGAACAGCTAAAGAGCGAGGCTACTGGCTTAAAAATAGCTTGAATTTAGCTTTATTTTTGGCTAAAAATATATACATATTTATATATATATTTATTCCAGATGGAATGATTCTAGCAGTCATGTATTCTTACAAAACTAGCTTCAAAGCAACTATAAATTAACTTTACTTAAAAAAAAAAATCTGAAAAAAAATCTGAAAAAAATCTGAAAAAAAATCTGAAAAAAATCTGAAAAAATCTTTAAAAATCTCAAAAAAATCAGACTTTACTAAAGATCTTCTATATCTCAATTCAAGTTAAGTCTTCAGCAAAATCAAGCCGAGTCCAGCCTTTTTTAGAGCATTTCTAGTGCTACTTTCCGCTAAAGTTTCATTCGCTTGGCTGTTTTAGCTGGTTCTTGTGTTTTTGGGCCCGCTGAGGTCGGCACGGCACAGACACAACTATTGAAATAAGATAATCGCAAAATAATTGCGTGGAGTTCAATGAACTCAGGCGAGCTTTTAGCCTTTTTTTTTTTTAAATAAATAAGTAAATAGATAAAGCGAAAAGAATAAAAGTACAAAAAACTAACGCAAATTACGCACAGCAGAAGATGGAGAGCGAGCAGATAAAAATATGCACAGATATATATATATATATATAGTGGGTATATATATATATATCCGAGCAGGCAATAAGTGGGGCACACACGTTGCATGAAATGTGATTGAGATGTGGTTAGCTGAGGCAGCAGGCAGTCCGGGGTCAGGCTTTTAATTATGAGTCGCCAGGCAGTGAAAACCACAAGCTGAAATTATCTAGCCAGCCCTGCAGGCCCCCCACCCACCCGGCCACTTGGCCAAATTGCAAATTGCATTTCGCTTCGCTTTATCCTTCAACTTTGCCGAGCTGCGGTCATTGCTCCAGCTGCGCAGAGCGCAGAGCGTCACATGACCAGGCAGCCGCAGCAGCGATTTTTAAGGTTAATGCTGCTGCAGCAGCGCCACCTAGCGGCTGGCCAAACACTTTCGTTCCACACACACACACACAGCGTAACCCCTAAAACGTTTGCAGTTCCATGCCCAATGTTTAGCATAGACCTCTCGCTCGCTCCTGCCCCGCCACCTCCTGCTGCCCTCCACCCACCTCTCTCGCTCATCCGGCTAGAGCTAAGAGTTCAACGTACGCTATGTGGGTCAAAGCAATGTCTGTGCAAGCCACCCCTGTGGCAGCGCCAACCCCCAACCCCCCACGCACAGTTGGAAGCAACAGCAGCAAAAGTGAAATGTGGGTGGGTGGCACTTTCTGCTTCATTGTTTGACAGGGCACAGGTGTCTTCCATTGCGCGCGCCAATTTTGAGCTGTAGAAAATTCCGTTAGCGCCCGCGCCCGCCCCCACTCAGCCAACCACTGGCTGACAATTTGTGCTGCTCGGCATGCTTTGAGTTCATTGGACTGGTTAAAGGACAATTTCAGTTGATTGCAGCACTCAAGGCGCGAGCGGGCTCGAACAGGCTCTCAAAGTAAAGCTGAGCTTACTTAACATAAATTATCATGCCTAAGATATCTATATATACCATATATATATTTATATATATATATATCTGTTAGCTACCTTTCTACACACCCGCACTCACACTCACACACACACACACACACATTTGGCCAATTAAATGCATTGCATTTCCTTCCTGAGGTCATTTCCTCTGCCCACTACAAATCGCACAGTCTAACTGGAGCTTTCTAACTGTGAATGCTCAGCACTCGGCTCGTGCGCTCAGCCGTTCACCCGTTCACCCGCTCGCCCGTTTGCCCGCTCGCCCGTTCACCCGCTCGCCCGTTTGCCCGTTCACCCGCTTGCTCGAATGTTCTCTAGGCACACGCACACACACACAGCTCGTTTCGTTTCACCCCGTTCCGCTGCGCTATGCAAAAACAAAAATCAAATGTTCTATGGAGCAAGCACTGTTTGCTGCGCGCCAAGTCAGCAGCAGCACGAAAGAGAGCGAGTGAGTATGAGTGTGTGAGCGCGCTGCTCTCTCACTGTTGCTCTCTGCCTTTGTTGCTGTTGTTGCTGTAACTGTGATTCAGCCTGTGCTGCTTCTTTAAGGTTATTGCGGTGCAATGTCCTCAATCGTTGCTCTCCTTGGCTCTTGCTGCTGTTGTTGTTGTTGCTGGCTGTGGTGTATTTTGGGCGCTCAGATGCTGTCCCTGGCAGGATAATTTGTCTCTTTCTACATTTGTTTCTACTTCTTCTTTTTGGTTGCCCTTCGCAGCGCTTGGCTGGCTGAGAAATGTGAAAGGTATTTCCGTTTGGCCCAAAGCGAGTTCAATATGTTTTATTGTTTTTTATGCTTCTCTTCTTCATCATTATGTTTAACATTTGTCATTTTCTTTTCGTGGAATCTCGTTGAGTCAAGAAAATGTTGGACCCAGGGAATGCCCCTTGTCCCAGCCCAAAAGCTCAAATCAAAGCTTTTGCTTAGACTAATTACCTGTATATGGCTAAATATATTATGAGTTATTGCCCTCAATTACTAAGTTATCGATTAGCAGAGGTGATTAATGTCAATTCGCTTGATTTCACTTTGCCTTTTTGATAATAGCATTTCCTGTGCCACAGCACCCAGCCCCCAAGCTCCCACCCCCCAACCCTTAGTCGAACTACTCGAATGCAGGCGACCATGAGGCAGCTGAGTTGAACGAACTCAGGCTGCGCAGCGACTGCAGAAGTGACGTCAATAGGCGCGAGGCCAAAGGGAAACACTTCGTGCCAGTGGGTGGGGTGGGGGTGGGCCAGTCGTGTGGCTACCCCTTCCGCTCTCGTTTCTGCCTGGCTGGCTGGCTGCTTGCCTGGCGTTGCGTACGTGCGGCTGACCTCGTGTTCCTTTTTACTACGACTACGAGTGCTGAGAAGGTGGCAGCGGAGTGGGCAGGGGTTGGGGCCAGCATTTTGCTGCTGCTAACGAAAAATATCCTTGCTAGGTAAAGAGCATTGAACTTTGACCCAAAATGCGACAACAGCAGCAGCGGGCGCTGCTGCTCGACTCGTAATTTGAACATCATTTATTTATTGTGCATATATTTTCGTCTACTAATTGCGGGCCTAATGACTTGGGGGGCCCACAGCAATGGGCCATGAAATATGAGCCGAAGCTAAGCGAAGCTTTTACCAATTACTAATTCCAATTCTAAGCAGCAGCCGGCAGAACATGACGAACTGTAAAGCGCCATAAAGTTCCGGATAGGCTAGGCACGTGCTAATTGCTTACGCATGGGACAAGCCCAAAAGAGAATTCGAAAAAAAGACAGTTATGATTGAGTGAGGCTTAGCGAGCGTGCAATCAAACGCTAGGCGAGGGTGTTCTAGACAGAGAGAGAGAATGCAGAGAGCTGAAATGAAGTGAGCATAAAGAGCGTAGATCCTGTGTGAGTGAGAGAGAGATGGAATGCAGAGCGTAGAAATGAATCTAGAATGAACACGAGCAGATCCTATTGGCTAATGAACTATGATGATGAATAATGCAAAGATCTTTAAGGAATTTCCCATGCTCTTAAGCAAATTCTATTTGTGCTCATATTGATGTCAAGATCTAACAGTAGCCCATAAAGTGAGCTTCAAGTATCAGCAGCCCATAGTGTATGCGGGTCAAGTGGTCAGTTGTGGCCCACTGATCGTGCGTTGCCAGCAGCAGCAACAGGTAGTCGGGCGTAGATATAGAAGCTATTCATTCATGACTTTTCGATGGGCAAGAACGCAAACAAAAAGAAATAAATAAAAAATAATAAAAAATAAAAAAATATATATATATTTTTTAAATAATAAAGAAAAGAAATTGCTATTGCCTATGGTGCGCGCAATGACGATGGCGAATCATCATGAACGCTTCGCTGCTTAAACGCGCATTGCCTAACACTCACACACACACACACATAACCAATGGCAGCTAGACACAAATGTATGTGTAACGTGAAATGCTCTCACTTTCCTTTGAAACTTGTTATTCGCATTGCAGCTGCCAGCAGAGTTCATTCACATTTGGCAGCCAGACCAAGAGAGCAAAAGCGAGAGAGAGAGCGCGCGCTGAGCTCGTCGTGCAGGTGATAGAACAGCACACAAGCACACACACACACAGAGAGAGAGAGAGAGAGCGGGAGAGCGCGTCTGAAACGGGCACAGCTGTTCCCGAAAGTTCTTCGGCAAAAAGTAAAGCCCGACTCAGCTCCGCTCTGCTCGCAGTTCATTTGCGGGGGCCGTGAGGCATTGAAATGAGTGCAAATTGTCGCTGCTGAGTGCATTGAACTCGCTCGCCCGCTTGAGCTATGCTTTGGCTGATTTTTTGTTTGGTTTGCTTAATTGCTTTGAATTATTATTGTTGTTTAATTATATAATGCTCTCCGAGTGCAGCCCAACTGCTGGCTGATGCAATTTTCCGGGCCTATCCCAAAACCACTCGACTACGCTGCATTGCCAAAGATTTCCTTGAACGCATTTTAGCCATATAGTCGCCGTATTGCAATGGCCATTACCCGAGCTCCCCCTCTGCCCTACGCCGCCTTTGAGGCCAAGCCCACAAACATGCCGTCGTCCGCCTGAGGTTTCTGTGTCGTTGACCGACCGCCAGCTCAAATGAACTCCAAACCAAAAAGTTGAAGCAGTGGCTTGCAAACTGCAGCCGCAGCTGCTGCAGCAGCGACCAACGACAACAACAAATTTGCATGCGAATGCACTGAGAGCGAGCGCTGCTGCTGAGCAATAGAGAGCAGCAATGCACGAAGAGTCAATTTCGTTCGTCTGCTCGCTCGCTCGCTCGCCCGTTCGGCCATTCGGTCATTCGGCTCGTTCGCTCATTCGTTCGGCGCTGAGCAGCTCTACATTTGGAGGTATTTGACCGAAAAGTGGGTCACGACAATGGCGGGGTTCGTTGAACTGAACTGCTGCCAGTCAGCCAACCTCTGCTGACGTCGTCGTATTATGTTGACGTCGTCGGCGACGTCGACGTCGCGGGGCTTTTTGGTTACGTAGCCTTCCAGCATGTGTCGTTGCTATTGTGTGTTGTCGCTTACGTTTTGTGTGGCCTCAAAAAGAAAGAAAGAAAAGAAAAGAAAATAAAAGAGAGAAAGAGCGCGCCGCCAAAATATTATTTAATATTATTAATAACGAGGCGTTAAATTTAGTAGTTCATGAAATGAGTTGAGTCGACTTGAGTTGAGTTTATTTTGTGAGTGCATTTCGGGGCAGCGCTCGAGTGTTAAGTAATCAAAGTATTCCAGGGCATAATTAGGGCAAGACTATATGATTAATAGCTATGAGTTGGGCAATTGTAATCCCCTCTACACACACACACACACACACTTAACAGTCTCTAGAAACTTCCCTAGAATTTGTTTGAAAAATCTACCCACCCGAAAATAGTTTTGAGAGCTGTTCCAAATCTGCGATCCTCTTATGCCTGTCAAGTTGGTTGATAGCGCTGCGGCCGCCCCCAAATATCAATATGCCCCGCTCACTCAATATCAATTAATCTTATTTGTCACTCATGTTTCAAAATAAGCACACAAACACACAAATGTTCTAAGCCCCTTTGCCCATGTGTGTTGTCATTGTTGTTGTTGCTGCTGTTATCAAACAAAGCTGATCAGTCAGGTGGCAGTAGCAGAAGCTACCTACAAAATCTGCGTCGCGTAGGTGTTCCAAGAATTGTTTACAATACAAAAAACAACAAAAAGCGCCCCCACCAACAGCAGCAGCAGCAGCAGCAGTGGCAGTGGCAGCGCCAGCGGCGTCTATTGTTAGCTGCTTGCGTCGACGCCAACGTCAGCGACAGCGTTGGAGTGAATGTCCTCAGTTAGTGCACAAAAACAAAAACAATATGTGGCGCGAGGTTGGCAGCAGCAGCAGCAGCGCAGCGCAGCCAGTAAGCGAGAGCGCGAACGAGCCGAGAGCGTGAGCCGAAGCTGGAGCCGAAGCGCAGCGAGCAGGCATGAGTTGTTGGCGCTGCTGGCGCTGCTTTCATTCGCAAATTGCTCGTCGTTGGCAGCGGTTGTGCAGAGCAAGAAAAGCGCGCGAAAAAGCATCAAAACTAAACTAAAAATAAGAAATAAAAACTGAAAACTAAATGAAACGGCAACTAGAACAACGTTACAAATAGTTTAAATGATCAAATAATTATTATTATTTTTATTGGTGCCAGTGCTGTGAAACCGAATACAAAGAGATCAAGCCAGAGAGAGCGGGAGAAAGAAAGAGAGAGAGAGAGAGATCAGCGAGACTTTTTGGCGCTCAAATTGTTGGTGAAGTGCGATATTTGAATGAAAATTCGAGTTTCAAGTTGAAATCAAAGCAAACGCAATGTTCCTTAATAGCAAATTGTAGAGCAAAATCAACAGCAGTCTAGAAGGAGAGAGAGAGAAGGAGAAGAGTTCAAGTGTCATTGTGGTACCAAAAAGTAAAAAGTTTAAATTTTAATCAAAAATGGTTTGTGCAATGGAACAACAGCAGCAGCAGCAGCAGCTCCAGCAACAGCAGCAGCAGCAGCAACATCAGCAGCTGCAACAGCTGCCATTGCCACAGCAGCAGCAACATGGCACAACAATTGTGCTGCTGACAACCGGCAACAGCAACGTGCACATTGTCAGTGCACCGCAGCAACATCAACCCCAGCAGCAGCAGCAACAGCAGCAGCAACAGATCAAAAGTCAGCTGAAGCAACAGCACTCGGCGCTGGTCAAGCTGCTGGAATCAGGGCCGCTGAGCAAACAACAGCAGCAGCAGCAGCCGCAGCCCAGACAAATTGTTTACCTGCAGCAACAGCAACAGCAACGCAAAAGACTGAAAAACGAAGAGCAACAGCAACAACAAACACCTGCAACATTAGTAAAGACAACCACCAACCAGACAGCGACAGCAACCACAGCAAATAGTATTAGTCAGCAGCAGCAGCAAATTGTATTGCTGCTGCAACAGCCAGCTGCAACAGCAACAGCAACAGCAACAGCAACGCCAGCAGCAACACCAAAGCCATGCGCCGATCTCAGCGCCAAAAATGACAGCGAATCGGGCATCGATGAGGACTGTGCGAACAGCGACGATGAGCTGCCGCCCAAGGCCAATGCTGGCAGCAGCCCGACGGCAGCAACTGTTGCCGCTGCGGACTATGAGCAATATCAATGCCCGTGGAAGAAGATACGCTATGCGCGGGAACTGAAGCAGCGTGAATTGGAGCAGACAAGCCTAGCTGCAACAGCGACAGCAACTGCTGCTACAGCAGCAGCACCAACAGCTGCTGCAGCAGCAACAGCAACAAGACCCACCAGCAACAAGCTCAATCAACTGCATTGTGATAGTCCTTTCTCCGCGCAAACACACAAAGAAATTGCCAATTTGTTGATGCAACAATCTCACCAACAGCAGCAGCAACAACAACATCAGCAGCAACACCAACAGCAGCAGCAGCAGCAACAACAACAGCAACTGTTGCAGCAGCAGCAGCAGAGACGCGACAGCTCCGACAGCAACTGCTCGCTGCTGAGCAACTCGAGCACTCAGTCGCTGACAAATGGCATTGGCAACTGCTGCACATGCAACAGCAGCAGCAGCGATGACGATCAGCAGCAACACAAGCAGCTGCTCGAGGACATGGATGCCCAGGACTCGGGCTGCGATGATGAGCTCTGCGAGCAGCATCATCAGCGCCTCGAGGCGTCCCAGCTCAACTACTTGTGTCAAAAGTTTGACGAGAAGCTGGACACAGCTTTGAGCAACAGCAACAGCAACAACAGCAGCAACACAGCTGCAGCCAAAGCGACAACAGCAATTGAGGAAGCCAGCGCTGATGTAGGTGGCAAAATGAGTCTAATTAGATATGTTTTAATCAATTATAATTATAATTATAATTATATATGATTATAATTAATTCATAATATTAAATATTATTATAAGCTGAAATGGAAGATTTTTATATGGAATTTAGATAAAACATGAGCTTTGAATACCCTGTAAAGCTTCATTGGTTTACTTTGAGCACATGCTAAACACTTTTTATGATATAGCTAACAATCACGATACATAAAATAATCATAATTATATTTTAAAATGCGTATTATCAAATTTAAAATTTATTTAATATTTATTTTTATATTTTATAAATATTTTTATTTCATTTTTTTAATTTTTAATAATTTTATAAACTAATTAATATAAAATATTTTTGATTTCTTTATTTTTTGAATTTTTATTATTTTAAAAAATTTGAATATCTGAACATTTTTGTTAATCAAATTTGTTTTTAAATTTTTTAATTCTAAATATTTTCTATTTAATTTTTTTTTTAACTATATATATATATTTTTTTAATTATAAATATTTTTTATTACACTTAATTATTAATTTTTATTGACTATTGATATATGAAAGTTTTCCACAATTTTTATTATTTTAAATATATTTTTAAAATATTTTTGATTTTTAATTTTGTCCAATTACTTAATATTAATTACAATTTATATCCATTCTATTTAATTGCAGGGCTTCTTCCGTCGCTCCATACAGCAAAAGATCCAGTATCGCCCATGCACCAAGAACCAGCAGTGCAGCATTTTGCGCATCAATCGCAATCGCTGTCAGTATTGTCGCCTGAAAAAGTGCATTGCCGTTGGCATGAGTCGTGATGGTGAGTACCGCTTGCACTTCTCTAATCCTAAATCGCTCTTTCACACTCACACTCACACTCACACACACACACACGAGCTGCCGAGAGTCAAGCTCAAACACAATAAAAATAGAAACAGCAACAACAAGAACAGCGACTACAATCATTAAGTTAAAAACCGAAACACAACGAAACTTAACGAACGACAGCCGACGACTGGCATTGAGTTCATTGACCAGCCATGAACGAAATTTCAGCTGGTTGACTGCCTGTGCGAGTGTGTGAGAGTATGTATATATGTATGTACATATGTATGTGCATTGCAACATTTGTATAGCGCGCGCGATTTCACGGCAAAGTAAAAGTTGTTAGCTGCCTGCCCTGAAAAAAGCACGCTCGCAAAGGCAAACTACATTTATGTAAATTTTGTTTAAACAAATTTCCAACACCCGCATGATAAATGGGACCAACAGCGGCAACTGTGCGCCATTTCGAAATTGTGTTAAAAGTTGAATGAACGCACTTAACCTAAATTCATAAAGGCAGCGAGGCCATGCCTACGCATGCCGCTCTCTCCCTCTCACTCCCGCTCCCTGCCGCTCCCACACTCGCCAATCGGGCAATCTTTCTTTCCCTGGCGCTCTTGCACAATGCCCTCATGCTGTTAGCATTTGCTTTTATTAAATTTTGTAATAATTTGTTTAAATTAAGAGCAAGCCCGGAAAAATTGTACAGGAAATGCCGCGACGTTCATATCGATTATGAAAGCATATGAAAACAACAAACACACAGAAAACAAAATAAAATACATAAAACGAGCAGCAGCAACAACAACAACAACGCGTTCATTGACTTTTGCGCTCTTCTTCTTGCTATCTATCATGGCGGCCATGTTGCTGTCGAAAACGAAAGTGGTTCATGCTGCTGCTGCTGCGTGCGTGCACATGAGAGAGAGAGAGACAGTAAGAGAGCTGTTAAGTCGTCGCTGTGGCTGCTTGGTAGGCAGCGCAGCGCAGCACGCAGTCGCAGCCTGTGCTTAATAGCTGTTGTTGTTGTTGTAATGCTACTTGAACATGTGTATGCTGTAATTGATGGATTACAGTTTGTTTTCTTTTCGTTTCGTTTCATTTCTTTTCTGGTGCGTGCCGAGCAAATGAAATAAACGAAAGTTATGTAAGATTAGATAAACAGAAATTGACTAAAATATGTATATGAGTCAAAATTAATCACTGTCTAAATTACTGTTTAGAAATTGGCAAATCCTTGAACTAGTTCTACTCGCCGCTAATGCCAAAAATCTCAATAAAAAACGAAAATACGACCGCCAGCAAAATAAACAGCGGCGAACTCAGTCGGACTCGGCAACAGCGAGCGAAAAGCAACAAACAGTCGAATTGTTTATAATAAAAATGACCGTGTGCTATTTAAGCGCAGTCGCCGCTGGCGTTGGCGTCAACAGCGCTGCCCTCGCATTGCCTTATCTTTCAAGGAAAATTAAATTTGTACACTGACACACATACACACTCACACACACATTCATGCTGTTGTCGAAATATTTACAGTTACTTTTGTTAAAACACGCACTGACCTAGAAATTGATCATATTATTATGATGTTCACCATATACATATATACACACATATATATATCTACATAATATGCAAGACTTTCACTTGGTCATTTCGAAAACACTTTCTTTTGCGGCTTTCATAATTTCTTTTTCGTGTGTAGTAATATTATTAGGCGCCATTTTGTTTATGTTTGCCTATTGCAAAGATACCGAAAATAAACGCAAGACGCGCCGTCAAAATGAAAACGAAACCGAAATTTAGCGCACGCACACAGAGACAGCGAGTCAGACACACACACACACATACATACAGGCAGGCAGGCAGACAGACACTCTCCCGTGCATAGAGCGCCCCTCAAAAAAACACCGAAAAAAGCAACAAACAGAGACGCAGCCCGCGCGCGCCCTCTCTCACTCTCGCTCTCCCACAAAAACATTCAGCCTCGACGGCAGCGCCTCAGTTCATTGACCGACGAAACTGGGTCACCCAAAGCAGCGACGCAGCGCAGCAGCAGCAACAGTGAAGGTGCCTGAGTGTATGTGTGCGTGTGTGTGCGTACGTGTTTGTGTGCAAGTACGCTGCTTGATAGTAAACACGCTTTTTTCACTCAGTTTATGCGTTCGTTTTGCATTTGCTTGTTTAAATTTGTAGTTGTCGCGGAAAAGGCATAGACATATGTACATATCTATAAATATATATATATACATATATGTATGTATGTATTATATATATTTTTTTAACACTTTATTTTATTAGTTTTCATGCTGCGTTTAATTAAAATGAACTCGAATCAGCGCGAGGCTAATCGAATTGAAAAGGCTCAAGATTCAGCAGGCACAAGAGCGCGCGCAGCTATGTTACAGTTATGATTATGCTGAATGGCTCTCTTGGGCTGGAATGAGTTAGAGTAGAACATATGCATACGAGTGGATGCTTGTGCATGTGTGTGTGTGTGTGTGATTCAAACAGCAGCAAATGGCTGTCAATTCGCTTTGTAGTTGAACAAAAACAACAAACGAAAAAAAAACTAATCAGACAATTGTCAATTATCGAAGGCAAAAGTTTATTTATTTTCGATTGTTGTTGTAGTAACATATGACTACGTGTGTGTGTGTGTGTGAGCAGTGACGTTTTTGTTGTTGTCGCAATCATTATTTTTTGAGGCTACACATGGACACACACTCACACACTCGCACACAGCTTGCATGTAGATTTCGCCTTGCCGTCATCGTCGTAGCCGCGGCGAGTGTTTTGAACTTTATTCAGGTCAATTACAAACACATTAAAATGCCAGTGCTACACACACACACAGAGGCGAGGTGTTGACTAAAATAATATTGGAGGCTACCACACGAACTGAACAATATGAGACAATAATTGTGTTGCGCCCCAGGGCGAATTGAAGTTTTGTGTAGTTTCATAGCACTGAGCTGGCTGTGCGGCAGCTGGGCGTGGGTCAGAGCTTCAAGTACAACTAGCTCATGATGATAATGAGGTTGATGATAATGCTGTTTGGCGACTGCAACAGATATGTGGGCGAGCCCCAGTGCATTGCAACGCGAATTCGCCGCGTGGGCTAGCTAAGGTGTGGAAGGTTACGCCAAACGTTAATGCATAACGGATCGCACTTGTTTATTATACAATTTGCTTTACTTTTTGTTTCTTGTCATCAGTGAAATCATTTTTTACGCGTGACACGCATCATCAACAGCTGAACGAAAAATGAGCGGCGACAAGCTTGGTATCTCTATCTCGCTCGCGCTCACGCGGCGTGTTACATAAAGCTGTGCGCTTCACCTGCCTTACAAATTGTGTTTGTTGTTTGGCTTAACGGTGAAATTGCAAAGGAAAGAGCGCAAAACAAAGCCGTCAAAAGCAGCCCGACAGCCCGAAACGTAACAAACTTGTTTTACACCAGGCAGCGACGGCGACAGCGACGTCGACGTCGCCTACTACGCAAGTTGAACCTTCAAAAGGTTCATTTACCTCGCGCACACACGAACGAACGAACGAACGAACGTCAAACACGAACAGCAGCGCACGAACACGAGCAAGACGAGCGCCATGCACACACACACACACACACACACACACACACACACACTCATGCACATAGACATCAGCGACGGGCAGCAGAAAAATGTACTTTCGCTTTTTCAATGCCTCGACGTCAAACTATGTAGTTTCAAGCTTCAAGTGGAGCCGAGCCGAGTCGAGCCACAGCCAACATTGCTGCAATGAGTGCTGCTGTGACGCCGGCGTCGCTGCCGTTTTGGGGCACAGTTAAACGACCGACACATGGCGAGTTCAACGACTCTTGTAAAATTTCTCGAAGGTTTCGCATTGCAACATCAGCGTCGCAACTTGTTCGACTGCAGCAGCGCTGCAGCAGCAGCAACAGCACTGCATTTGCATAGGCTCTCAGCTGGTGCGCTCTCTTTTGCGCTCTCTCGCTCAATTGTGCGCTCTCTCATGTGTGTGTGTGCGCTAAATGCTGTTCATTGCACTCGGCCTCATTTTGAGTGCGCGCTGCGCTTTTTTTTCATGCTGCAATTTTTGCGACTGCACGAATGTGCGAGCGAGTGAGAGCGAGTGAGCGAATGTGTGTGTGTGAGTGCAAGGCATTTGTCGCCTTTGTTGGCGCGAGTGCAGCGACTTTTATTTGGGTCAGGCACGGTCATTCGCCTCAGTCGCAGCGCAGCGTTCGCGCTGCAATTGCAATTGGCTGTTGCCTTGGCGCGCATTTATTTGAAAATAATTATGAATGCGAAACGAGAGTCAAACGGAACGGCAAATAAAGGATTTACTAGATCTTCTTCAATATTGACCGAGTCAATGCATAAGCGAATTGCGTAGCCGCAGCGCAGTACGAGAAATCACTTCTTTTATTTGACTGTATGTGTGCATGTGTCAATATGGGCATGAACATGAAAGAGAGAGAGTATGTGTGTGTGTGTGAGGCATATCATTTATTTATGTGCCTGACCTTTTTATAATTATTATTTGTAATATATGGCACAGGGTCTGCCCCATTGAACGCGATTTGTTATTGAGCGTCGCCTTCGTCTGTCTGTTGTGTGACCTCCTCCGCCTCCCCTTCCCTCTTGCAGCATCTGGCAGTGAGATGACCCACAAAATTAACTGAAAATTAAATAGAGATGTGTATGTAAAAGATATACATATGTATGTATTAAAAATATATGTATATACAAGAAATATAAAAAAAAAATATAAAAAAAAATATATAACAAAAATATATTCAAAAGTAAATATAAAGAAATTTATGCAAATAAAATATATTACAAAGATTAAAAAGTTACATGATTAAAAAATTATTTTTAAATATAAAAAAATTAGCAAAATATATTTCAAGTATTTTTTTTTAATATTAAAATATATTATTATTTATATATTTTTTACATTTTTTTTAAATATTTATAAAAATATTTCAATGATAATATTTAAAAAAAAATAAAAATTAAAAATATATATATTTAAAAAAAGATATAAAAAGTATATAAGTATTTATTAAAATTATATATACATATATATTTCTTTAAAAATGTATATATGTACGTGCACATACACGAAAAGTATAAACAAAATATACATATACATATATACATGTTGATATACATACCTATATATCTCACTGATCGCTGCTTTCTTTGTCGCTGGAAGTTTCAGGAAAGCAACAAAAACGTATTTAGTCTTTCTTCAGCTGCTTTCGTGTTTTGTTTTTTATGGCATTTCTATCTCTTTCACGCGCTCTCCATCTCTCCCTCCCTCACACTCGCTGTGTGTGTTCATTTTGTAAACAACTTATGCAACAACAACAACAACAATTGTGTCGCTTATTTGATTTTTACGTAAAGCCCGTGAATCACCCAAACTAAGCCGAAAGTAGGCCTCCTGCCTCAAGCCCCATGCCACATGCTTCTCGACTTTTCGCCGCTGGTGCATTGAACTCTGGGCGACTCGAAAAGAAAACATAAACAACTTTTTTTTTCATACTTTTCTCGCTCCCCCTTCAACTCTTCAACTTTGCTGTGCAATTAGCGCCTCTCGGCGTAAGACGGGCAGCCGCAGCCGCTCACAATGGCAATCACAATCACAATGATAATAACAATGCTAACAATTGCTATTCAATGTATCATTAGAGAAAGCACCCACGCCGGGGGAGGGGGGAGGGGGGAGGAGGGGTCTTGAAGAGGCGGGCTGTCTTGCTTGAAATTGAGGTTGAAGCCAAACTCTTGGAGCAAGTGAAAGTGAAATTTCGTTGCAGAGTTGTTAATTGGCTTTTAATTGTTGAATATATGTGTATATGTATATGTATATGTATGTGTGTGTAACAGATAATATATATGTTCGTATACGTGATGTGGGCAATTATTAGGGCAACTGTAAACAGATTTTGTCTTCGGCTTTCGTTGATTTTTATGAGGCAAAAAAAATTCATAATATTTATTTTTTATATATTATTTCAAATATAAAAAAAAATGTTTAAAAATTAATTAACAATGAAACATAATTAATTAACAAGCAAAAATAATATATAAATAATATATTTTAATTCGCATATAAAATAAATAAGAAATAAAATAAAACAATAAAAAATGCATAAATATATATCAAGTAAATTTATTATAATTTTTAAAAATAATAAAATATATTTATAAACATTTACATAAAAATAACAAATAAATAGAAAATAATACAGAAAATAAAAATATATATGTTTTTTATATATATAAATAAAAATAAAAATAAAAATATAAATATTTTGTATACATAAAATTTAATATATTTTATATGAAATAAAAAAAATATATTTTTTATGAAAATGTTTCATTATTTGAAAAATTAAAAAACTTAAATTTGGCCTCAAAAATAATAAAAATATAAATTAAATTTAAACAAACTATAAATTTAAATATTATTTAAAATAAACTTGTTTATTTTTTGATTCAATTAAAATATAATTTAATTTAATTTATTTTTTATTTCACTGAAAATTTAATCAAATCAATTTTTAATAAAAAAAATTAAATATGCTTTTACAAAAATCAAATTGCTTAAAAAAAATTTAATATTACAAATTTAAATATCTGGTTTTTTAATATCCCTAAAAATAATATGAGATTTAGATAAATATGAAATAAACATAAATATTCATGAAGCAGCTCAAATTCAAATTTCGAGCAAACCCAATTTTTATATAAGCTGATATGCCACATTTTGATATATCATACATATACATATATATATATGAGATAGATTTAAGATATGTTTTCGTATCTATGCGATTGGCCACATTTCGCTGGCATATTCCAGTTTGTTTGCTTGTCGCTTGTGTCTGTCGCTTACACAATTTGAGTTGTTGGCCTGCCCCAGTGCTCCATTCCCCCTCATTTGGTAGGCCTAAACGAGCGAGCGAGCGGGCAAGTTGCTCAATTTCGCTTTTGGCTGCTACGAAACACGTCGAAAATTTCTACCCCGAAAAAAAAGACAAAAAAGCTAAAAACTTTCACTTTTACTTTCGTGGCTGAGAAATGAGGCAATGACGTTCAGGCAACAGCAACAACAGCGCTTCGATTCGCTTATATTATTAATTGTTGTCTTTCTTTTGTTGTTGTTGTTGTTGGCTGTTTGTTTGGCTTGCGGCTGTCGTCATTGTTTGTTTGTTTTTTTGGCCTCATTTTGTGGCTTCAGTTCAACGACCCTCGCTTATGACTCCTGCCTGCCTCTTCCTCTTTATCTTCATCTTCTCATTCTTGTTGCTCAAGTGGTTTATAACGTGCGAAACGCGTCGCTTCCGTCGCCTTAGTTTGCATTCAATTTGAATAATCACAAGTCTGAGTCACTTCGCTCAATGAAACACAGATTTGATTTTGTTTCAAATTTAAATTAGTTCAACTTGAGCTACGTGACTCAATGCCCTGCCGCGCTCTGTTTTGCCTCTCGCTCTCGCTCACGCTCACGCGCTAGCCTCGAACAACTGCGCTGAGGGCTTCCAGTCATAAATCTCTTAAATTGCATTTTTAACGATTCGTCAAATTAACAGCAGCTAAAAAAAACGCATCACAAAGCTGCGTCACAATCGTATGCGTGATCTGCGCTGCTTGGCGCCAAGCAAGCGTATGGTGCAAAAAAGCTCGCAGAAAAGCTTTGCGCTCTCTTAACTTGCCAGCAAACTCAACACGGTGTGTTGAAAAGCTCTGCCAAGCATTTAAGAGCATGCGCCAGATGAGAGCGGCAATGCAAGAGCGAGAGAGCGCTTCAAAATTTTGCCTCGCTCTTAGCTATGCTTGTGGTTTATTTGTTATTTGCTTTTGGCGCCACGAACATTGAACTCTCGTTGAGATATTGAGATAAAGATAAAGAGCTTGCCAGTGGCAGCGACAGAGCTTATCAGTGCTTGCAACCAAATGCGACTTACAGTAATATGAATAAAAAGTAAAAAAAAGATATTTAATAATTTATATTAATTTTGAAATGAATAAACAATTGTAATAAATTATTTATTAATTTATTCTAAATTGCCTATTTTCCATGTAAATTCCCTTCTATGACTAATTCGCTTATCACTAACTTTACGCTTGCAGCAGCAACAGCAGCTGCTGCTCTTGTTGTTGTTTCTTTCTTACTCTGCTGGTTTGTTGGCCTCTGCCTACTGCTCGCTCAGCGTGCTTTGCTCACTCTTGCGTGCGTTCGCTCTCTGAGCATTCGGCGCGCGCTCTTTCTGTATCTCTCTTTTTGCCGCTACGTTTGGTCGCTGGCTCTGGCGACTTTTTCAGTTGCTTTTGCCGTTTCTGTTGCTGTTGTTGCTCGACTCAGTCGCGGTCTCAGTCTCGCCGCTACCTTTGGGTATATTCGTAACGTGCTTTGCTTTTTACAGTTAGTCGCGTTCGAGACCTTGTCGAGTTTTGTCATGTTAGCGAATTATTTCAATCAGAATACACTCAAGCAACATTTCAAGTGTGTTTTGTGTTTTTAATAATTACACCCACAAGATTTAACAAATATATACATATGAATAAATATACACAAATATAAATAAATATATTTAAATGCTCTGTTAATGTGAAGAAAAGTCGACCTGTCTCAAATCTCAGAAACCCGAAACGCATTTTTGGATTACGCGGTAAAACACACAAAAATCTAAATCAAAATCAAAATAAAAATAAAAAGTTCAACCCAAAAATTGCTGCAAAAAAAGTTCAGCAAAAGAAATTCCAAAAATTATTTTAACAACAAAAAGTTGAAAAAGAAAAGAAAAGAAAAGCAAAGAAAGTTCCTGCAAAAATACTAAACAAAAAAGAAAGAAAGAAAAATTAATTTAAATATATGTTTAAAACAGAATTAGTGCAAATATTTAAAGAAAATTTTACAAAACATAGAAAACAGAAATATTTTTGCAATTACCTGTGGAGTACCTGAAAAGTCAAGTTCAACCAAAAATTGTGTGTGCCAAAAGAAAGCAAAAGGAAATTTTAATGAATATTCCAAATACAAATTAAATGCGCCCCAGTGTGCAGCCAAACAGAGAATCTCGAGTCTCTCAGTGAGCAAGTAACCAAAACAAAGATCAAAAGCAAAAACCCAAACATAACTGTCTCACACACACACTCGCACAAAAATGGGCGAAGAACTTCCTATATTGAAAAGCATACTCAAAGGCAACGTGAACTATCACAATGCGCGTAAGTTGAGACAACTAACATAGGGTCACTCACTCACTCACACGCACACACTCTCGGATGCTCATACTCCACTCATTTCGCCGCGACATGACACAAATTCGCTTTCAATTTCCAATCAAAGCTTTTACTTCGAAATGCAGATTTAAGCACCCAGCTGGAATGGCATGCATGCCTAGCCCACCACCAACAGATGACTTTGATTTGCTTTTTCGTTTTGTTTACATTTTGTTTTTTTCTTTCGGCTGCTTCTGCTGTCAAACAACAACTAACTCTTTAAGCGCCATTGAAGTGTTGACCTCGTTTTTAAACGCACACAGTAATGACTTGTTGTTGTTGTTGTTTTTGGTTTGCCGCGGAAGAGCTTTAAACTTGAAATGAAACTTTAGCAGCGACGCTGACGGCTCTGCCCACTTGTACGACTTTTGCTATTTTCTAAAAAGCAACAACAGCAACGAAAGCTGCTGCGATTGCCTGCGCCTCTCTTCGTGTTTGACCAACTTTGCAGCGTCGAAAGTTGGCGCAGGCAGCGCCGCCGTTGCTGCTGTTACTATTGGCGCAGGCGTGCGCGCGCGCTCGCTCGCTCTAATTTCTACGCGCAGCCGCAGCTGCGTTCATTTTCCATTTCGTTTGACCTGAATTTCGCTGCCTGCCAACTGGGTCATTCAATCAGTCAAGCGACGATTTCTCGGCTGCTGGAAAAAGTAGTGAAAAATCTTAGCCAAGCGCCCAGTTTGGTGTTTGCTGTTGTTGTTGCTGTTGCTGTTTCACTTTTGTTACTGATTTTGTGTTTAGTGTGCCAGTTATTTGTGGCAATTGAGTGAAATTGTAGAAATTGCATTGACATTGAAAAGTTGGCCAAAAGGCCTAATCAGCACAAGGCATTCAATTTAGTTTTGATTAATGAATGGTTTTTAAGGCGAATAGCAGCAGGCGTATATTTAACTGTTAATCAACAGCAATTGCTGACTTAACGAAAGAGAGCGGCAGAGTAGAAGTGCGAGAGCGTAAGAAATGGAGCAGCGGTTGCTGTAAGTGCAGGAGAGCGCGCAAAGGAAAGAGTGGAATGGAGGCAGTGCAGAGGAAATACAGTTAGGCATAAGGGATATGAAGAAGAGTGGCCTTAGGCTTGGGCAATGAAGCAGAGTAGGAGAGCAGCAGTTACACAGTAGAGGCTTAACTATTGAGCATGGCTTGGCTAGGTAAGTGAAAGAGTGCAAGTTATACAGTAAAGACTTGACAATTGTTCATGCATGGCTTAGGTAAACTAGTAAGGGATGCAGTAGCGTCATAAATATTAAGCATACCTTGATATATCTTTACTCTTACAACTTCAGTGCATATTTCCCACTTATATGTGCCTTCACTGTACTTGCATTTAAGCCTCTTTCGGCAAACACTTCACTTCAATTAGCGCCTACCAACTTTGACAACATTTGGCCCAATAGTCTGATCCGTTGATCTGCGAAACGTGACCAGAAACGTGTCTGTTGGCATCTTGCTCTGGCCTGCTCTGGTGAAATGTGAAAGTTCACCCACATACAAATTCGTTAGTGCAAATTAAAATCCACAAACAAACAAAAATAAATTTACAACAACAAGAAAAGAGCAACAAAAAGAGAAAGTGTAGCAAGCGTGAAGAACGAGTACAACCGAAAAGAGTTGAACGACAGCTGAGAGCAGGCGATGACCCAGTTCGAAGGGCTGGCCATAAATTACAGTGGCTGCCCGTACAGTGAGCACACGCACAGACGAACGAACGAGCGAACGAACGAACTTCTTCCTGCGTGACAAACGGCGGCAACAGCTGCTGCTCCTTGCACCTGCTCACTCAGGTGTAAAACACACACACACACACACATACATTTATATGTGAATATCTAGTTAACTCTTCCTCTTCTTCTTCTCTTTGCAGCTGTTCGCTTTGGTCGCGTGCCCAAGCGCGAGAAGGCGCGCATTTTGGCCGCCATGCAGCAGAGCACACAGAATCGCGGGCAACAGCGCGCGCTGGCCACCGAGCTGGATGATCAGCCACGCCTACTGGCGGCCGTGCTGCGCGCCCACCTGGAGACATGCGAGTTCACCAAGGAGAAGGTCTCGGCGATGCGACAGCGCGCCAGAGACTGCCCCTCCTACTCAATGCCCACCCTGCTGGTAAGTGAAAGCTAAGCTAAGCTAAGATTAGAGAGGAATCTAATTGGAGATTGTCATAAAAGATACAGACTGCAATTGGAATAGAGAATATGCGGAAATAAGAAGAAAATCCAAATTGAAAATATATTCCAATTGGAACATATTGTTAATATGGCAGTGCTATATGATTTATGGATTATATATTACTTATATGTATCATATATTTCCTATAACATACATTCCAATTGGTTTATCGTAAACTCAATATATAATCCAATTGGAATAAATCCCATACAAATTTAGTTGAACTATTTAAGAGTTTTCTCAGCGTAGGCGAATGTCAAAGCACATTTCCGGGCTCATTGTTGCTATTGGCATGCATAGATCAGCAGCAACAACAACCAGAACAACAACAACAATGACAATAATATTTTAAACAACAACAACAAACTGGCTGCTCGAACGTTACTCATACGCCAAGGTGAACCAGTTTGCATGATTCTAAACCAGGAAATCAAAAGCATCGCACGTAGCCGCGTCTGTAAGACCTCCGGCTGGGCCAGAGAGAGAGAGAGAGAGAGCGAGAGAGAGAGAGAGAGAGAGAGAGCGCGCGCGCATAGCCATAGATCGGGGCATTGAAGCGTCGCGACGTCGCGCTTTGGGGTCAAGTTCTTAAAAACCAATTTTTTGTTTGTCTCTTTCTTGACTTTGGCCAAAAGCCATCAATGTCAAAGTGACTGACAGACTGACAAACAGAATGATAAATGGGTTGTAAATGCTGTCAACGACTCGGGCTGAATGTTGCTGGCCCAGGTAACAACGATGTGCAGGTGACGTCAGTGAGCATAGATATGGGAAATGGATGGAAGGAATGGGGAGGAAAAGAAGAAAGCAGAAGATAACATAAGAATAGGGAGACTAAAGAAGAAGAAAAGGAAAAGAGAAGAAAACAAAAAGGGATAATAAATAATTGCAGATAAAAATATATATAAAATAAATAAAAGTAATAATAATAAATAATAAAACTAACATTCCATATAAGCAACACTCTTAAGTATTCTTATAGGACTTATCAGAACTGAACGATAAGGAAACCAAAAAAAAAAAAAAAAAAAAAAAAACTAAATGAAACCGCCGCTAAGCCAGGCGAGAAACGTGTTCCGACAATAACAAAAATACATTTTCAAAGCTCAAGGTCAGGCGTAGCGTCATTATTAATGGAACAAAATAGCACACACACACACACACACAGAGACAGCACAGTGTGAGCGAGCGGGATGGCGCGAGCATAAAAGGGGCGAAAGTATTTAGACACATGTGGCGGCTGTTTAAATAAAGGCGAATTAAGCATTCAAAAATAATCAAAGGAGAGGAGCTTGCTTTCTATTTCTTTTATTTTCTTTTCGCTTCGCCCGATTATCAGACAGTTGCGTTAATGAATTGGCGATAAGAGAGCGTGCGCGATAGTAAACAAAGTGTTTCCATTGTCAAAGTCAAGTGCAAGGCTCTAGCAACAGCAGCAGCAATAACAAAGGCATTGTAAGAGCTTTTTACACATGCAAAGAGAGCGCAAATATGATCAACGGCGTGAGAGAGAGCTGAAGAGAGCGCGCTGCCAAAAGAATAATTTGCACATGTCTGCAGCGTAGAATACACACACACACGCAGTTAGAATGCTCGCATGCGAGTCGCGAGACGACCTTGTAGCGAGTTATTTTTTAACCTTGGAATGAATGAAATGGTTGTGCCTGTGCTTAGCGTTATTTTTTTGTTCTTGCGCATGTAGTTGATACGGGTATTATACATATATGTATATGGAACTACTTGCGTATGTATGTGTATGAGTAAGCAATAATACTTACATAATAATATATAAAAATTATACAAATATGCATAGAACTAACGATGGCTAGTCGAAGGGGGCGACGGCAGCTCGTGCACGCTCGTAAATGTAAATGTAAATGTCATCAGTATGAGGAAGCGAATGCAAAAGCCAGACCAGAAACAAAAGCAGCAGCGCAGCAGCAGCAGCAACAACAATAATAACAACACTAACGGCACTTTTTGCGACAAGCGCCGTCGTCAAAGAGAGAACGCAAAAGCGAATGCCAACAACAATTACAGCAAGCAAGCAAGCAGCATTATTAGCAATTTGTAATGAGTGAGCGAGAGGGAGAGCAAGCACTGTATGCAGCCGAGAGCGTGAGTAAGTGTGTGAGAGTGCGATGGCATGCAAAACGACGCAGTTCATTTGAATACAGTCAGGTGGTTGCTTTATGATGATTATTATTATTTTGAAATGCTTATAAGGAAGCGCCTATGCGAAATTCTATTGAGTTATGCGACAAAGCGGAAGCAAGTGCAGGCTGTAAGGGTCTATAAATATGTTCATATGTGCATGTGTAGGTGTAACAATATGCATGCATGTGTGTGTAGATCAGACAGATTGCAGTGTAGTGTATAATTGTTGATTAGACTTGAGTTTTGTATAGAATCTACAAGAATTCGAATTATTTCGGTAGCCAAAAAAATTGAAATTGAAGGTCTTGTGATACGCATGACGGGGCAGCTAGCAAAGGGGGCAGGGCGAGGGTATCGGTAGGGGCAAGTCATAAAGAAAGCAAACACACACACACACAGAGACGACTTTGCAAAACTATTTCCGCTTTTGCGCAAATAAAACGCAAATCTAAAGCAAGAAAATATATTTTTATAAAACGATACGACAGCGAAAAGCCATGCCGAAGGCGACGTCAGCGTCGGCGTCGACGTCAGCGTGCCGGCAAAAAGGTGCAGAAAATAGAAAAGAAATTTCGTTGTTGTGCCGGCGGCTGGCAAGCCGGCAATGTTGTTGTTGCTTTTGCTTGCACTTGACGAAGGCCAGAGGCAGCGAGAGCGCGAGAGCGAGCGAGAGGAGAGTAGTAGAGCAGAGCTCATCTGTCTGTGCGTGCGTATGTGGGAACAGAGGAAAAGAAGACGCGCAAACTATGGTTGGTTGGTTGGTTGGGCCGGCATTTTGAGCGGCGGCAAAAATGATTCAAGGTTAATCAGAAGACTTCGACGTGTTCATGCAGACATGGACATACGTACATATACATATACATATATGTATTTATGTGCATGTACAATGAAATGAAACATAATTAATAAACTAAGCATCAAGAGCAACAAAAGGCTTTCAGCAGAGGGGGCGGTGAAGGTGGGTGCTGTGCGCTTGGCACGTTCGCGCTTGTCTGGCGCGTGCATGTAATTCAAAACCCGGAAAGCCAAATGGCAAAATAACATGAACCAGGGTTTGTGCAATAGACAACACTGATATATATAGGGCCAGCCCCCTGCACCCCCCACACTCACAAATGACAATCTAAAGTCCCAAACGGCACACGCGCAGGGCACAGAAACAAACAATGACAACAACTAACCGGAACCTTGAACTCTGGTTCGTCGACCTTGGCGCTAATGTCAGCGACAGGCGACGAAAGCACAAAGCAACAGCAAGAGAAGCAAACTACGAATAGAATTGTCATAGCAAGCGAGCGAGACAGAGATAGCTAGTGGGAGAGCGCAAAAAAAAAAAAACAGCCCCTAGAAACTAAAAACTAAGCAGTGGCAGCGGCAGCGGCAGCGGCAGCGGCATCGCGCGCTGACGTCGGCAGAGCTTTTTGTAATGGAAAAGCTTCCAGCGTGTACGTATGAGGAAATGTGCCGTTTGACGACAGTTGAGTCAGTACTAAGTGGCAGGGGTACGCCGACTGCGTGTGTGTGTGAGTAGAAGGCGTGCGGAAGTACTAATAGTTATGATTATTGATTACAGCGGGTGGAAGGGAGATGGCAGATAGCACAGCACAGCACAGGCGGGGGGTAGAGGAGGACAGCTGGCGGTTCGGTGACCTTCGCGTGAATAGCGCTTACTAAATGCCGATGACGCTGTTGTGGGAAATGCAACAGTTTGCCACAAGCTCGGCTAATTGCCGATGGCGGCGGCAGCAGGTGTGGCAGGCCACAGTAAACACTAGCGCCAGGCGCACGTAAATAGTTATTAACGATTTCCAATTGGAAAAGACAAACGAATTGAGGCTGAATGCGCTGAAATTATATGAGAATGTGAGTAGATCGAAGTAGATTCAATTCTGATGAAATATCATATAATATAATATAATATAATCCAACTAGAATGGGCAGGTTATCCAATTGGAATGTGTAATTACCGTATAGATACACAATATGAACAGTAAATGTAATCATATACACTTGGAATATGAAGTTTTATGTTTAGGCTAACAAGATATGTCGAGATATATGCGTTATATGATAACCAATTGGACAAGTCTTGTATTTATTCTAACTCAAACGTATACGCTCCATTTGGAATGCATCTAGATTCAGTTATATGCCAAGTCTAACTAGAAATCTCCAATAATACAATTTAAAAATTTAAAAAATAAAAAAAATTAGAAATTCATATAAGAATCATCTAAAATATCTCACAATCCAATTGGAACGCTCCGAAGGTCATATAAGATCCTCTCTCGTATTCGGCCCACTCTAACTGTAAGCCTCTCTCCGTCCTTTCTTTGCAGGCTTGTCCGCTGAATCCCGCGCCCGAACTGCAGTCCGAGCAGGAGTTCTCACAGCGCTTCGCGCACGTCATACGCGGCGTCATCGACTTTGCGGGCATGATACCCGGCTTCCAGCTGCTCACCCAGGACGACAAGTTCACGCTGCTGAAGGCGGGTCTGTTCGACGCGCTCTTCGTGCGACTCATTTGCATGTTCGACTCGTCGATCAACTCGATCATTTGCCTGAACGGACAGGTGATGCGCCGGGATGCCATCCAGAACGGGGCGAACGCCCGCTTCCTGGTGGACTCCACGTTCAACTTCGCGGAGCGCATGAACTCGATGAATCTGACGGACGCGGAGATCGGACTGTTCTGCGCCATCGTCTTGATCACGCCGGACCGTCCGGGTCTGCGCAACCTGGAGCTCATCGAGAAGATGTACAGCCGCCTGAAGGGCTGCCTGCAGTGCATCGTCTCCCAGAATCGTCCCGACCAACCCGACTTCCTCTCCAAGCTGCTGGACACCATGCCCGACCTGCGCACCCTCAGCACCCTGCACACCGAGAAGCTGGTCGTCTTTCGCACCGAGCACAAGGAGCTGCTGCGCCAGCAGATGTGGAGCATGGAGGAGGGCGACGGCGCCAGCAAGAGCCCGGCCGGCAGCTGGGACGCCATGGACGTCGAGGCGGCCAAGAGCCCGCTGGGCTCGGTGTCCAGCACGGAGTCAGCGGATCTGGACTACGGCACGCCCAGCAGCACGCAGCTGCAGCAGCAGCAGCAGGCGAGCACACCGACCCAATCCTCGTCCAGCTCCTCCTCCGCCTCCAGCTTGGCCAGCTCTGCGCCCCTGCTGGCGGCCACACTCTCCGGCGGCTGTCCGCTGCGCAATCGCGCCAACTCCGGCTCCAGCGGCGACTCCGGCGCCGCCGACATGGACATCGTGGGCTCCCATGCGCACCTCACCCAGAACGGTCTGACAATCACGCCCATTGTGCGCCACCAGCAGCAGCCCCAGCCCCAGCCCCAGCCCCAGCCCCAGCAGCAGCAGCAGGTGAATCACCACCAGCAACAGCATCCGCAGCTGCATCACCACCTGACCTCGGGCGCCACGCGCTACCGCAAGCTGGACTCCCCCACCGATTCGGGCATCGAGTCGGGCAACGAGAAGAACGAGTGCAAGGCGGTCAGCTCGGGCGGCAGCAGCTCCTGCTCGAGTCCGCGCTCGAGCGTGGACGACGCGCTCGACTGCAGCGATGCGGCCCAGGCGGTGGCCGCCGGCGTGTCCGTCTCCGTCTCGCCCGTGCGCTCGCCACAGCCCTCGAGTAGCGCCAACCTGAAGCGCCAGATCGTGGAGGACATGCCCGTGCTGAAGCGCGTGCTGCAGGCGCCGCCGCTCTACGACACCAACTCGCTCATGGACGAGGCCTACAAGCCGCACAAGAAGTTCCGGGCGCTGAGGCACCGCGAGTTCGAGTCCGCCGAGGCGGACGCCAGCAGCTCCACCAGCATGCCAGCGCACAGTCCGCGCCAGAGCCCCACGCCCACGCCCTCGCCCCACATCAGCGTGGTGCAGACGCCGCCGCCGGCCCCACCCGCAGCCGCCGCCGCAGCCGCCGCCGGCAGCCAGCTCCACATGCATCTGACGCGCAACACGCCCAGCCAGCAGCAACAGCAGCAGCAGCAGCTGGGCTCCATGGCCAGCACGCACTCGGTCCTGGCCAAGTCCCTGATGGCCGAGCCGCGCATGACGCCCGAGCAGATGAAGCGCTCGGACATCATCCAGAACTACTTGATGCGCGAGCCGGCGACGGCGGCCAGCAGCACCACGGGCGGACGCAGTCCGAGCAGCCACTGCCCCTCGCCCTCCACCAGCTCCCCGCCCCCAGCAGCACAGCAGCAGCAGCTGCAGCAGCAGCAGCAGGTGCGCTGGTCCACCACCAGCTGCCAGCAGCGGCAGCAGTCGGTGTCGCCGCACAGCAACGGCAGCAGCTCCAGCTCCTCCTCTAGCTCCTCCTCCAGCTCCTCCTCCAGCAGCAGCTCCAGCTCCAGCAGCAGCTGTCAGTATTTCCAGTCGCCGCACTCCACCAGCAGCAGCAGCAACGCCACCTCGGCAGCGGCCACCTCCAGCTGCATAGTGAGCGCGCCGCCGCGCGCCTCGCCCCTGATTGAGCTGCAGGTGGACATCGCCGATCCCGGCCAGCCGCTGAATCTGTCCAAGAAGTCGCCGACGCCGCCGCCCAGCAAGCTGCACGCGCTGGTCGCTGCCGCCAATGCTGTGCAGCGCTACCCCACGCTGTCCGCCGACGTCACCGTCACGGCGGCCAGCAGTGCGGCTGTTGCCGTGGCCACGCCCAGCAGCACGCCGCCCACCAGCAGCAGCAGCAGCAGCACTGGCGGCGGCAGCGCCAGCGGCTTGGCCACCGTGCACAAGGTCATGTTGGAGGCGTAAGCAGCAGATGAGAGACTGAAGCGCGCCCTGGGGGCGTGGTCGAGATTTCCTTAAAGCGCCAGCCACGCCCGCGCAGAGGCGCAAGCGTAAGCAACCCAAAAAGAGAGCCAGCAGAAAGAGCAGCAGAGCGCAGAGCAGAGAATGTAAGAATATGAAGGAAAGCAAAGAAGAAAAACAAAAAGAAAAATTACTGCAAATTTAATTAAATTATTTTAAACTTACAAATTCACAAAAAAAGAAAAAAAAAAAAAAACAATGAGCAAGTGTACAAAGTTTCAAAATGCATGCAACTTAAATATTTAAACTAAAAAAGTTATTAATTATTAAAGAAAAAACAGAAATTTGAGGTATTAAAAAACAGAAACAAATATATATATATATAAATATTTATATATATATATATGTTTTTAGCAGTTAAAACAAAGTCGAACAACAATTAAGAGGTTTTCCGCTTTTCCCATGATTTTGAAAATTTCTTTTTCTTTTTGTTTTTTTTTTTCAACTTTTTTCGTTTGTTTTTTTAGTTTTAAGCCCACAAAAAAAATTTAAAAAAAAACTTGTACATATTAATATTTACATTTTAAACTATTATTATTATTATTATTATTATTATTATTATTATTATTATTAATTATTATTACTACTATTATTATGTAGGCAAGCAACGCGTTCAACTACTTGCTTTTTGAGAATGTTTTTTGAAAAAACTGCAAATTGAACTTTTTTATATACATATTTTTTTGTTGCCCAACAAATGAGAAAAAAATTGTGTGAACTTTTTTTTTGCGATCTCCGTTAACGAAGAAAATAGTTTTTTTTTTGACGAGAAATTCAAAAGTAAATTCAGTTTTTATGAATTACAACAAATATAAGATTATTGTTTTCTAATTTTAAACATCAAACACACACATATACAGTTAATAATATATATATGTATGTGTGGCAAATCAAACAAAAACCGAAAAAAAAAAAAAAAAAAAAAAAAATGCTTAAAGAGTTTTAGCAGCAAAAACCCAACGTTAAAAGAATATTTGTTGTGTAAATAGTTAAATGTTAAACTAAAAATAAAAATAAAAATAAAATTAAAGATTAAAAAACATAAGAAACGTATTTAAAATATGAAAATATATGCTTAAACAATTCAATGTTTAATTGGCGTCGAAAAAAAAATCAAATATAAAACAAAATATTAGCAGCTGAATAAAAGTTGAAAAAAAAATACAAAAAAAGATGAAGATGAAGAAAATATGATATAAATATTATTTAAAACAAAGTATAATATAAACTTGCGGTAGCAAAAAACTATTACATTAATTATAAATATTATTATTATTATTATTATTATTATTATGATTATGATTATGCAGTACTATTATGATTATTTTAATTCTTATGATTAATTAATTACGATTTCTTGTGGTAAGCAACAACAAAAATCTACAAAAACACAAAAAAAAACAACAAAAACAAAACAAAGAAAAAACAACAACAACAACACCGGCGCAGAAATTTTTATGTCAAATCAATAAAAGAAAATTGTTTAAAAAAATATAAAAAAAAATCTTGAGTTCTTTTTATTTAAGTTTTTTACATTTTCAGAATATATTTATTTCAGTTTTTAAAAAATATATATATTGGTAAATTTTATTTTTGGTTTTTAATAAGCGTAAAATAATGAAATTTAAAATACATACATATACATATACATATATATATATATATATATATATATATATATATATATATGATACAAATATATTCTTTTAAAATTTATGCAAGAGGAGGAGGAGAGGCAGACGAAGAAGCATTGTCAAATATTAAGAAAAGAAAGGAAAATTCAAATAAAATATCACACTTCAATAATAATATATAAATATATATATATAGACACACACATATGTATGTATGTGTGTGCGTGTGTAAAATTGTCCGTAAATTTTAGCAAAAAAAAAAAAAAAAGAAAATTGTATTTAAAAAACTGAATATTTTATGTAATGAAACAACGCACACATACAAGCCCAGTAGCGCTGTGTGTGTGCGTGTGTGCAGGAGGAGCAGAGAGCGGCGAGCGGAGAGCGGAATGCAGCGACAAACTGAAACAATGAAATTGCGACAATTAAGCGTATAATTAACAACAGATTTAAATGTTTAACATAAAACCCAAAGCGCAGCCAGCATAAGTGAGCTGCATAACAACTGAACAGGCATATATATATAGAGATCGAGGTATATATATAGACATATATGTACATACAGGCATATATATTTTCATCAGTCACAGTGGCACAATTATGCATTGTGAATTGAGCCAATGACAAATTTTAAAAGACAACAACAACAACAGCAGCAGCAGCTGGAAACTCCACAGAGCAGCAGAAAAACCAAAAAGAAAAACAAAGAAAATTTGTATTTGTGAAATAAAATAATATTGCAGTTTGTTTTTAAATAAAACCCAGAACGGAATATGTGAATAAAATATTGAAAATAAGTATTTAAAATATATCAACAGAAATTACAAAAAAAAACACACTTAAAATCTTTGTTTCATTTCGCTGGCGGAGGCAAAGTGTATCAGGTTTATATTTATTGCAGAATGTGTCATATTTCTCTCGTCTTGGCGGGGCGATAATTTTCAATGTCGTCGCCTGTGTGTGCCTTTTGGAATTTTGCCCGTGACCTTGAGCGATAAGTGTCGCGGAATGAGTTTGCCGAAATAATCACAGAGTGTGAGAGGAAGGGAGAAAGGGAGGGGCACGAGAGCGGGAGCCGAGCGTGAGTGCCTCGTGTAGATAACGCACGTTAAGATAGCGCCCAGGCCCAGCCTGGTTAGGCAGGGCGCCGAGGGGGCCTATACACATATACATATATGCCTACAAGAGCATATAGATACGTATTCTAATTTTAAATAATGAGCAGAGATCGTGAGAGAGGCGGGGGCGGGGGCGGGGGCGGGGGCAGCTGGCTGCAAAACATGCTCAAATTGGTTATCTTCAAAGTCAATGCCAAAGCTGAGACAGACAGAGATCGATAGAGCGAGAGAGGCGAGAGAGAGTGAGAGGCAGGCGTAACAAATTAGCAAATTGTGCAATGTGGCGTATGAGTAATATGCGAAATAATAATAATAAATAGTGTAAAAGTGCATAATAGGCAATAAAAATATGAAATAAAGGGCATAGATAATAATAATATTAATAATAATAATAATAATAATAATATTAATAATAATAATAATAATTAACGTTATATCGATCGATCGATAACACCATAAATTAATATACAATGCGTATGCTGCGTAAAAGTAATATTTTAAAAAATATTAGAAAATAGAAATAATTAAAAAATATATAATATGAAATAAATAAATAAACATAATATAAAAGATATCTATAAAATGAACTGCAAAGCAAATATAACTGATAGACCGATAATACAAAGATAATTCGCAAAGAATGAAATAGATGCGTATGAGTAATATGTGAAAGACTAACTGGTATAGACTGATCAAAAAACGATAAACGATAAATGGGCACATAATAAACCATAACAATTCAAGCAGACAACTATCGGTAATCGATTTACATAGTTATGGTGGTATAGAGAGAGCAAGAGTGAGTGGGAGAGAGGAAAAGAATATGAGGGAAAAGGAACGAAGGAGAGCGGCCAAGTGCGACGAGAGCGGAGAGCGACAGAGAAAGGAAGAGAGACGGGCAGTAGGATAAGAGCAGAGAGATGGAGGGCTGACTGCATAGCATAATCAGATCGGGCGCTATCGACTGAAGCATACTTGTTTCATTTCAAATTTCCTGCGATATATGTACATATATATGTATGTATTATATTTGTTCGTCGATTCTTATATTTCTTTTTTGTGTGTGTGTTTTTTTTTTGCGTATTTCACCTTGAAAACAAACGAGCCTCAAATAAATTAATACACACAACGCGCGCAAATTCCACGACACAAATAAAAATACAAATACAGTTACAGAGAGCCATGCGAAGCGCTTGTGTATGTGTGTGTGTATTTTGAAGCAAGAACAAATACCGGGAACAAAAGCAACAACAACAACAACAACAACAGCAGCAACAAATTTTCAAGGTTAACTGATTAGACGAAATTAGCAAAGTTCTAGCAGATGATTGAACGAGCGAGCAGGAAGCATGGGAGTAGCGCTGGGGAGCCAAACCGGACGATGAGAGCACGCGCTAAATAAAAGGCCCACGCAACCCGCTTTGCGTACGGTGCGTGTGCGTAGCTCGGCAAGCCGAACATGCGACCCGAACCTCGCCACATCAAAGCCGAAGTGCGGCGCCCGCCGAATCTACGCACACGCATGTTGAACCTCGCCGCGCCCCGCTACCTCTCGCCCATCGCTTACCGCACTTCGAAGCGAAGCTAAACAACGCGTCAGCAGCAGCAGCCGCATGACATGGCCAAGACTTTGACTTTGAAAATAATATTTGGCCACCTTAAAAGATTGATACTTCTATATTCGGACTTCCATTATAGTTAATCCGAATTTAAATCATTTTCAAAAATACAAATTCGACAAAATCAAAATGAATCAAAAGCGAATTTACAGCTCGGCCATAAGGCAATAAACAAAGTACAATGAAAAGAGTATATTGGACTATAAATAAAAAGTTTTACGTTTTTGGAATAAGGTAAATATAAGCAGACAAACACACAATCACACACTCACTCACACTCACAAGTATACAAATGCAAACAAATACAAAGCGAAATGCGCTTGACATTGAACTTGAACTGCACTGCAGTCGATGACGATGACAGCTACAGCGACAGCGACGCTAACGTCAACGTCAGCGTCTGCCAAAGCAGAGCTGATAGCAGAATCAACGAGAGCGACAGCAGCTGTTGTTGTTGTAGCTGCTTTGCTGTCATTGTCGTCGTCATCGTCGTCGCCGCTGCAGCAGCTGCTTTGATGAGCAGCTGTAAATAGCAGAAGCTGAAGTACAACAACTTCTGTAGCTGTAACTGTAACAACAACAACGACAATTAAAGGAGTTGAGCGAGGCAAAGAGTAGACAAAAATGAACAGCTACATACATACATACATACATATATAGATCTGCTGAGTGCTGGCACAGTGTTGTCCATAATAATCATGCTAGTCAGCAACAGGCACATTTCCTAGGCACATACTTGATTCTTGGTATTCAAAGTATATAGTCAAATGGATATTTAGTTATAGCTGCTATTCATGGCGTATGAGTAATTGTTCTTGGTATAAATCTATTGGGAATGGGCTGACTCACTTTAGAATAAATGTGTATGGAAAACATACATACATACATATATATCGAGGGGGAGAGAGTGAGAGAGAGAGAGAGGGGAAGAGCGCACCTTGACAAGGGAATTTATTGTTTAATAAACTTTTAATTATTATGAGTATTCTGTATGCAGTATACAGCAAATGGGAATAACAAGTGAAAATAGGGAAGATTTGCTTAGTGATGTGTACACATACATATATCCTTAACCCTTTATTGGCCCCAAAGGAGAGGCTAATAAACGGCCGAGTCGTAAGTTTGATGAGCCGTAAAATGCCGCAGAAGATGTGAGTTGCTGGAAATGTTAGCCAAATAAGAAAGCCAAAAGCTGTGTGGGGTTGGCTGAATATGGAATACGCTAACTGGATTAGATAAAGTAACGTGGAATTAATGAAGAGTATTTGAGGAATATTGGGCTGAGAGATGAGTACTTGTTGTGTCTGCTTCACATTATACAAATATAAATTTTGCAGATTTTTTAATACTTTTTTATATGTATATTATTTTATTTATTTAAATTTTTTTTTATATGTATATATTTTATATTATCTTATTTTTATTTATATTTATATTTTAAAATTAATTTTATTGTTATTATATATTTATTTATATTTATATATTCTATTATATTAATTTTGTTATATTTCTAAATTAATTATTTATTAATTTTTAAAATTTATTTATTATTTTTTATATATATTTTTTATTTTTATATAGTACTTATAATTTATTATTAATAATTATTAAAATGTATTTTTTTACTATATTTATTATTTATTTTTGACAATTTAGAATTGCTATTTCTTTATTATTTATAATTAATTAAATTAAAGAAATATATAGATTAAAAAATACATTAAAATATTATTAAGCAACTAATTTTTAGCCCTATTACAAGTTCTTTATAAATACTCTAACTTCACGTAGGGCATTAAGAATTCGTTCAACTTTCGCTGCAAATTTTCGCTAAGGGCGCAAATTCTATGCGTTGGGGGATGTTTGGCTGTCTGCTGGCATTGGCAGCGACCAAGGTCGCCAGTGACAAGTGTTGCACGCGCCTGCGATTGACGAAATGTTGGCAGAGCGAGCGGGCGGTAGGCAGGGGGAGTGCGAGTGGGAGGGTGCCGTGCTCTGTGTGTGGGGTTAGCTCGTGCGTGGGTGGGCTGGACTGCGTGGGGATGCGTGTGCTCTGCGCTTGGCACTTGTCGTTCGCATTGCGCTCCTTGTTGTCGTTGTTTGCCTTTACCTTCTTCCTTTTTGCTTTTCACTTGATTACTGACACGCGCCTGCCACACACACACCCACACACACCCACGCACACCCATTGCTGGAGTCTGTTTGTTTGCTCTGAGGAGAAGCCAAAGTGATTTTTGGTTTTTAAGCAGATTTATTTAGAGAAATTTCTCGATTTGTGTGTTTGCTTTGTCAACAGAGCTGGCGAATATGCAAAACGCCGGCTTAGACTGTCATCAATATAAATCTGAGATAAAACTCGGCTATAAATAAATAAATAAGTCAGAGCTGTAGCCATGGCCCCGGCCTCATGTCGGCTGTGATCAGTTTATATTAGCTGCATTCACTCCGCTGGCGGGCCTAAGCAAACTGTTGTCGGCGAAGCGCCAACAAGTAGCCCGAATTTCGCAGTTCAGCAAATCTCCTTCAGAAAGGTCAAAAGCGAGCAGCATCCAAGAGGCTGAGGGTGACGAGCCACGACGCGTGTGTTATATTGAAATGTCCTTGACAATAACATTGGATGCCTTTAGCCTGGCTGGGCGTGGGGCGGCCCCTTTGTGGCGCGTGGAAAGCTACCCAGAAAGAGTCCTGGACGTGGGCGTACTTGTGCCGGGCATACTCGATTATCGAGCTACACGTGTGCTCCCCACACACACACACACACACACACACACACACACGCACATAATTCTGGCAGCTGCTCCCGCTGGAGCCGGCGGCTGCTGCAAATTGGTTTCCTCTCCGCTAATTGACAGGTGAACAAAAGCCTCGAGGACTCGCTGAAGTGAGCCTACTAATTTTACACAATTATTCGGTAAATATAGGTGCAACAGCCCGGGCGGAGAGACGCCCCAGTCCGGGGCAAACAACCGCACGCGCGCTAACCCCACAAGCCAATAGCCCGCAGCCGCCTTTTTTTTTCTATTTACACAATTACAATAACGAAAATATTTACCCTATTCGAACTCTCCTAGGCCAACAGCCCCTAGTCCCCTGCCCTGCCCCAGCGGACAAAAGCCAAAGAGAGGCGTAACGAAATTGCGTCGAAAATGTTTTTGGCGCACATTTCACGACGGGCAGCGGGCAGCGGACAGGGGGCAGGGGCAGGAAGCTTTTACCAAAATTATATTGTGTTTTATGCCATGCAGCCCCACCCCCGCCCCCGCCCTCAGCTTTTGTAGCCTGAACAAAGCTGCAAACCAACCCCAACAACATGCGTGTGCCTCTTCTTCTTCTCCTCCTTATTTTGGGTTAGCATTCAAGGTCAAAGTTGAGAACTGGCCGTAAAAACAAAAGTTGACGAGCACGGAGAATATATCGCACTCGGAATACTCTCTTAAGGAAGTTTTAAGAATTTGAGAAAAAAACTGAGGAAATTTTAATAATAATTGGAGTAATTTGGGAATAATTTAAAAATTTGTAAATCAAATTTTTAAATTTAAAATTTAATATTATTTTTTTTTTTAATATTTTTTTTTTAATTTACAAAGTATCTCCAAATATTTTGATTTTAATTTAAAGAAATTTTATAGAAACAGTTTTTTTTTATATTCCTATAGAAATAGTTTAGCTTACCATCTCACATCGATCTCCATCTCTTTCGATCTTCCTCTAATTCTCTATCGCTCAATCTCTCACAATTTTAACTAACTCTACTCCATTATCGTCTGCTCTTCACAAATTTCAGTCAACTCCTTTCCCCCGTAGAGTACCTCTCAATGCGCCGAATCTGCCGGCAAGGACTTGGCCAGCCTGTGGAGCCCGGGCACACCAGCCGAGTGTATGGAAAGCAACCTCAATCATTCCATAGCATCAGTAATTTTGGCTTCAAAATTATATTTTTTGGCTGTCACTTGACCTAAATCAGAACGCTGCTCAGCAAAAAATAAAAATTGAATAAAAAATATATCAATGGCCGACATTTTGTTAAATTGTCTAATTAAAATCAAGCCGAGTTGACATCGAGTGCCAGTTAGAGTGCTGCAAATGACGAAGGCTCCTATTCAAGAGCTTCAACAGATTGGGATAAGGGCGGCCTCTATTAGCTGCATAGATGGAAAGAAAGGTAAATAATTGATTAGCTATATGCTTAGGCAGAGAAATCCTAGCCTTAAACAGAGCTAACTTTTGCAGCTACAGCTGTATAGACTTATCTATCATATATATTAAAATAATCATAAATTAATGAAAATTTCAATAAAAACATAAATTTGTAGCATATTTTCATATGATTAATTTTTAATTATTATTTATTTATTTAATCATATATTTTCGATGAGTGCCTTCAATTAAAGCCTCAAAAACTATGATGGTTCAGAGTAAGGATCTTTGCATCAATCGCATTTAGCATACTTTCACCAGAGTTTTATTATTAGAAGAATTTTAAAAGGCATCTTTCAGAACTGTACTTTATCTATAGAACTTGTATTGTATATAAAAAATATTAGCATTATTTCGTTGGACTTCTTTCATTGGAATAGGTTCATTAGGCTACTTTTATTAGAGTTATTTCATTAGAGTTATCTCATTAGAGTTATTGAATTGTAGTAATTTCATTAGGCTACTTTTATTTGAGTTATTTCATTAGAGTTATCTCATTAGAGTTATTGAATTGTAGTAATTTCATTACGCAACTTTTATTTGAGTTATTTCATTAGAGTGTTTTCATTAAGCAACTTTCCCATAAGGACATTGTCATTGTAGCTCTCTCTTTAAACATTGGGAAAATTTTCTTAGACTACTTTAATTATTATATATAGTATATGCCTTAAAGCTCTTTCATTACAATTCTTGAAGTAGAGTTCTTTCCTCAGTCTATTTGTATTACAGTTCTCTCATTAGAGTACTCTCATTAGAGTGCTCTCATTAGAGTGCTCTTATTAGAGTTCCCTCATTAGAGTTCCATCATTGGAGAACTTTCATTAGAGTTATTCCTCGAGAAGTCTTTCATGAAAGTTATTTCCTTAGAGCACTTCACCTAGAACAGCTCTAGGCCTACTTCAAAAATATATTCCCCATTAAATTATGCCTTATTTTTCCAGTACTTGTCTCTCGCATTGTCTGCCACAATGTGCGCCTGTCTGTACAGCAGAAAGACGAGACTGGCAACGCGACTACCATGAGGGGTCGGCTGTCGAGAGCCTTGACTGATGGCATAAGCCGAGCCATAAATGCGCCTTAAGCGCATTTCAAGGACTGTGGGCGTGGCCGCATGCACAGACGACAATTTGAATGTCTGGCCAAAATCATCTTGAGTTTCAATGAAGTCAGCAGCTGTGGCAGCGACTGTGGCAGCAATGAGGCAATAGCTGACATTGTGTCGACTGGGTAAGTGGAGCAGAAAACTTCGCTCATAAACACTTTGAAGGCAATCGATTATGGCAAGTGGAAAACTATATCTATATAGTTTCATAATGCAACTGCCGATCGACATGTGAAGTGAATCAAATTACGCATGAAATGAAATTAAAATTTTATAAACAGAACAGAGCGGAATAGAACTTGCAACGTCTCGGCTGCGGAATTACGTTTCATAAATATTTATTTATGTTCTAGATATTTATGCGGAGCGAGGGCTCTGATTACGTCGAGAACAAATGCTGATGTCGACGTTGATATTGAAGGCGAATCAAAATGATTGTGTAGGCGTCCGATTGTTTACCATTCATTCGCGCCCTCTCATCAGCATCGGCATCAGCAACAGCAGCAAGCGCATGTACTGCTCGAATTTAAAATACTGTCAAGGTTGCATTTAGTATGAAAAGCCTCGAGAGAAACAAGTGGCAACGAGCTCGCCGACTCCATATAGGTTATATAATATAGGAATAGATTATAGTAGACTTTTGTGATCTTGCTTGCTGTATATTGCATCGATAATAATCGATTATTGAGGTCTCAATTGGAAATCAAGGAAAGGTTTAGAATTTGTGTGCATATTTCCTATTAATATATATATATATATATATATGGATTTATTATATAAACTATATCAGCAGCCTCATTTTAGGCTTTTAATATTTTCGATAATTATCGATATATAGGGGTTTGCTTAAAAATCTAAGAAGAAATGCATTGTTATACAATTTTATGTCAATTTTACGAAATATATATTCAAAGATTTGCCCAGCTAATCATTTCGATAATTATCGATGAATTATTTATTGCCTGAAAAGCTAAGGAAAGATCAAAGAAGTGCATTGCTACACATTAATATATAAATTTAAAGAAGTATATATTAATATATTTGCCCAGTTTATGCTTATTTACCAGTTCGATTATTATCGATAACTATTTAATTATTGATTGAAAAAATAATCTAAGAGTAAGTGCATTGCTACTCGAATATATTCCACGAAATCATAATGAATAGATAAGTTCTTTTAAGCTTATTTTCTTTATCGATAACTATCGATTATTATTTTATTAAATTGCTGATTATATAGTTGTTTTTATTAGACATTTCGCATTCATTTCTGAGATCGATAACTCTCAGCATATTATTAATCCAGCCAAGCCAATTATCCCATTAAATATTTAACGAAAATTCGCTTTTCTCTCAACCTAAAATCACTTTTAAGAAATCAATTTCGATTAAGACATTTAAGTACTTTGAAAGCTATTAAATTACATTGTTGACGACGTTTTTTTCCGCCACATTTCTTCGAGTAGTATCTAATTTTCGTAGTTAATTCAAAGGACCTTGGCGCTAGCCGAGACATCGAGCCATCGCGCCATCGAGCCATCGAGCCTTCTTTTATGGTCTCCATGTGCGTGTCTAGGCGATGGGACTGCGAACCAACTGTTGCCATCGATAAATATCTAAGAAATGACGGCGGCTGTCGGCGGGGAGGCGTTTGTGTGTTTGAGTCGGTGGGTGTTTCGGTAAAATTGCGGCGCCGCCTGTCTCCAGTCGCCGCCTGTCAAGGACATCGCTCCTCAACGAAATGCGCATAAAATTTTCGTATGACGGCGGCCTCTTTCCCCCATTGTTTGCTTTTGACATTGCAAACATTTTGCGGCTTTCAATGTCAAGCGATCGTTTCAGGAAGTGCTGCTCAATATGCCAAACTTTTGCCGGTCGGACGGTGCATAAAATGAATAATTTCTCAGTTCGGCTATCGATGGACCAGCACTTGATGTCTGGCTACGACTGGTCAGCGAGAGAGAGAGAGAGAGAGAGAGAGAGAGAGAGAGAGAGAGAGAGAGTCATAGGGCTGCTGTAGGGGTCGATCCGTGGCATGTTTAATGTGATACAGCTGGCGACAGGAAGCTGCCACGAGACTTCAGTTTAATGTATGCCCCACAAATGTCAGCCGTGAAAATAGTGGCATATCTTATGAATATCTTTAACATTTGCCGCTGCTCCGCGAGTGAATTGAGAGCTAACCTTGGCGGCCGAAACTTCGAACAGAAACTGGTACATAAAGAGAGCTGTGCTGCCGGCGGATGGAGCGCTAATGAGAAGCGCCGAGAGAGGTGCAAGCAATGAAAGCAAAGAAGTCGTGAAAATATATTATAATTAAATGTATTCGATATATTATAATGTGAATGGCCATAACTTATCATTATTGGCCAAGTTCTGCGCGTAATCCTAGTCACATCTAGCAAACGCCCTCATCCCTGCCAATTCATGCGTGAATTCAGCAATCAAATGTGAATAGAAAGCTCATAAGCTCTATTTTATGGGCACATAAAGCAAAGCTTTACAAAATTTAGGCCAACTCGCAGGATGTGGCTAGAACGTTACTTCATAAGCCGCCTCCCTTTTCCGCTTCTTCTTGTTTTTTTTTACGCATTAAACGGTGCCAAGGATGCGGCATGTTATGGAGCCCGTCACGTATACGCCGCATACGCCAGCAATTATGTATGAATGCTGGCTGCTCTTTATTTTTCGCGGGGGTTGCACACTGAACCATAAACCCAACCAAAATAAGCCGAAGGTTATGCTATGATAATACGCAACAACAACAAAGACAACAACAGCAACAACAACAGCCACCGCTGCTCGCTACGCAATTCAATCAGTTGGCTTTTTGGGCCTATGCCGTAGCAACGCCGCCCAAACTTCAGGCCTAATGACAAGCAAATGAATACCTTTCGACCTCGTCCGTCGGCACACAGCCCATAAACTCTTTGATCCCGCCTATTGCTTTCTTCATTTCTATCTAGCAACGCATTGGTCTCCTTGTTTGCCCTCCCCCTGCGCCCAAGGTTGTATTTATTCTGATTAACAAATAACAACACAAATTATATATATTGGTTCGGCGGTTTCCTTAGGCTACGCGTTCAGCTAACTGCGTCATAGGCGACTGAGCAAACTTCCGATGACGAAGTGACGAAGTGACGAATATTCTATGCACTTGCGGGGATTTTAGTTGAATACTAGATAGATGTATGGCTAGATATATAGAATGATATATATATATTTATTTATTTATAGATAGATATATATACATACATATAGAGATGAATAGGCTCATGTATATTTATGTATCTGTAGATAAACTTATAGTTAGGTATAGCTAAATAGTTCTAGAAGCACAGTTCGACATATACATATATCCAGGTTGGGGCAAAAGAAATCATATATGTATATACTATAGAATACTTTATAGAATACTCCATCTAAACTACTTCTATGCTGTTTATAAAGTCAACCAACTGCATCTCATACATACAGATTAGGTATATCCTAATCTCGTCAGTCATAATGCACTCCAATTTCCACATACCCATTGCTCGAACACAAAGCACTCATTACTATAAAAAGAAAAACAATTCAACGGATCCATTTGCATTGTGTCCTCCGCCCAGGCTGGCTGGCTCGCTGGCTCGCTCGCTGGCGACTTTATTGATAAACTGATATCATGTAATTAGTATTTACCGTAGGCGTGCACAATGTTTACTGCTTGCCAGCGATTGTTGCTCTAATTACCATGATTAAGAGGCTTTGTGAAAACAAAAATTCGTGGAATGCAATTGAAACATATGCTTGGCTTGGTATTCCTAAAGAGCCTCGTTAGCGCGGCATATTGATAAGCTGAATACAAAAATCAAAACACAAATCATTAGAGTGAGAATTGCAGAGAAGGGTAACACTCTGGTGAATGGAGTTTATGAGATTATTATAAGTTGTATAGAAAATGGGAGTGAGAATCGCATGGAAGAGTGTTATTGAGCAAGTACATATTAGAAAAATTGATAGTGAGAAGTTATTAATAGCGTGAGAAGTGCATAGAAGGGTGTTTAGAGAGGTGTTTTAGAGAGCATGAGAGATATTAATTAGTAAGTGCTTGAGAAGTGCAGAGGAGAGTGGTGACGCGCAGTGGGTAAGCATAAGCATAAGAGGAAATGAGACTGTGAAGTTAGTTATAGAGTGAGAATTGCGTAGAAGAGTGATATCTGCTCAAGAGCTAAAGTGAAGTTGAGTGAAATTAATAATAGAGTGAGAATCGCAGAGAAGTGAGCTAACGGAAGAAGTTAAAGAGAGAAAGAGAATGAGAATGAGAGATATGAGAATAAAAAGTTGCATACGGAGTGAGAATCGCATAGAAAGGACAGTTTTTTATAGCATTGCAGCTGCTGCAGATCGTAACTAGCCTCTCAGTATTTCTTAATTCTGTTAGCTACTGATTGATATTCTTAGTATCAAATCTTAAGTCTTATAGATATAGATCCATAGATGCTGCGCCTCCATGAATATGCTTTGGCAACGCACACGTTTAGCTTAATGATCATGAGAAGAAATGTTTTCACTTTTAGTTGGCAATACTTATTACCACCATTAAGCACTAACAACTGCAATAATAATAACAGCAGCAGCAGCAGCAACAAACACTAAGCGTAGCAATTTGTTGCAACAACAACAGGGGCAGACACACACACAAAATATGAAGAGGGAGCCATCGGGTGCCCCAATTTCCAATTTCCAAAATCACTTTCTTTGCTTTTGATACACATAGATGGATGTATTCCAAAGTTTCTCTGCTTTGTGCTTTGCAGTTCAGTCAACTTGGCCCAAAGCATTCATAATTGATATTAGTTTTTTCTCCACTCTGATAATTAAAGTGCTCAAAATCAAATAAATGAAACGGAGTTGGGCATCGCTGAGTGCCAGTTAATCATTTCCATATGGGAGACAACACACATCAACAAGCAACACTTTCCACACGAAGAGAGCGAGAGAGAGAGGCAGAGACACAGAAACAGTTTTCGTTGACCCAGAAAGCGGTCTGAAAACCCGTTTCAGCCGCTGACGGGTTAAAGAAATGCAACAAAACTACAAGAAAGTAAGACTGAAAAAACTTTAAATTTTAAATAAATGGAGTACACTTTCGCTTATGAAAACGAAAGTCAACGGACTTTTGCAACAACAGCAAACAAAACGGTGCGGCGCGTCGGTGAAATGGCGGAGAAATTTGTCAGTCTAATGGGGGGCGGGGTGGTAGGTGGGCCAAAAACAAAAGTAGGCTGTGCAACGGGCCAAAGCGACATTAGCACAGCCACAACAACAGTAACAATGACTATATATATATTAGATTTGTAATACGAAAGGAAAATGCAAAATCAAAAGTTCAAAGCTGCGCGCGACCCGCCCCAAAGTCGCGCGCGTTTTCGACGCGACACTGGCGCGTTTCTACGTATGTCCGTGAGAAACGCGTCGATCGCGCGAGCACGCGACTTTTTGCAAGTGACCCAATTTCAATAAACATTGAAAATAAACTGAAATAAAATTAAAAATAAAATACAATATGAGCTGGCTGGCTGGCTGGCTGGCTGGCTAGCCGGACGACTAGCAGCGGACAACAATAAATTATTTGGAGGTTCCAACATTCAATCTGCCATTTTTAGTTTGGGTTTATGTAAAAAACAATAACACAGCACAAACACAACAATAACAACCAGCAGCAGCTACAAAAATAATATTATTACCAACTGAAATGAACTGAACGCCTTTTGTTTCGCGCGGCGGCGGCGACAACGCCGAACAACCTTTAGCCAAGGCAATGTTTAAATAAACACTACAATACGATTTTCTGTATTACTTTTCATGTCAAGCACACACCCATTGCCCGTCGCAATGTGCTAACGCCGCTAAAAAAGGTCGTAAAGATAGAAATTCTTGAAAAAACACATCATTTCTGCTTCGATTCTAATCTCTGTGCAACATGCAAACTTTGCAACAGTTTTTATAGCGGAACTATAGATAGACAATAGCGAAATGTGCTAAGAAAAGAGTTTTTGGGATTGAGTTGGTTTTTAATATAATCACGAGAAGTTTAAGAAACTTTAATTATAAAACTTGGTGTATTGGGCAAATACTTCTCGAGCTATTCGAAATTGATTTAATAAATCATTGAAAATATGTGAGCAAAAATCGACTCTCCATATCTATATTAAATATATATATATTTTTTTTAATTTAAAAAAATTGTTTCAAAATTTTTCCAAATTTTTTTCAAGATAATTAATTTTTTAATAATAAATAATTTTTTAGTAATATTTTAAATTTTTTATCTAATTTTTTTCAATATACATTATGAAAATATTAACAAAAATATTTAAAAAAAATATGTTATGCACTTTTAAATATTTATTAAATATTTTAAAATATTATGAGATGCCAAACATTAAAAAAACTTGGAATCACATAAAAATTTGTAATATAAATGAATAAAACAGTGTGACCAATGCACCTAACACATACATATGCCCATATATTAAACTGTGGACAATTTCTACGGCTAATAAAATGTAAATGCTTCGCTTGAATACAATCTTTGGTTTTTGTTTTTGAAAAATCATGCTTGCATATTAATTAAGTGCTTCACGTGAGTTGGGCAAACCAAAACGATGTCAATAACCCAGCGATGTGTGTGCCTTAGCTATACATTTGGTAAAAGATATATATATATATATATGTAGATATATACTTATAACATATATATATATATAAAAATTTCACTTGGCTGGCTGCGCCGGCGCAGCTGCCGACAGCGAAAGTGAAACTCGAAGAGGTGTTTGAACTCGACAAGTGCCCAAGCCAGACGACAGCTGAGCTGAGAGCTCAGAGCTGCAGGGTGCAGGTGGGCGGGAGGTAGGAGGCCACGACGACAGCAACTGGCCCCGACGCGTGGAACTGGAGCGGAACCAAAGACCGCGTCAACAAATTGTTCAAATTTTACTTTCTTTTCCACATGCAGGCAGGCCTCTGTGTGTTGGTAGTAGCTACGGCTAGAGTTGGCTCAAATGTCAATGAACTAAAAATGAAACCAAAGGAAAGCGCCGGCGTGTAACCCAATTAAACAGCAAACATGGCGAGGGCTCACCTGGATATTGAATTGGCTTTAAGTTTTCATTTTTTGTTGGCTTTAAAGTTTTTTTTTTTTTTTTGGTATTTATTTTGGGCTAGTCGCTGCTTTGGCGCCAATTTATGCGCTTGGCGTGCACGACGTCGGCGACTGAAAAGCCTCGCCACTGAAATATGCCAAAAAAGGTCAGAGACAATTAGCAAGTGGCGTTTTTTTGCAGGTGTGTGCGTGTGTGCGTGCGTGTGTGTGGATGCAAACACCCGCACCTGCCCCTTGGAGCTGGCGTGTGCTCTGTTCCAGTGCCATGAGCCAAGCTCAATGTTGTTGCGGCTGTTTAACAAGCGCGACAACAACAACAACAGCAACCTTAGCTCAGTACGACAGTTAACACTACAACAACAACTGTAAAACGGCAGCAGAGGAGGCCGACGACGACATATAAATAACCTCATAATTGCCGCTGAGGGTCTTTGCAATGAATTATGCGAATTAACCTCAAACATTGAAACGCTTTTCATGAACATGCAACAAATTTCTGTTCGCCTTTATTTGTGTTGACAAGTTTAATAAACTTTGAATTGAAGCATTAATAGGTGAGTGTCAAGCCAGGCGAAGTTGTCTAATGTCAATTCGAAAACTAATTAAAATTGAATTCGGCTTGGCTACGGCGAGTTCATTGACCCGCGTTTCACAATGTGATTTACCCCAAAGACAGCGGCCAAGCCATAGGCCAAGCTGCTTCGTTCCGAATTGCAAGCTCGTGCCGCGCATGCGCAGCCCGTGAAGTGTGTGTGAGAGAGAGAGAGAGAGAGAGCGGCTGAGCAGCAAACGGTTAAGCACATTTGAAATGAAATTGAAAGCAAAAGCGAAAGTGTATTTCTTTCTTTCTTGTTGCTTTGTTTTTTATTTTATTATTTTTATTTTTATTTTTATTTTTGCCTTTGTATTGCCAACAATTCTTCAAATTTCTTTTGCCATTCAATTTCGTTTGACAACGTTTTCACTTTTAGCCATAATAGCTTTATGTTTGTTTGCTGCTTCTCATTCTCCTCTTGTTTCTTTAGCTTTTCTTGTCCACTCAGAAGTTCAGGCCAAGCGCATCTCTTGGCCAGCATTACATATTTTATAGCCCATTAGATAATTACAAAAGGCTTTACAAAGAGAGTGAAATTCGTGGCATCCAATTGACCCAGTTGAGGTCTTGCTACGAGAGAGTTCCAAAGAACAGTTAAATGATATTGTAATATTTAAGTTAACACCTTCTATATAAAGGCGAAAGAGATTATTAGTTTTTGTCAAATTTTAATGGGAAGCATGGCATAGTGAGGAATATATATGCATACATATATAGAATATTTATATATATTATATATATTGCTGTCTTTCACTATATAAATCGGTTAACAGATAATACTGAATTCTGGCATTTTCAATATATTTTGCATTTATCAATTTAGGTTTTTATATAAACATATTCAACATGGCAATATATTATATATATATTCTATATTATTACATGCAAGTCTGTTCAGGCAGTTGAGTGCACTCTCAATAGATTGAGTGAGATTTACATATATTTGAGTGACTTCTGCATTTGCAAGAGTGGGCAGAGATTACCGCTCACTCCACTCTACTCATGTTCTCTCCGCTTCTATCAAGTATTAACAGAATAAGAACACTTTCGTATTGAACCCAGAGCCGATTGGTCGTGTTTTGCTTGTGCTCTCGCAACGAAGAAGGGAATTCAACTGCAAGCAAAAGGTTTGCTTGGACAATGTTTCACTCCAACATAAAAAATAAATAGTTTTGCAGGTATTTTATTTTAGTTTTCATAAATATAACAATTTATTAAATTTATTTTCAAATTTTTATAAACCATTTAAATGTTTTTGTTACTAATTGACGTCTATAAAAATTAGATACAAATCGTAAATATAAAATAATATTATAAATAAATATTATATTATACAAGTTTTATTAACAGCAAAATACAAATACTTTTCAAATGTATAAAAAATAAAAATCAGTAAATATAATAATTAAGAATAAATTAAATAAAAATATATATTTATGTAAATCAAATATAATATAATAATTCATAATTAATGAATTTATAATAAATATATAACTTATTTAAAATAAAATAAAATAAATATAAATAAATAAATAATATCTTAAATTTTTATCAAATATAAATTAATTAAAATATAATATAATAATTACTAATAAATTAAATAATAATAAAATATAAACAAATTTAAAGTATTTTTATTTTATTATTCATTTGAAATAAATTCATATTTTATTTTAATTAATTTAAAATATTTATTTGAACTCATTTATATTTGATTATAATTTCATTTAAAATAAAATAAATTATAGCATTTAATAATAAATTAAAAATATAAATTATAATTCAATTTGTTATATTTATTATAGTATTTAAAATTTAGTTTTATTTTAATAATTATTAATTATTAAAGAAATTTATAAAATACATTGAATACTGAATGAACGAATATATAAATAAAACATAAATAACTTCATTTGCTTATAGCCTTAGCTCCAGCTGTCTATACTCAATAAAGAGCGACAACAGCTGGCTTATTCATAAAATTTGAGAACTTTACGCTTAGCATATGTTCGCGGCTTTAATAAATTCATGTGTTTATGTCTGTATGCTGAAGACTATGCAAAGTATTGCACCTTGTGAGTCGACTTTCACTGCCAACCGCTGCTGACCCAGAAACTCCAATGACACATCAACCTGGCCCAGTGAAGCGTTTAAAAAAGTTTTATGCAAGCGCATAAAAAAAATTGCAACTGCTGTTGCACTCCGTCCGTCCGATCGTGCGACTGCGCGTCGCAGCAAGAGATCGCACCGCAAACAGGCCTATAAAATCTGCAGACGTTGCGGAAATGAAGACGTCGACATCCTGTTTGCCCATTGTACTTCGCCCTGCTGGCTGCTGCCCACTGTTGGCTTTTCGTTTGCAGCCGGCGACTTTCTTAATGGGCCCGAGCTGGCCCTGACGGCTCCAGGTCCAGTTGCAGTTGCAGTCGCAGGTCCCAGCGCTCAGGGCCTGCGACTCAAGGCTCAAAGCTCAGTCGGTCAGCGCTACTATATATATTTAAGATGACATTAATTTTTTCTGAGACGACTCTTAACTGTCTGTTAACTGTTTTACTGTTGGAGCTGGGGCAGCCTTGAGCGGCAGTTGCCACACATGCGAGACGAGACGAGCCGAGCCGAGCCGAGACGCGGGCTCATCGCATCATAGACAATTTGCGGCGCTTTCGTTTTTGTACACACCCCAAAATAGATATTTATACATATAGCTGTATATCTGTTGATCTACAACACTTTTCCCATTAAAAGCAATTTAATGTACGCTACGATAAATACAAATTTCAAAATTAAGACGCGGACAAAGAGCACGAAAGTTCAACACTTTCTTTTCGGTAGTTGAAGTTCAACTCGGGCTCTTGGGTAGGTGGGCATCAATTACCCTACTCAAACAACTATAGCACGAACCAGAGAGGGGGAGAGAGAGATGCTTGATAACTAATCAGAAAAAGAAAGTGAAAAACAATAACAACAACAACTCCAGTTGATAATCAAGTTGTCATATTCGACTGTTTCATTGCGGAGAGAAAAGAAAGTGATGCACAATTTGACAATGCATCGACGATGTCTTTGGGGTGTCATTGCTCTCGATTGAGTTCAGGCGCGTTTGTTGAACCCAAGAGCTTTGAATTATTTTCACTCGAAGCGAACCCTCGACGATCGGCAAAAGTGAGAGTTAAGCGCGGAGAGCCACAGATTTGAATGCTGTTTGCTGCCTATTGGGGTCAGCCGAGCGCTGGAGTTGCCGTCGGAGTTCGAGTTGTTGGGCCTTAATGATCGTTATCGAGCGAGCTTTATATGCGTACATACATACATATATGTTATATATCTCTCTCTATGTGTTGTCTATTAAACACTTTTCATAGCTTCGGCTATTTTGGCCATGACGCATGCGCCCAGCTAACTTTCTTTGGGCCCTGCTTTCGAAGAGGTCGCTGAACGAAAGCAGATACTCAGCCTTACCCAAAATGCAAAAATGTAAAAGACGAAACAGTGATAGGGCATATCAAATATCGTCGGATTATGAACGGGCAACAGAAGCAGCAACAGCTGGAGCGAAAATGTCTCTTTCTTCTGGCAGCATCTTTGAAGCTGCTGAGTTCAAGGATTGGTTCTTCTGCAAGTTTAATGTGCCGTTAGAGTTCAAATCAAGGTCAGAGAGGGTCACAGCGGGTATTGAACCTTAAGGGCATCAATGTGGTAGGTGGTGGAACAAAGATACGTATGCACAGTGCTCCACTAATGTCTTCGTACAGCAGCAACATTTCTATTTGGGTATGGATAAAACTTATTTGTAAAATGATATTAAAAAATATTTTAAACTTTTTTAAAATTAATTAATAATATATAAACATATATAAAAAAAATATATATATATATATATATATATATACTATATATAAAAAAAAATTATATATAAAAAAAAAATATTTAAAGAAATTTTAAAAATAAAAAAAAAAAAAAAATTAAAAATTAATTTTTTAAATTTATAAATATTTATTTTAAAAAATTTGCGTTTACATTACAAAATATTTATTAGAAAAATACAATTCAAAAAAATAATAGTTATACCAAAAAACAATTGCAATATCTTCAGTAATTATTAGCACTATATGGGGAATTTCTTAAAATTCATATCTATATCGTATCATATTATATGTAGTATATGAACTTCTATTCAAGTATAGATGTTTGCACTATAGATTTTGGCAGTCTTGTGGGCAAGGCTTAATACACAAAAAACCTCCCAGTTGCATCTATTATAGAACCGAATCTACAGTTTGTATTTATAGATAGATATATGTTCTATAGATAGAAACTATAGAATTCCGTTCTATCTATTAGTTCCATCAGCATACTTCGCCAACGACTGCTGCTTCGCCTTCAGCTAGTCGTGCTAAGTCACTCTAACAGAAGCCAGCGTCCAGTTTTTGTATATTTAACCCAATTCTCTGTCTTTCTAGCTATCTATCTGCTGCTCTCTCTGGCCGCATCAATCTCCGAGCCCAACTGAGGCTGACAGACGCGTTGTGCGCAGATCAAGTTTACTTTAAATCATCAATATATTTTTGTTGCTAAATGAAAACAATTAAAGACGGCATTAAGCAGCAGCTACTTGGGCAAACTTGATAGTTGAACGTAAATTGGGCAGAGAACAAGTATTTGAACACCTCGAGGCATTGTTCCCAGTAATCAGTCAAAAGTTATTGCTTTTCCTTATATTCTAGTAAAGATGTGCTGAAATAACTTAAATCACATCCATAGCAGCTATAAATAAACTATTATTAATACTCTTAAATGTCAAATGCTGAGCGAAATCCATTCAAATTTTAGTGATCAATAGAACTGATTTATAATATAATTGAAATATTTTTAGATGCATACTTGAGGAGGGAACAATGCCAAGAACTATATTGAAAATAAAATTCTATAAAAATAATAGAGAACTATATATGCATATATATATATATAGATATCTTGCCTGCCCGCTGACCTCTTCCGATTACGCAGACCAAACAATGGCATACAGATAGGCAGAGTACAGGTGAGGGGCCATAATTAGCACACACTCTCGTTGGGTCTAAATATTTGATGAGTCTATCTCGGGGGTGGAACAACAACTGAACAATGAAACTTTCAATGTCAGCCTCAGGCGGGCAGCGATGTGACAAATTTCGATTTCATTTCTAGGGTGCCTAGAATAATCTTTGTTAAATATTTACAGCAAAGCGCTGACATCAGTTGGGGAAGTGGAAGTGGCAATGGAGAGCGGGAGCCAGGGTGGCGGGGCCTGGCGCAGAATCAATTACCACATGCCCAACGCCCCTGCAATACGACTATTTTAATTGTGTTAAGACCTGAGCTTTGGCTGGGGAACCACACCGCCCTACCGCCCTACCGCCCTACCGCCCTACCGCCCTCCCGCTAAACCCTCCCCCTGCCCTTTGCGGGTCATTCACGCTGCCCACGAGTGCCAAGTGCGAGCCTCAGCAGTTTCGAGTGCGTCATCAGCGTCGCAATTGTCTCGACTAGCGGACATTGGTCATTGGCCGAACCTAGCGAGCACCCGCCACCCCTACCACACCCCAACCGCCCCTAGCTGTAGCTCTGGCATTTCGCTGAACTTGAAACTTCGTCATGCAACGCAAGCGTGAAAATCTTGCGCTATATTTCTGCTTTTTTCGTAGTTCTGTTTGCAGTTCCAGGAAACATCAACGACACCAAAATTATAAAAAAAAACCCGTTGATGTTGGCACATTTGCGAGTTAGAATCGGCAGGGATATGTGTACTCAGTGTATACCATATTGAATAATTGCTGAAACCTTGAAATTGAAACGCTGACAGCGAGTTACATAAAGAAATATTTACTTCGCCCCAAGTGACAGACAATTCACAAATCTTGCTTATAGAGCATTCGAGACTTAAGATATACAGAAAACATGCGCTGCATGTCTGGCGATTTTCCAAGAATTATGCCTCAGTTTTTGGGAGGTAGATGGTATATCTATCTAACTGAAGCGTGAGAAATCTTCGCTGTGGCCCAAATGGGTCGCTCGATTGTGGTTTCTTTAGAATGAGCCATAAGCTGGAAGGAAGTGGAAAAGTTGTAGATTGAAGTGCGCTGAGGAGAGTTGGACTCAGTTCATACTGCAGGTTGGGGCAAAAGTAAACAGTCTATTGGATAGTGCTTTAGCTCTTTATACTCTTTTGATATTTGTCAGGTAAAGTATGTATAATAATAAGCCATAAAGTGGTTTACTAATCCAGAGTGGGGCTGTGGATGAAGGAGGCACTGTCAAGTCAATCAATCTCAATCTCTACTTTGTGGAACTTCCGATAGAACTCTCGACTCGATTCGACTACTTTTCAAGGAATTTCTTTAGAATCCTGATTTTGTGGCTACAAGCAACGGACTCTGCCAGCTCTTTAGGAGAGTTTTCTGAGGTATGCGAGAGCCTTTCACGCGCAGTTCTGGCAAAGGAGAGGGATTATGTCCTAAAACGAACCCTTATGCTCATGAGCCCTGGTTGATATTATTTTCTACACTTGGTGAACTTGAAATTTAACAAAATAAACTAAACTTTTTCATTAAAAAACAAATTTACAGCAAAGGTTTTGCCCCACTCTGTATAACAGTTGTATAACAATATTCGGCTATGAACTTCATTTCAATTAATAGAGTTTTAGTATCATTATATCGCCTTATCTAAAATGGTAATCGACATTCATTATGAGTGCCCAAAATGAGCTGTTTGGCGCTGGGGTATGTCATTTGTTAAACTTGATATTTGAGTGCGGCAAAGGTCATGACCTAAGCGCGTACTTGGCAACATATACTTATATATACTGGGGAGCAGTGTTAAAGGTCAGCGCGCGAATGAATTATCTGTTCTACGCCCACGCAGTGAAACTCTAGCCACAAGCGAAACTAGCCCCAAATCCAAACACTAATTCATCAATTTAATAGCTGCGGCAAAACATAAACAAAAGAGCTAAAAAGAAACCCCAATGGAAGCAATCCTAATCGTCAGCGAAATTTGGCGAGCTGAGTTGAGCTGAGCTGAGGGAACCACGAACGGAAGTGCGGAAAGTCAAGACATTGACCTCAAACATATCACGCATAGCAATCGTACAATGACCCGGAAGGAGAGGGGAGAGGAAAGCCACATAGAGCGCGAGTAATCCTGGGTGCGAGGCTGGGCTTGGCAAGATTAATAGCTGCAGCAAGTTGAACGAACCCGAGAAGCGAAAACGCCTACGCAGCAGTTGGAGAGGAAAGACAAGAATCGCTCTAGCATTACATAATCCCCGTAGAAGCAATATGGCGTCGGAGATGGAACTGAAGCTGGAACAGGAGCGGGAGCAGGCGAGCTGGGGTATGGGCGCCCGCACAAGCTGCTGAATGTTGCGCAAGGGAGCCGGAGCCAAGTGACAACCGGAAGCTAACCTTGAAGTTTCGTAAATGAGGACAGAGGCGGAGGCAGAAACCAACACAACAACAAAAGGCAAAGCTCCAGCTGCGCATCCAAGCCAATGCCCCGGACAGCCAATGGCCCCAGCGCCAGCGCCAGCGCCAGCGCCAGCTCCAGCTCCAGCTCCAGCTGTATTCCAGCTCATACCCAAGCAAGAGCCTCCACCTCCAACACGTGTTGGAAGCGAGTGGGCGACTGGGGAGTGGGGAGTGGGGAGTGGGCCAGGGGAGGCGCAGCGTTTGCCTACCGGAAGCTTTCGCATTTTGTTGCTAGATGGAAGCGGAAGCTGGCAAACCAAAGCCAGAGACAAAATTGCGCCACCCCCTCAAATGGCATTTCAAGGGTGACTTTTGGCTCGCTCGCAAGCAGCAAGAGGAAGAGGACAGCGAAGTGGGTAGCTAGGCGAGTGATAAGTTCAGGGCAAACACTTGACATTGAATCAATAATAAGTTCAAATTTCCTCAAAATAATACTTGCAAAATATGCGCAACTCGGCTTTGTGGTTGAAGATACGGTAGCTCAGGCGAAAGCTGAGGTAACTTCAGGTGGGTGAATTGAAGCTTGATAAAGTAATTTGAATGAGGGAATAACTAACGGTTAAATTATAGAATCTTGGGGTATGTAGAGAAGTATTAGATAGTTGATAGATAGATAGCTTTAGAGAAACCCTGTGAAAGAGAATATAAAGGAATTATCTATTAAACCTCATTGTAAACAACATAGTAAACCTCATTGTAAACCTCATTGTAAACCTCATTGTAAACCTCTTAGTAAACCTCATTGTAAACCTCATTGTAAGCCTCATTGTAAGCCTCATTGTAGACCTCATTGTAAACCTCATTGTAAACCTCATTGTAAACTAAAAAGGTGTAAGTTCGAAGTTAAATAAAGCAAACTGAATGTCAAGTTTGCCTTGAAGAAACCCTCTGAAAAATAAAAAATAAATATCTCTTAAATCTCATTTTAAATCTCATTCTAAACCTGATTGTAAACCTCATGGTAAGTCTCATGGTAAACCTCATTGTAAACTAAAAAGTTGTAAGTTAGAAGTTAAATAAAGCAAACTGAATGTCAAGTTTGCCTTGAAGAAACCCTCTGAAAAATAAAAAGTAAATATCTATTAAAGCTCATTTTAAATCTCATTGTAAACCTCATTGTAAACCTCATTGTAAACCTCATAGTAAGCCTCATTGTAAACCTCATTGTAAACCTCATTGTAAACTGAATTGAATCAAGGCTTGTCAGAATATTCTCTTCACTTCAAGTTTCTAATATCTCAAAGTTCATGTCAAACCTCATGTTAAATATCTAACAGTTGTCCTGGATTGTCACGTACTTGCCTGCTTCTGCCTTTCGTCCTCCCACTTAGCCCCAAGTATGCTAGGAGTTTTGTAGGAAATTATTGTTTTTCTATTGCATTTGCATGTTTTACTACTCTTGTTGAGCCTCATGCCAATGCCCATGTTAATGCTCAGGCTAAGGTTAGATTTGGTCAAGGTTTGCCATAAAGTTCTCTTCTTCGCTTCTTATATTGTGTTTACATGTTTTGACTGGCAATTAGTGCGTTCCAGCAGAATAATAAAAAAAACTGGCTCCAGCAGCAAGGACAACTGTGGCGCGCAGCAGCGGGGGGCCGTCATAAATGGCAACGCTTCATAAACAAGCCCCAAACTGGCGGATAACTCTGACCTACGCGGCGCAGAGTTGATTAGCCGAGGTGCCGCCAGGGTGCAAGGAGCCACATTCTCGGTACATTCTCGGCGGCATGAACAGCATTTTTAACGCCGCGGAAACGAGCTACGAGAACTTCATTCACAAAAGTGTTTCGCATAAATTCGGGGCTTGTTTGCCTCCGGGCTGGACTGGGCTCGACTGGAAGGTATTTTTACGAGGCGGCTAACAAATTGCGTATTAGGCAAGCCCGGCCGGAGCAGGGGCAGGCAGTGGCACGTAGCCTTCCAGATGGCACGCCACGAAGTATGCTATAGGAAGGCCCGCGCCTCTTTCACGCACGTGGAGTTGTGTTTGGAGCCTTGAAGTATTTCCTGGAAAACGCTCGCATTATTTCGAATGCAAATTGAATTTAGTTGGCGGGAATCGTAGGCTCATTAGGGACTCACAGAGAGAGGGAGAGAGAGGGAGAGGGAGAGTGGCGTATGATAGCGACAACAATAGAGATGACGCACATGGGTGGGTGGGCTGGTTGGCTTGGCTTAATGTAACAGGCGCCAAAAGCAAACCGAATGCGCAACAGGGAGAGCGAGAGGGCAATGAGCTTTCTGCCCACACAAATGTGAAATGGCAACAAACTTGCGGCTTCGCGTGGCCTTGCCGGAGAGCACGCAGAGCTTCAAGAGCGCAAAGTTGAAGCGCGTGCAATGCCAAGGCGAAAGTTCGAGCAATGTCACAGAAGTACAGTCAACCAAAAGCTTGCGCTAGACACGCCCCTGCGAGGCGGCAGCCGGAGAGCGAGCTTTGAGCTTTTCGAGGCTTCGGCAAATGCCGTTATTATTTAGCGTCAATCAACGTTAAATGCCCTTCAACTTGGCTGAGCGAGCGAGACGGCAGCAGCGAGAGCGAGCCAGCAAATTTCCATAGCCAGCGCGTAGGCGCGCACTCACACACAGTCAAGGACTCGGCCACTACTACAGAGCGCTCGGCAAGGTTAACGTAAAAGCACAGCGGGACAGAGACGGCACGACTGCTGGCAGCAGCAGCAAAAGCTGCCACCTCGCTTTGCCTTAGCAACGGTGAAGTTCAAGGTTAAAGCTGAAGGATTTCTCGCTGTGACATTGCCAGTGCCTCCACACGTGGCCATTGCGTGTGACTGAGAAGCAGCAGCAGCAGCAGCTCACTCTCTCTCTCTCTCTCGCTCTGTCTCCCTCTGCCTGCCTCTATCCTCGCTTAGTCTTTGCATACTTAGCAGAGCATGGAGCTGCTTATTGTTTGACTGGACCTGGTCCTCTTTGCTACACCTGCAGCCTGGCCTTGAGCTTCTATATGCCACTTGCCACATGCCACATGCCACATGCCACATGCCACACGCCACACGCCACACGCCAGTCCCCGGCTCTAAGTCGACTGTTGATTACATTGCGGCGCGTGACTTTGATTTGATTTTTAAATGTTTCCTTTAGCTTCTCTTGCTCCCTTCGCTCTGATGCCCGCCATGGAAATTGGAGGCTGTGCGCCCACGCACTGCTTCGCTAAAGGTCAACAAAAGGACGATTCGTTGAGGTGGCTTATTATCACCATATCGAATGCCACCCGAAAGTTGTTGCATTGCGCCCACGTGTCGCCATTGAAGTTTGTTTTATTAACTTATCTCCCACGTCGCAGAGTCTGAGCAGGTGGCGCTGAGAATTGATGACAGCTTTATGAGATTTTCTGCCTGAGCAGCAAAGGTCTCAGCAGATTCAAAATTTCAGTTTTCTACAACAATGCGTATGAATTTGAGCTAAAATTATAGCAACAAAGCAAAGGTAAGCCCCAAGTATTCGTTAAACAAAAGGAAACAGTTCTGACTGCCTGTCAAGTTGTTGTTAACAAAGGATCGAATAATATATAAATATATTCAGCTGTATTTTTGATCAGCTCATAAAGTAGCCCACTTCACTCATCCACACTGTTCAACATGACAGTCCGAGCTGGCTAAGCTGCAGAATTTTGACTGCCTGTCAACTTGCTGTTAACAAATCTTAGAGTAATATATATAATAATATCGATACATACTTACATTTGATATAAATTCTACAATGAGGTCATTTCTAACAATCAAACTGGTCAATATAAATTAGAGAAAATATAGTTTTAACTGCTTGTCAAGTTCATGTTAACAAAATTAATGGCATTAAATATATATAATATATATACTTATATTTTTCAACTCATTTTTATCCTCAACAAGTGGCTTAGCATTAAAATATTAACAGCCTGTCAACTTGCTGTTAACAAATTAGACAATAGTTATATTTATATGAATCTGCTCTATCAAAAGCTGTTGTCAACTCTTGAAGCTGCTCAATTTTGTCTGGCAGTCATTGATTTTTAGCTGTCTGTCTTGACAAATTTAAAAAATATTTATTAAAATTTTAACTGCAAGTCAACTGCCTGTCAACTTCCTTTTGCTATATATAAAGTTGTTGTTTGCTCTCTTCATTGCCAAAAGGCATTGGCAATGCTTCAATGCCTGCCCAATTGCTTCCTTGACTAGAGCTTGAGCATTAGAATTTTAACTGGCCGTCAACTGGTTGTTAATGACAACACATTACCCGCTCAAGTGTTTTTATTTGACGCAATTCGACGCAAACTCACAATTAAAAGCAAATAAATTGCCAAAGTTCAAGCCGGACAGGAAGCTAAAAATAGCCGAAAGTAGCTGCAGCCGGTGGCCGGCCGGTGGCATCGAATATTATGAAAGTGCCAAAGAAGAAGCCGGGTGGGTGGCGGCGTCCACTCAGGGTCGCTACGTCAATGCGAAGGGGCATGCAACAAGGCCAATGCCGCGTGAGCTGCGGGTGCAATGGCAACCCTTGCACTTGAACTTGCGCACGCGGCCGTTGCATGTGCCTCATTGAGTGGCGCTAATGCCGTTGCTGCTGCTGCTGCTGGGTGGACTGTGTGACCTTCAGCATGAGCTTTCACACACACACACACACATAGAGCTTATTTTTAGTAGCCTGTGAGCAAGGGAGACGGCTGCGTTCGCTCGTTCGCTCGCTCGTTCGTTGCATTCAAAAGGTCATTCGTTTAGGGGTGTGTGCCTAGCAGAGGGTTTTGCCCAGCCCCGTTCAAGGTCATTGCTGCAGTCGCAACTGTTAGCTCAATGGCAGCAACAACAGCAGCAGCAACAGCAACATGAACTGTAATTACCTAACCCAAACACTTGGCCAGCCCGCTTGGAGGGCGACAGGCGCGATTGTCGCATTGACATTGACGCAAATTGCTGAGGGTCAAGTGCATGGTCGTGGCTTTGTTGCCGTAATAAGAGTGAATCAAATTAGTTGGGCAGCCACGACACCCACTTGCCCAGAGAGAGAGAGAGAGAGAGAGAGAGAGAGAGATAGACAGAGAGACACTTCGCCAGCCAGGCTTCAATGGCTGCATTTAAATGAATTGGTTTCGCTTTCAGCATTTACTTTTAATGATCTTTGTCTGAAATGAAATACATTTCGTATATATATAAATTTATTAACATTCATAGCTGTGGCAAACAATGAGAGAACTTTGGGCATTCTCCGACGTTTAATCATCAGGCCACAAAAAAAATATGAAGAAATTAATCCACAGCGCACAAAAGTCAACTGAAGTGATTTTATGCGCTTCCATGGAGAGGCGGTAACTCGGGCGGACAGTTGAATGTGTGACGTCTTAGGGTGTATATAAATATAGTACATATTTATCACAAGAATAATTAATTAAGAACATGAGCAGCTTGGCTACTTGTCTATTAATACATCAAGAAAGTTCAGAGTTATTTATAAAGCTTTAATTGAATGAGGTTTTCTTTTACCGTTTAAACATTGAAAATATGTAAGGCGAGTTTATCAAGCAAAAGTTAAATTAGAATTTTCTTGGATTCATTAAATATGTATTTCGATAAATCCTTGGAGGAAATATACAAAGGAAATTCTCAATGTTAATTATCTTTAGTAAATATATATATTGATTAAGTTTCAGTGTTAGATAAAGACTTTTATTTAGGAAAATTATAAATTAATTAATATTAATTGTTGAAAAATAAAATTTGTTGATAATTAATATTAATATAATATTATTAATTATTAAGAACTAAATTTTGCTTTTGTAATAATTAATATTGAATAATTAATAAATATTTATTAATTAATTAATATTTATTATTAAGAAATAAATTTTAATGTTAATTAATATTAATTCATTAATTGATTATTATTAATTAATTAATTATTAATAATTCATTAATTGTTATTAATTAAAATTAAATTAAAAATAAATAAATTAATTATTTATTATTTACTATAAAATATAAATAAAATGTCTTCTTAATTAATTTTAATCAATAAAATGGTTAATAATTGTATTAATATTAATTATAAATAATACTATAAAAACAATATTATTTATTTATAAGCATTTATATTTTTTATGCTAATTTATAACTGCTATAATTTGATTAAGCCTGACATATAGTTTATTCAGACTCATAATCAAAACAATTATTTGTAGTTTAATGCACCGTCTGAGTTATACGCTAATATATTATATATCTATTTTTATAATCAAATATATATATATTTTATATACTCTGTACAATAAAAATCTATTATCAGACATGTGTATACTCTGTAAGATAAATACGTTTGCCGCCAGAGCATGCAAACTGTGATAGCAGACAGCATTTATTGCTAAATGGGAATATAGACAGAGAGAGGAGAGAGAGGGGCTTCAGTGTACGTCATATATGTACAGTATGCATACGCACATATGCGTATATATATTGATATATATGTACTTATTTAATATCAAATGATATGCAGCGCACAATTAAAAACGTTGACGCGCGTGGCGGGCCATAGACCGAGCGGCTGGGCATTGTACTTACTGTAGGGGTATTTGCGGGGTTCGACGACTGGCGCATACAAAGCAGAGTGTCGACCATGTTGGAAAGAAGTGCTTACACGCCCTAATTAAGCGGTCAATATGCAGTTCAAGGGTGCCAAGAAGCCCGGGTCCTTGTGCGCTTTATGCATTAGGAGCATTATGCAGACCCCGATACAAAAGGCCAGCTGGCAGGGCAGAGCAGAGCAGAGCAGAGGGGAGAGTGAGCGGAGCAGGGCAGGAAATGCGTTTAATCATTGGTTCACTCACTCAATTCAAGGCGAGCCAAAGGCTACAGCCGGAGCACTCAAGTGCTGTGCAAGTGCCCAAGCACAAAGAATTGAAATTGGCATCAGAATCGGCATCAGAATCTCAATCTCGGCGGCTCCACTGACGCGGCACTCGCAGCGAGTCGAGGCGACAAAGTTCAGGGTCTGCAGCTGATCTTTTCTTTTGTCTGCATTTGTCTGCAAAAGGAAGCAGCTAATAAGTGCACTGCGCGACCAAGACAAAAGCCAACAGACAACGAACAAAAAACAGACCAAATATTGACGCCGGAAATATGTTGGCGAGGCGACCCGGCGACGATCTTTCGCCTCGACTCTGGTCAATCAAGTTGTCCTTGGCTGCCTTAATGCTCTCTGATGAGTTTTGTGTGGTCAGATTTGGTCTTGGCGTGGCTTTGTGTGGGCTTGTCGGATGCGTAACCAAATAAGATATGTATGCTTTACATATGTATGTATGAATGTTATACATATGCTATATATATGTATATTATATATATATGTTATATATATATCTGATTTAATCCAATTGAGAATTGTTTGTAATTTAAATTTCAACTGGAAAGAATATATTTATGTATTTATTTATTTAATATATTTTTGTTCATAGCATAATTTATATTTTTTAAAAAATTCTCCAAATATAAATTATGTGTTTAATATATTAGTTATTTTTAGAAACATATAATTTGTTTTATTTTTATTTATTCATTTTTTTTGTAGAGTTCATCTCATATTTAACAATTTATTTTTATTTTTATTTTTGAAATTTTGTCTGTATGTGTAATGTATTTATTTAATATTTAATATATGTATATATTTTTAAAATATATTTATATAAATGTTTAGCATTATTTGTGTTTTATATTTATATTTATATTTATATTTTAAATATATTTGAAGTTCATATATTTTTTGTATAATAATAAATAAGTTTTAATTTAATTTTGTATTTATTTTTATTTTTAAATTATCATCTGCAAAAAAAAATTTAATTTATATATACTTGCAAAGTTTTTTCTTTGTATAAGCTGTTGAAATATATTTTATATTTTATATTTTTAATAAAAATTTTATTAATTTATTTTGCATATATTTTCATAGATTTTTTTTTATTTTCTGGCATGTTTATACACATATAATAAATATATAATAAAATTTAATTTATATATATTCAGTACTTCAAGTTTGTGTGCAGTTGTATGGAAGACTCTTGCCACAAAATATATATTCTCGATTTTATGCCTGCGAGCTGAGTCAATTTAATATATAGCGTCGCCCTGACTCTGAGTGAGCGGAGAGCTAAAATGCCTCAGGTAGCCAGCATAGAGTTGAGCAGTTCAGGTGCCCTTCTATTTGTCACTAACGATCGAGCAACGAGCAAAGACAGACTGAGAGAAATGTTCAAGAGATGAGCTGACCTTTGAGTGGGTGGCTCGTGCCCTATATAAAGGGCGACCCTGCTGGGCGCTTCTTCAGTCGCAATCCAGATCTCGTCGTGGTCAGTCGTCCAGTGCAGTGCTCCTCTTCATCGACTCTGGATGGTATGTATTTATTTAGTTAATAATATTAAATATTTTAAGCTGAATTGTTATTAATTATATTTATAACTTTAAGCAATTGTTTGTTAATAATAATTATTTTAGTAATATGGTAATGATCATTATGTTAATGATCGTTTAGTAAATAGCCATAAGTATTAATTAGTATATAGATATCATTATGATTATATACAATGTATGTATATATATTATATTATATATTTAGTTTGCATATATTGTTATGCATGTGTGTAAGAGGCAGGCTGAGAGTTCGCAGTACTCTCAATGTCTAAATATTAGCACTCTGAGCAGAGTCAATTGTAAGTACGAGTGAGCGGAGATCTTGCAGTCATGAGGCAGCCAACATGGAGAATGTCTCAAGAGTTTAACTCTAGCCTTTGAGTGGGAGTCTCGTCTCCTATGTAAAGCGCAGGCCTGCTGAGCGCTTCTATATACCTGATATACCTATATATATACCTTCTATACCTGATCTCTTGGTGGCCAGTCGTCCAGTGGAGTGCTCTTCTCTCCTCTCATCATGGATATGATGTTTAGTACTTAGTACACAAATTCATATATATATATATATATATATATAATGACACTCATAATAATTAAGATATGATTTTGCTTTATATAAATTCGTGTACATATATAATATTATATTTTTTATATAATTAGTAGAAAAGGTTTTTGCTTAGTAAACTTTTTATTTATTTGCTATAGTCTCATCTTCTTAAATGCTCTTAATTCTTTAAATTATTCAACTACATAGAAAAGATAATAATAATAATTGAGTAAACAATTGTTATTATTTTGTTTAATATTAAAAAAATAATTGGTTTTTAAATTTTTTTTAGATATTAAAAGTAAAATTGTTACTTTGTGTGTTTTTAAATAGTAAAATAAATTGCTTTAAATATTGTTTTTAATTAATATAATATAATATTTTTACATATTAATCAAATTTGTTATTTCATTTTTTTCCATTATTACAAAAAAATTGATTATTAATTTTGTTTAATAATGAAAGAAAAATTTTGATTTAGTTTTTTAAATAGTAAAAATTGTAATTTAAATTGTTTTATATTAAAAAATTGTAATTTACTTATTTTTTATTAATATAAACTGTTATTGAATTTATTTTTCATTTTAAATAATTTGTTATTTAATTTTTTTATATTACAAATAATTGTTTTATTTTACTTTAATAAATTTTAAAAAAATTCTTTTAAATATTACAAAAAAAATTGTAAACAAATTCAATTTTATTCAAAAATTGTTTACGATTTTTTTAAAATATTAAAGGAAGATGTTATAAAATTTATTTTTAAATTTATAAAAATTCTTAGTTATTTTTGTTATGTACAAAATTGTTTTCTCACTGTTATAATTATTTTTTCAAACCTAAACCTATCCCATTCCCATAAGCATTCCCTCTCTCGTGCTGCGCTTTATTTTTTAATAAGAGAGCTCTTCTTGTTCTTCAGCTTAATGTCTGCTTTTACGGCTTAGCCTTGACATAAATATGCGTATATTTAAAAACAAAAAACAAAAAAAAAAAGGCGAAATAATTTTGTAATTCTTCTCTTTGGCGCTGGGTGCCTGCCTGAGCCTCGCATTGCTGGGTGTGATTTACGGAGACTCCTTTATGAATTATGCAAAAACTGTGAAATTTATTTTTATGCGAGGCACGTTACCTACAGAATCCCAGGATATATAATATTCGGGCAATTACCAGGGCAGGGCAGAGTGGGGGGATCTTTGTTGCAATTGCGTATGGTAATTTCGCCATATGGCGGCTCGGTGACAGTCTCCGTTGGAATGTGGGCGTAATCGAGCCCCAACGAGCCATTGAACTCAATTCCAGAGTTTATTTATAATAAAGGCATAGGGTTACAGGGAAACAAAGACAAGCGCGTAAATCTGCTGGTGTCCATTATCCGTTCAGATTCCCGGAGAAAGACAGGGAGAGAGAGAGAGAGATAGAGAGAGGGCGCTATTGTTTGTATGTTTTGCGATCCCTTATCGGACACTTGCCAGGTCGCTGTTTATAAGAACTTGAGCGAGAAACGCGAGTTGTCAACGCATGTTTACAGCTTACGAAAGCGAACAGACGCACAGTTTGTTGATCTTGATCTGGGGTCGGAATTGTCTGCATTGGGCCAAAGCTAAACAGGAAATGAGCCGAAACGTGAGCCGCCTTGGGCAGCGTATTCGAGTAAAGAAACAATAACAACAACAAGATCTGAGTCACTGGCAGCCGCAGACCACCATCGCCGCGACAGGAGCCCCAAAGCTAGTCAGGGTCAGGGGCCGGCGCGTCAGCCAAACATTATAATGGCTAAATTTGGGCCAGACAAGAGCAACGGCAGCGCACAACAAAGGCAACTGCAAACAGACACAAGCAGCAAACTTACAAGAGCGACAGGCCATGCGGCATATTTTCCACGCTCGAAATTGGGTCAAGTTTTGGTTGCCAAGCGAACTCTGCGGCAGCAGCAGCAGCAGCAAGAGCAAGAGCAACAGCTCCTCTGCTTCAGAGCCGATGAATTGGAGTCAAGGTGTCGACAGCAACTAGCAATGAGCGACGAGTGAGATAGCTTTGGTAGTGAAGGTTTTTCCGCGATACGCTCAGCTCTGTGGGCTATTTAGAGCGTCAGCGTCAATATTTGGATCTGGGCGTCGCCAAACAGTCGAAACAATTTCAACGCCGCGGACTGACCTTAGCTAACTATGCTTTTAGTCGCCGAAGGCGAAGAGCTGAGCTCAGCTGATCTTTGGGTTGGGCTTTGAACTTGAACAGCCAGCGAGCCAGCCAGCTAGCCAGTAGACGCAAGTTCACACAAATAAAGAAACAAATAGAGGTGCAAACAGATTGGAAAACCGAATCCGAATGCCAGCAGCACTTACTCGATTGACACTTGAGAGCTATAGATAAAGATGCAAATTGGTTTATAGATACAGATAGAAACAGAGATAGAAGTAGATGCAGAGATGGGAATAGATAGAGAGACGGAGATAGAAGTAGATGCAGAGGTATGAATAGATAGATATAGATTCAGATACATATACAGAGATACTGATACGGATACAGAGAGCAGATATAGATACAGATACACTTACGAATGCAGATTCAGAGATGCTTATAGATTCAGAGTTATAGAGATACAGATACGGACATTTAGAGGTACTGATACAGATACAGAGATGAAGAAACAGAGATATAGATATAGATACGGATATATAGATATACAGATACAGAGATATAGAGACAGAGATACAGATACAGAGATACAGATACAGAGATGCAGATTCAGAGTTATTGAGATACAGATGCGGACATATAGAGGTACAGATACAGATACAGAGATGAAGAAACAGATATATAAATATGGATACGGATATATATGTACATAGGTATACAGATACGGAGATATAGAGATACAGATACAGAGATGCAGAGACAGAGATACAGATACAGAGATATAGATTCAGAGTTATTGAGATACAGATGCGGACATATAGAGGTACAGATACAGATACAGAGATGAAGAAACAGATATATAAATATAGATACGGATATATATGTACATAGGTATACAGATACGGAGATATAGAGATACAGATACAGAGATGCAGATTCGGAGATACAGATACAGAGATATAGATTCAGAGTTATACAGATACAGACAGATACGGAGATATAGAGGTACAGATGCGGACATATAGATACAGATACAGAGATACAGAGACAGAGATACAGAGACAGAGATACAGATATATAGATACAAATACATACAAACAAAAATGCAAAGATACAGATTCAGACACAGACATCCCAGATACAGATGCAGATGAGTCAAACGCACTTCCATAAACACATACAGCCTCGCACTCATGGTCCATAGAACGTGAAACCAGTTTTCCTTCATTCATGATCTGCGCGGCCCGAGTGAATGCATGAAACACCGTTAGACGTGAATAAACTATATAGCCACTTCCGAGAGGCAGAGCCCTCGATCGATTGTTTTATCTTTGGCTTTCCGATTCCGTTTTAATATGCAACGCCCAATGACAACGCCGAGCAGCAGACCTCACGAGTGCGGCCAACACATATCAGTGCCGGACTTCCTCAAGAAATTAATCAAAATTCATAGCGAAAATCAAACATGAAGCAGAACTACAATAAATAAACCGCTAATCAACCGCTGATGGGTAATTATCGAATGTGGATCGATTCCGAATCGATTTCATTGCTGAATGTGAGCGATACACCCACTCGAAACAGGGCGACCTTGACCGGTTTTGCAGTATATACGGTACTCGATGCCTGAACGACTGCAATTTTAAGTGTTATTGGATATTGAAGGATGGAGATGAATGGGCTGTTGCATATTACAGTGGGAAAGTAGAGGGTATATATGGAAATATATAAAAAGTATAATATAATATATAGAGATATAATATAATATATATAATATAATAATAAATATAGTAAAATATATTCTTTAATATTATATATGTATATCATATTATTTTATTTCTATATATCTCATATAGTCGATAGGAAAATGGAGCAATTATCTCTCTTTTTGCAAATGGCAAAGCATTACTGCGTATACTATTATATTTTTGTACATATAAAACATTACCATAAATCCCCAGCATTTAAATGGCAAAATACTATATAGGTACAGTCGAACGTACACACTGACAGACATACATAATGCTCAGCTAAGCCAGTTCTCAGAAGCTTTGCACGTCCGCGCACCGTTCGACGATCTGTCTGGCGCAGTATAGCACACACAGATACTCACACACACACACAGATACTCACACATACATATGCCTAGCGACTGACAAATGTCTGTCTCTATAACAACAGCTTTAGTAGTCGTATAGCCTTGATCTTGGCAATATGATAACCCTAACCTTGAACAACGTTTTGTGTTTGATTTTTGTTGTGTTGTCTGTGTGTGCGAGTGTGTGAATTTGTTGTGTGTATATTTTAATGCCTTTTTACTTTGGTCGCGTCGCGTTTATTAGAATTTGCTTTAGTCGCAAATAAAAAAAGTGAAAAACGCAAAGAATTTAGCATTTACTTTGGCCTGCGTCTGCGTTTTCAATTAAGCTGCCCCGCCCCCTTTTCGCTGACCGCCCCGCTCCCATATTCATCGCTAATCAGGCGAATGAGCTGACGAAAGGCGGACAGCTGACTGCGTCAGAGCATCGCGATAAGAGCAACATGCATTCGGCTTTAACTTCCGCTTTGCGACGACTTTGGAAACTGACTAAAATCGACAAAGCTGAAAGAGAAGCAGAAACTGAAACTGAAACTAGTCGGAGTGTCCGATCCGTCCAAGTTCAGGTCATTAATTAAAAGCACGAGCCCCCCACGGCTCATTAAATATACAATATATATGTGTGTATGTATGTATGTAGCTAGTATTAGTGCATAGGTATACGTATTTGATTTGATTTGCTTTTAAATGAGACGTCGTCTTTACTCGGCGCTCTGCACGGCGGTGCGGCAATGGGCTCGACTCAAGTTCGAATGAATTGTTCTTGAAAGATGCGTTAAATGTTATCATATTGATTTTGATGGGCGTTAATAGACGATGAGCGACATACGTTATACGATATGAGCTATGTATATGATACGATATATGACAAATGAAGAGCAAAATTATATATATTATGATAAGTGCGATGCAATATACGATGCACATTACGATATAAGCTATAATGTACGATACGATATGCACACATTACGATGCATGTTGAATGAATATCGTATCATTAAAACGGTCAAATATAAGTTATACATTAAGATATAAGTTACGATATTCGCCACAGTACACGATACTGATGAATTAGTGCATGAATATCGTAACGTCATGAATAGTATTACGATAAGCGATCACATATACGATATACGTTACGATATTCGTTATGATATTCATTGCAATATACAATACGATATTTGGCCAATTAAATGTTACATATTACGATAAACAATAGACGCAAAAATATGCGATATAATGAAATATGCAATATACGATAATCAAATACAATGTATATCGTATTTTATATTATATAATAACATCATATATTGAAATGCTACGATATAATATAAAATACAATATACAACATAAGGGCATGACTAACGATTCGATATACGATATTCAAAGGAGCATTTACCCGTATATAGGAGAAAGGGCATTGAGCATTCGTGCTGGCTGAAAGCTTCTCACTGCACGTCCTTGACCATAAACCTGAATATTTGTTTGCTATTTGCTTTTTATTTTTGTTATTTCGTTTCTTGTTGCTGTTGCTTTTGTATTAAGTTCTGTTTTCTTTTGAAAGCTGTTTTTTTCGCGTGCAATTCGGCTGCTGCTCGTTTTTTATTTGCTAAATTATCGCTTATTATTCGGTGCGGCATTTGCGGAGTTTAATTTGTTAATTAGATAAATAGAAATTTCATTTATGTGAGCCAGCTCCCGGCCCGCCCCTGCGCCGCCCACTCACCGGCTTAACCTTGACTGTTCAAAAGGCGAATTTCATTTTTTTGTCTGTTTGTTTCGCTTGCACCGGGCAAAAGTGAATCAAGCGGGCATAAAATATGCCCCGAAAAAAGCGTTAAAATTCTAAATAAACAAGGCGAGAAAAAAGCGGCGACAGAAGCAAAATAAATGCAAAGTTCGAGTACATTTCACAATATAAGAAAGAGCGCAAAAATAAAAATAAAAATAAAAATAAATAAATAAATATACGCACACATATTAAAAATTCCATTGCTCGATTCCAAATTCTGATTGTGATTTCAATGCACTTTTTGTTGTTTCAGAAGCAATCGCCGCTGCAGCAGAGCTACTTGTGCGGGCGAGCGAGAGAGTGAAAGGCGGAGAGCGAGAGCGAGAGGCGACAGTGAGAGTCCAGACAATAACAAAACAAAGCGGCGCGTCCTTGAAATCGCGCGACAGGGCCGCTAAACTCAGGCGACGACGCAAATAACTCACAACAACAGTCGTAAGGGTCAAGGGGAGGGAGCGAGACAGGCATAGAGAAAGACGGCGCAGTGGACGAAAGAGAAGCAGCCAGCCCCCTGACGTATGCGCGCACATATGACGTATGAAGGAACACGGGACGCGGAACGTAGAACGCGCGAATGCGCAGTGTGAGTAACTGTCGCTAAATGCTGAACAATGCATCGAATCGACGACGAATGCACGCCCAAAAGTAAATAATAAATATCAATTATAGAAATATGCAGATAGTCAAATTTTTGTCTTTTTTTTTCAACTGGTCTCTGCAATACAATGGTCGGATAATTGCAAATTATATGAAAAACAAGGGAAATTAAATCAACCCGACTAGAGGATACCCGGGAGTCAAGACTAAATGACAGCTAGGATTAGGGTAATCTATGTATATATATATAAAGATATATATCTCTAAGCTTACAGAATATTCCTACTTTATTCAGCTATTCTCAGGTTATCTAGTGCTCAGTTATAGATAGATAGATATCGATAAAGTATCTCTGAGTGGAATTAAAATAAGCTTTATTTATTTATTATTTTTTATAGGTAAAGTTGAACTATAACTTTACAAAGACAACTCTTTATATCTTGTGCATGTATACATGACATTGCTTGGCTATATATAGATATGTTTTCCTGAAATTAAACGATATACAATCTATATACACATATATGTAGGCTACTTTGTATATTCCACGTAAACACTTGTAAAAAATGCGGACTCTGCGAATTGAAAACCCTTGACAAAATTATAAAGTGCCTGACACTACGTTGTTGATATATATACATCCATTTATATATAGATATGCGGTATAGGCATATCGATTCAGGGTTACATGGGCAAGAGGGTTCGACGGCACACATACGATATAAAAACTCTGAAAAATAAGGCAAGTCGAAGAACTGCAAATAGCTAAAGCTAAAATAGTTAATATTTACTTTGCTTTATCTTGTACATATTTGAGTAGGGCTGCTCTTTCATTTACAGGGTATGCCATAGTCGCACAAGTGATCTCTTTCATGGCTGCGCTTAAATTTCACCATGGGCTGTGTTTTCGTGTAAAGTGCAGCGCATTACGAATGCAATGAGGTTCAAGGACAGTTCTTGTACCCAAACAAGAAATGAAGGGGGCGGGGTAGAAAGGAAGTGTAAAAGAATATAGGTATCGTATATGGTATATATATGTCGTGTCTTGGATTGTTTATTGTGTATTCAATATTGTATATAGTGTATTGTATATCGTATATCGTAGATTGTGCATATAATTACAAACGTAATTTATATAGCATATTAAACACTGAATATCGTATATTTAATATCTCATAGTAAATATCGTAAATCGTATATTCTGTTATATAATCAGAAACATATTGTACAGTGTGTTGTATACTGAATATCGTATTTTATCGAATTTTAAATATCTTATTTTGAATATTGTATATTGAATATCGTATATCGTAGACTGTGCATATATAATAAACGTAATTTATATAGCATATTATTAACTGAATATCGTATATTGAATATCGTAAATAGTATATTCTGTTTATATAATCAAACACATATTGTGTAGTGTGTTGTATACTGAATATCGTATTTTGCATATCGTATATTGAATGTCCCTTATCGTATATTGTGTATTATGTACAGACTGTAAACTGCATATCGAATTTTGAATATCGTATTTTGAATATCGTATTTGAATATCGTATATCGATTATTGCATATATACAGTTATATAAACATGCATATACTTGTATTCTCCGACACGTAATTGAGGCGTTACCCTGATCACAGCGACCTTCTTCCGCTCTTGCTCTACCCGCTCATTTTACGCTCCACTTAGATTGCTAGCAGCTGAAGGCGCCCAAATGTTTTTGTTGTTCTTCGCCTTTAATATCGAACATAAATTATAAAGAACATTTTTATTGATCGACTGTATCGGCAAAATTTATGTTGCAAATCGCACGTTTTGTGGTTTTTCATCATTCCAGATCCAGATCCAGAGCCAGATGAGTCGACTTTATTTTGTTTTTAATTTTTTGATTTACAGATCGTTAAAATATAAATTTAATGAACATTTTCACAAAAGATCGACACGTGTGCGTCGCAAATTGATTAATTCCCAATAGTTGTTTATAAGCGATATAAAATATATAAATATATATATAATATATAAATATATATACTATATATATAAATATATATACTATATATATATAAATAAATTTCATATATATATGTATGTATATAGTCGGTAGTTGTTATGTGTTGCTAGGCGAGAACGAGTTGACTTTTTTTTAGGAATATGTCTGGGCTTACGCCGGCTGAGTAGAAACCCGAAACTAGCAACAAAAATAAGTCCAAGTAAACTATGTAGACTAGCAGATACGCTGTAAATTTCAAGAAATAAAGTCTAAATTTAATTTGATTTTTCATAAATATTAAAAATCAGATGTTAAATCAGTAGAACTAAAAAGCAGATGTTCAAGAGGAAATAGTAATATTAGATATTAGATTAGAACTAGATTAGAACTAGTTCAGAATCTAATGTGATTTCCAATATCATTCTTAAGTATTAAAAATTATATTCTTGTACTAATTCCAATTCAGATGTTTATTACTTAATAATAAGTTAAAAATCAGAGTGGAAATTGACGGAGACTCAAATTAAAATGTATTTTTATTAATTATATAGCATATTTGGAATTTTTACTTATAATATCCATATCCACTTGCAATCTATATTTCCATTAGATTAAGATGCAAAGTGTAGTTCTGTGTAGGTCTTATGGATTTACTTTTTGGCTTAGCAAATTAGTTACGCATTTCTCATTACATTACAGGGTATTTACGGACAGTTGTTATTATTTACATTCCATTAAATTCTTCAGCAATATTTCTTTCCTGATAATTCAGCACATATGCCCTGGCAGACACTTTATAGAGCTTTGTTTACCTAAGTGCTACAGTTACAGGGTATACGAAACGGGAATAAACTTCAAATCAAAAATATATGTTTACCTAAAATACAGACATACATATATAAATTTTAGTAATTATATATATGTATATATATTTAATTGTGTAGAAACAACACCAAAAAACGAAAAACAAATAAAATAACAAACAGCAATATTAATAAACAATAATTGTTCAAGGTCAAGATGCGAATATTGCTTAGAACAAAACAAATGTGAAATAACAACAAGTCGGCATGTCTAACTAGAGATTCTGATGGACTGCGCAATGCCCTGTAAGCAGTGTTAAAATTAACTGAGCTGTAGAGGGCTTGTAATAGAAATATATAATATTCAAAAATCAAAATATATTATATATTATTAAAATATATAATATAATTTTAAAAAATATATATACATTTATTTAAATATTTTATATTCAAAAATGTTTATTTTTATTTATTTATTTTATTTTTATTTATTTTATTTTATTTTTTATACAATTATATATTATAATATATCAGCTTTGTATAGCTAGGCTTATATAGCTACATCCAAATCATGGCTTGAAGGGGTATATATTAGCTTATATACATATTAGCTCATATACCTCTAGACTACATGATATATTCTATATTCTCGCATTACCTTAATATGCCCCGATTATTTCCATTGAATGGTAATTGTCGAACAGGTTTCCGACTATGGGCCACTGGCAAAGGGGGCTTGGCAGGAGATTCTTCAGTAGATTGCGCACAAATATTTACTCGCAGGTGGAAATATTCTGAGAGTGTGAAATTTCATAGTTAATCGGAAGTGTGACAAACTGACGCGCGAGAAGCTTGAATGAAGTTTCCAATGAAATAGCTGAACAAATAAATGAAATTCAGGAAAAAATGGCACGATAGAAATGATTGGAAGAGAAATACAAATCGTAGCTGAAATGAATATAGAAAGCACATATATAGATATTTAGATATAGCTATTGATATATGTGTATAGTGTATAGAGAGATAAGTTATGTATCTAAGGAAGTCCAGAGAGATAAGCTACTTAAAGATTGATAGATTATGAATATCTGAATATATATAGAAGATTATATACATATGTATATGCACATAAGGAATATATTTTACTGAGAGCAAAGCTCAACTGATCCTATAGCACGTGATGTCACTGCTACATATAAATCAAGGTCTAGAACTTAGAAGTTGTTCTATTCCAAAATCCAACTGCGCACTTTGTGCAACTATTTTGTTTTTCGCTCTATTCAAAACAAAAACTATTTTTGAAAACTGTTTGCATATATACACACAAATACATAAGCAATAAAAATACATTTAAATATATACTATATATTATATAAGCTATAAATCTGTTGTTCTGGGTAATACGAGTAGATGTACGAGCTTTTTCGAATTTATGATAATATTTTGGCATTTGCTTTCTGCGTTATTTGATCGCGACGGCGACGGCGACGGCGACTGAGGCAGCGACAGCGATAGCAGCAGCGGCGTAGCCAAAACGGCCCAAGGTCAGCGTCTTCGCCGCTGCTCCTCTGCTCCTCTGCCGCCCCTGCTGCTCTGCCCCCGCCGCGCTTCGCCTCGCCCGCTCGGCAGCTCCTCTCGCGTGTGAGCATTTGAATAATTAAGTGCGAAATGAATTAATTTCAATAGAACTTTTCGCATGCGCTGACCATATTTAGCCGCATTTAGGCAATTGAACGAACAACATATTAGAGAAATGTGATTAATTCGATTTGATGGCGCTGATGCCTTTGAGGGCGAATGTCGCAAAAGCTTAAAGAGCTGCAGGAGCATTGCAGTCAAACAGAGGCGTACGTAGTCAAGGTCTTTGCTAATCAATTTCTAATCTAAGTAACTTTAGTATTTCTAATTGCTGCTGTTATATCTATTCTATATTGAGATATAATCCTCGCTAAGCACCCATGTAAACCTAGTGCATTCCTATCAATTAATAATGCAATAAAACGTATTAAAGATTCTAATTTATTTAATAGAAATATTAATCAAATTATAATAAATATTATAATAATAAAAATAATATTTATAAAATTTATAATTTGATCTTAATAAAAATAATTTTATAATATAAATTTTTAATATAATTTTTATAATAATAAAAATAATATTTATAAAATTTATAATTTTATCTTCACTTGATCCTTGTACAACTTATACTATCCATAGTATTCGGTAGCTCCTAAAAGGCACTCTTATTATATTTTGAACTATTTTAAATGCAATATTTGATATAAAAAACTATTTTTAATTAAGATAAGTATATAGTATAATTTTTAAAAATATATTATATTATCTCTTAGCTTGATTTCTATATTCTAATTAAATTTCAATTTAATTTTAATTTCAGTTGTGCTCATGCAGCGGCAATGAAACTGAAACCGAAGTCGATTTGTGGCGCCGCAGCGTGCGGAATGTGATCCGAAGCTGGCAAATGGGAAAGGAGGCGGCGAGTGGCTCAGCTGTGAAAGTTGCGGCCTGTGAAAGTGAAAATGGAAATGCTGCCGCAGTTGTTGTAGCTGGAACTGGCACTGCAGACGCTGCTGCTGCTGCTGCCTCAGTCTCTGCTGACATCAATTTGGCTTTTCGTCGAGGGGTTTGGGCAAAAGTGGGCTAGGAAAATGTGAGAGTGATGCGGCGGCGCAGAAAATCGGCCATAAAAAGTCATGTACATATATACAGTAATATATATATATATATATATGTATATATATATATTCAATTTATATATATATATATATATATATATATATATATATATATATATATATATATATATATATATATATATATATATATATATATATATAAATTGAACAGGTGTTGCAAAAAACTGGCGACGGGCAGTTTTGCCTCAGCAATTAAATTAGTTATTAAAATTATATTTATTTGTTCATTTATTGCCTGCGCGACCTTGAGAGAGAGAGAGAAACACACCGACTTATAAATATATATGTATGTATATATAAATATACATAATACTAATATATTATGTGAGTCAGTAAATGTTTCAAATGAATTCACAAACTGGTTTCGCTTAGCCAAATAATTATTAAAAAATAAAATTTGCAATTTAAACGAGATGCAAATTAGGAAGAGAAAGAAATGAAACAAGATCAAATTTTGGTTAATTTAAAAGGCGTTAATTCAATTAAAAGGATGGAACTAAGAACAATAAATTATGAAAATAAAATAAAATAAAATAAATAACATAAAATTTAATATTGTAATATTACAAAATATTCAACAAGAATTTATTATATTTATCGTTAATTGTTAAACTATTCATTTATTTGTCTAAGAAATTATAATTAAAACATTATTAAATTAAATGAATATTAAAGATTATATTAAATTATCAATGCTAAAATAAATAATATAAAAACAAAAATTAAATTAAATAATTAGGAAATTTAAATATATTCCAATGAATATATTTATTATTTTAAAAAAGAACTATAGTCATAGTTATAAACCAATTGCATTCTACATAACACATATACTAAAATTTAAATAGTCTGCTAATCAGACTCATGTAATTCGCTTGTAATTGCATGCGAAAATACATAAATTATACTAAATTTGAACTAAAAATAAATTACATTCTTGCATTCTTCGACTAATTCTATGAAATGTATCAACATTTTGCATGCTAATGAATAATATGAGTCACCTGCCCAGACGCGCATGCAACTAGATTTGCATATCTATTTACATGCACACACATACATGGAGCAACAGCTGCCGCTCAGTTGTGGGTCGTCGTCCACGCCGAAGCCATGTGTCGCTGACGCAGCTGAACTTCAGTTGCATGCGTCGATATGGTGTTCGCGAGAGAGCACTTGAAGCCGGCGTGCAACAGCAGCAGGCAATGATAAGAGCCGCCGGCAATGGACGCCAACGAAGACCAAGCAAAGAAGAGCGAAAGATAGCCAGCGAGGTTAAAGAGCAGCCAAGCACCAGCAAAAGAGCAGGCAGCGAACAGAGCAAGCAAAGAGCGACGTAAAGCGAAGAGCGCGCAGGCAAAAGCTCTGCCAGCTGTGGTGAGTTTACAAAATTTGAATTTTGTTCGCAGGCAGCCGCATAACGAAATGCGTTAAGAAACTTTAATAAATTATAACAAATATATAATCAATTTTATAAAAATAATAATAAACTTCATTTCAATTTAGGCAACAATTCATTTGCGATTAGAGCGAGCAGTTGGTATATTTTCCAGTGCATTATCTCTGGATATAATGTATTTCGAGCTGACGCTACGTGTCGTCGCGACGGCGTCGGCAGCGACGTTGGCAGCGGGTGCAAACGCGACCTTGACCGTGAAATTTAAATTTAGAAGCTACGGCCGGCTACGACGTAAAAAAATTGCAAAAAGCTTTTTCGCTTTCTCTGTGTAAGTGTAAATGTGCATCTGCATGTGTGTGTATATATGTGTGTGTGTGTACATAAATGTAAGTTAAGGGAATTATAATTGCTATTAAGCCACAGGTACTGTCTATCTATCTCTCTCTCTTTCTCTCTTATGTATATACACCTACTATATATGCAATTTATATGTCTCATGTGCCTTTTGAGATATTTGCGAAATTCGAAATTTTATTTTTATCAGCAGCAGACGCCGCCGCCAGACGGTTTAATTGAAATGTGAACTTGCATGCAATTATGCAAATTGTCTAAGAATACGATAAGCGCATGAACATTTAAAAATAAACATCTGTTGGCTTATTGGGATATAAAATAAAGATATCGTAACTGCAAGTACTCAAAATTCGCGCAATTCATATTAATCGATAGTTTTCGTTGAAGTTGAAGTTGTAGTCTGATCAATAACTTTCGTTAAGAAATATGAACATTTATCGACAATTTCATATGCATAAATATCTTAAAGTAAATTTGCACAATGCTCTTATGACTTTTTGGATAAAGAGTTGAAGTCGTGCTTTGCAACACGTTGCAAGTCGAATTAACTGACGAAAATATTATAATATATCCAAGCAAATATTAAACAAAATATTGATGTGACTATTTACTTATATACCCTACGTAAACAGAGTTAATTTTCCATTTTAACATAAGCCGAGGAAATAAATTAAATATCTTAAATTTCTGATGTTTAAAATAAAGTTAAATAACGACAAAATTGAAACTTTCAGAAAAATACCGCGACAGTGTTAAAGTATGCCCAGTGCAAAGCAAATATAAAAAATACCAAAGTGATTAAAATACAGAATAATTATATATACAACATTAAACTTATAAATGTCTTTTCGTCAATGAACAGATAAACTACATTTTAATATTATTCATGCAATCAAATACAATATTCTAATTATATTTAAATATTGACAATGTGAAAATGTATTTATTTCGATTACACACATCGGCTAGCCGCCACTTATTTGCCGACAACTCATCGAAAGCTATCGATAAGCATAAGCTGCTGCAATTGGCGGATTTACCATTTAGTCAGTGTTTTAATTTGTGGAATTTCATTAAATCAAGCAATTGTCACTTAATCAAGTGGAACTGGTGCGACTTGAAAAAGTGCGCTTTATTTAAATTTGTATAAACTTACAGCAATTGCTGGCAGCTGTTACTCAGTCGGCCAGACGTACGCGCGCACGTGGGACGCCAAATTATTGCAGGGCGAATACATTCCATGTTAAAATGCTAGAGGAAACGTTTAGCGAATACTTCCTGTGCAATTTCAATGATGCACTGGATGTGGAGGGTAAGATATAATGGTAAATGAATAGATTTGTTAATATTAATAAGAAATACTCCTCACAGCTCTGCCGTCTGACGAGCGCCTGCGAAAGCTTTGGAGTAGCCAAGAGCTCTGGACTGTGGACGAGCTACAGACAATAATAAAACGCTGGCAGGACAACTGCGAGCAGCCGTTAGAGGGCAACGAGCAGGCCACAGAATTGCTAAATGACTTTTTACAATTGATTTTTGCCTTTGTGCAGAATAATTTCACTGGACCCTTTGACAAGCTCGAAGCCTGCACAGAAATGCTGAAGGGGTTGAAGCTGGAGCAGAGTGAGGCGCTGGAGCAGCTGAAGGCCAGTGGCGAGGAACTGAATCCAAATGTAAAGACTGCACAGCTGTTGCTTATAGCGAAGCAAATGCTGAAAGCTCTAAGCGCTGCGCAGCCCACGTCGAAGGTGGGTTAATTTGGATTATATTTTATGCTTGGCTAATCTGTACAATTCCTCTACAGCTGCTCTGCTGGTGGCGCCTGCGTCTGGTCTGCCTGCATCAGCACATACTGGACGACCTGGCGAGCGCTTTGTACGAGGACTTCAAGCTGCTAGCTGCTGAGCTGCGTCCGCATTTGTCGGCCTTTGCCCAGCTGGAGCTGCAGGCGCTGCTGCTGCTTGAAGTGGCCAATGGCTATTTGCAGTTCCACCGCTCCGATCTGGCGGCCCAGGTGCTGGACGAGCTCTGTGCGCATCTGCAAGTGGAGCTCAAAGTCGAGGGGCTGCTCGGCGTGCGCACGAAGTTCCAGCAGAAGCCGCTGCCTCAGCTCTGCTTGAAGGTAGAGCAGCAATCGACGGAGCGGGACTTGCCCACGGCTCAGTTGAGCAATGCAAAAACCAGTCTGCCGCACTTGCTGCTCCTGGAGGATGACACGCGCCTGGAGCGCATACGCTTCACAGAGCCTCAGGATAACGAGGTGATGACACTGCCCAGCGTGCTCCAGGCACTGGTGCTGGCCAAGGTGTGAGTAGAATCTGGTATATATATATATACTCCATTATCTTTGCTCATATGTGCCTTTGCCTTCCAGCAAGCAGCTGAAGCGCTCACAGCCCAAGGACCGCCTGGCCGATGAGCAGCTGGAGCCGTACACACAAACCTTGCTCTATCAGCAACATGGTCCTCTGCAGGTGCGCCAGGCAGCACTGCTCTTGAACTGCCATCAGGAGTCGGGTCAGCGACGCACTGTCGAGCGCAGCTGGAAGCAGTGCGAGGAGTGCGTCAAGCTGCTGGATAACGTGGAGCAGCATACGTTGCGCGCACGCCTCTCCTATGGCTTCGCCTCCTTCCTGCAGCCCAAGTGGCAGGTGCAGCTCCAATTGGTTGACTTGCTGCGCTCGCTGGGCATGACCAAGACTGCGCTGGATGTCTGCCTGCAGATCCAGGCCTGGCAGCAGGTCATCGAGTGCTACACCAGCCTGGAGCTGCGCCACAAGGCAGCCGAGATCATACGCCAGGAGCTGGATAAGCAGCCCACGGTGCTGCTCTACTGTTTGCTGGGCGATGCCGTCGACGATCCGCAGTGCTACGAGCAGGCCTGGGCCCACTCCAAGCAGACCAGCGGCAAGGCGCAGGCCTACTGGGGCAACTACTTCTACAGGCGCGCCGACTACGCCCAGGCCATTGGCCACTACGAGCTATCGCTGGAGATCAACGCGCTGCAGGAGTCCATTCTGCTGCGGTGCGGCTACTGCGCCATTCAGCTGGAGCGCTGGGAATCGGCCGTCAAGTGGTACTTGGGCTACACCCACCTGGAGCCCAATGGATTCGAGTCGTGGAACAATCTGGCCAAGGCGCTGATCAAGCTGGGCGACAAGCAGCGGGCGCACCGGCTGCTCGGCGAGGCGCTCAAGTGCAACTACAACAACTGGAAGGTGTGGGAGAACTACATGCTCGTCTCGGTGGACACCAGCCACTGGGAGGATGCGATGCGTGCGTATCAGCGGCTCGGCGAGCTCAAGCAGCACTTCCTGGACGAGGAGGTTCTCACGCGCATCGTCTACGGCATTGCCAGGCAGATGCAGTCGGATTGCTCGTCGCAAGCGATGTCCAGCTCGCTGCATCGTCGGATCACCGCACTGCTGGGCCAGCAATGCGTGCAGCATGGCAACGATCCCATGGTCTGGGAGCTGGCTGCCTTGGTGGCAGCAACTCCGCTGAAGAAGGCTGAGCGCCTGGTCAAATCTTACCGCGCCTACACGGCCAAGCAGCTCAACTGGGAGACAAAGTCGGCGCACGCCAAGAAGGCGCTGGGCCTGTGCCTGGAAGTGGCCGAGCTGTCGGCGGCTGCCATCAAGGAACATGCAGAGGACGAGAGCGAGGCGATGATAACGTCGCAGCTCAACTCGAGTCGCCTGGCAGCCACCTCCTGCCTCAACGCGCTCAAGCGAGCCAGCCTGGTGGAGGTGCCCAAGGAGCAGGCGGACCAAATGCAGCAGCTGGAGCAGCAGCTCACGGAGCTCACCAGCATCGTGCAGCAGCGCATGCAGCGCAGCTAATCCCGGCCGACTCCTTGTACATTTGTTAAACGTTTCTTAAAGCATCTTCAATATATTCTATATATATACATATATAACGTATCCTAAAGTGTATTCAGCTTGGTGGTGATGAGCACGCGCACGCTCTGGTCGAAGGCGCCGGCCACGGCCAGGCCCAGCTTGTCCGGGTGCCAGTCGAAGCTGTGCACGGGCTGTGAGCTGAGTGTCACAGCGCTGACCATTTGCAGCTTGCCAGCAACGCCTTCCTTGTTGCCATCGGCATCCTCGAGCACGCGTCGGTCCGGATACTCGTACTTCCAGAGGCGTATCGAGCCGGTGCCGCTGCCCGTCAGGAAAACGTCACGATTCTGCGGCACGTGGCGCACAGTCCAAACGGTGGCCTTGGGGCCAGTAATGACGCCGTTGGTGCCCACGCTGCGGCCCGCATTGCGCTCCTCCACACAGCTAAAGCCCTTGGTGGGATGCTGCGTGCGCATGTCGTAGACCAGGAGGCCGCCCTCCAGCGTGGTCACTGCCAACTTGTTCATGGGAATGTCACGTCGATCGAACTCCAGGCCGCAGATGCCATTCCTGATGGTGGCCTCCCAGCGCACGCCCATGGCCCGCAGATCGAACAGCTTCAGGTCCCCGTTGTCGTAGCCAGCGGCGATGAGGCGATCCTGCTCGTTGAAGGTGTTTCCAAAGGCAAGCGCCCAGCAGTCGCGGCGCAGATTGGTTCTGTTGATGCCATCGCCCATCTGCGAGGGCGGCGATATGTCAACCACCGGCTCCTGGCCCTGACGTATGTCCCACACCTTGATAGCGCCATCCCGACTGCCAGTCACGATCTCCGGTGCTCCACACTCCAGCTGAGTGCCGCCAATAGCATCGATGCAGTTGATAATGCCCGCGTGCCCCTTCACATTGTATACAGCCATCTCAGGGCGCTCCAGATCTCTGTGGGAGGAAGGAATAAACTTATATCTATCTTGGAGATTTATTTCTTTACTTACAGCACTTGGAGTCGTCCCTCGAAGTCGCCGATGGCCATGTGCCGGTTGCGCAGCGAGGAGGCGCCAAAGGTGCCGCACTTGAAGGCCGCCATCTTCTCCACCGACTTCACTTTCACCAGCTTATCCTCGTTCAGCTCGTAAATGTCCAAAATGCCATGGCTGTTGGGCTTCGAGCCGAGTATCACAAATTTGGCTGAAAGCGGTATCCACTTTGTATCGTACACCGTGTAGTTCACGGATTCGTGTAAGTGCTCAATTAGCTGTGGCTTATCCATTTTGCTATCTTTTCTTTATTAAATTCAATGCGGTCTTTTAATGTCTACTTTCGAGTTACTCGAAAATTCAAAAGCAACTTGTTTTCGGAATGTTGCCATGGCTCCTTTGATGACGTTCTTTCGATTAATAATCGGAATGTTCGATAATTTAATTTATTAATTCCTGTCGAATATGCCAAAAGCTTTCACCAGCAGATACCCTGCTAGCAATGATATTAATTTAAATGTTTAAGAATTTAAATTTTCCCATATAATATAATTATGTTCATATATAAATATTATTATTATTATTATTAGTACATTTTTCAAGATGGGCGCACGCGGTACCCATCTCTAATCGTTTTGAATTAGCACAGAGTAGCCGAAATATCGATAGTTTAGTTAAGACTATCGAACGTGTTTTGATGCCGTAACAACGAAGGAATATAAAAAGTTAAATTTGTAAAAGAAAACATGTTGCGCGCTGGTTGCCAATTGTTCAACCAGTCCACTGTAGCGACTGCCAAGACTGGTAGCAACAACTTTGCATTGGAATTCGTCAGATGGCGCCGAAAACCGCGCTGGCTGCCGGTGGCCAAGAGCAAGCTCTTCCGCGTGCCCGAGCGCAAGAAGCAGACCGAAGAGGAGCGCACGGAGCTAATGCGGCTACACAATAACTACAAGTGAGCAGCGGCAAACAAAGATAAACCTTAATTTAAGTTCATAATCTTTAAACAGAACCCAGTTGCGCTCAGTTCGTCAATATTTGCGGGAGGAGGTAGTGCGACAGCAGGAGACGTCCACAGCGGGTCACATAGTGCTCACGCCCGAGCAGGAGGAAGCAGAGTTCCAGCGCTGCATGGAGATAAACGCCGCATGGAACGCCAAAATTGCCGTCGACCGCGAAGCGCGTTTGGCCAAGGAGCGCGAAGAGAAAGTCGCCTACGTGCAGGAGCGCCTCGAAGCGGGCCAGCTACGCGAGGAAGAGCGCCGAGAGCGAGCCGCCGAGCGCGTACGCTACGAAATCGAACAGTCCAAGTCATTCATCACGCGCGACAATCTGGATGCGGCCATTGAAACGGCGCTGGCCAATCCCGTGGATCACAACTTCGCCATCGACCTGACGGGCAATATGATTAAGGGGCGTGGCACGCAGGCGCTAGGCAACTAGGACAATAAATAATTCATTCGTTACATATGTATAAAAAATAGAGTTTACTCGGTAATCAATTTGCAGTTAAATAACTTACGACGAATGCGTCCTATTTACAATAATTATTACATGCTGCTAAACTAAACTAAACTAAATCTAAATCGGATTTTGCCGAGGAGTTTAGCGAGTGCTACGTGGCAGCGGCATCTGGCGCCGCCGCTGCTGTGGGTAAGGGAGACGTGGCGGATTTGGGTTGCTTGGCAGCTGCCTCCAGCTGGCTGAACAGATGCTCCCAGTCGGGAGTTGCCTTGAGCTTGGCCTGGATGGGACCCAGATTGATCATGTTCCCGCTCCTCTGTTCCCGATTGCTGCTAATAGACATGAGCTCCTGCAAGAGGCAAAACTCTGTCATCAAATCTTTTAGGCAATCTTTAGGGATCTTAGACTTACCTGCAGGAAACCTGAATCCAAGCCTAGATCTAGATCGAAGTGCGTGTCGCCCAGCTGCAGCTTAACGCGGCCGGAACGATAGCGTAATATCTTGCCTATCTGACCCTCCTCCAGTTGTGCCAGTAGACTGGGTTTGGGCGCACCGCCAGCACCCGGCGCGGGCAGCGGACTGCTGGGCTGATCTGTGGCAGCGCTCGACGCTGCTTTATCTGCGCCAGCTGGCACTTCATCTTCAGGTTCGTCTGCCACGCAGGGCAGCACGTTGGGCAGCTGCATGATGAACAGCTGCGATTGAGGCGCTTCGAGAAAGGCGGCTATGCTGCGAGGATAGCGTCCATATTGTGCGGGCGGATCCGCTGGCGCAGACTGCAGGGCCACGTGCAGATTCTGCAAATGCTGCGCCACAGCCAAAGAGTCTGAAATGGGCATCGAATGAAACTAATTTGATAACTTGACTGAAGATCTCTGCTTACCCGCTGCTTCCTTATTTTCCGGTTTTATGTTGACTGTTGACTGTTTTTGACTGGTCCAGAGCCCTGCAAGGGTAGATTTCGGATTGTGAATAACTGCTTAAGCCTAGCTGGTGGGCTTAGATGTCTTACCTTCCTGTAGCATCACCGGTTTGAAGTTCAATTCAGTCTTATCGAGCTCGCCGCTTTCCTCTTCCGAGGATTCGTCCTCTTCGCTGGTATCGCTGTCTATCAGTTCTCGCACTCGCTGATCCGGCGTCTTATCATCCTTGCGCTTGCGTGTTACAGTCACCTCATCGTCGCCGCGCGCATATGCCGAGGCACCGCCGCTGCTTGAGGATTTTCGTAAATGCACAGCACCAGCGCCTTCGGAGAAGACGCCCGTCGTCTGGATGAGTGTGGAGTTGCCATTGCCAGCGCCACGTCCGCGAGTGGCAGCACCAGCGCCACGAGCACCACGAGCACCACGACGAGCACCTCGCGGCTGAGTAAAGTCCTTGGACGTCTTTACATTGCTGTTCAAGAGTTTATGCCATAAATCTTATTGCTGGATCTGCCTGGACTATGAGCTACTCACATGTTTTTGTTGCGTACCGCATTTAGATTGGGTGCAAACACCTTCTTGTTAGCCGTGATAGCACCTCGTCCGCCAAGGGTCAAGTCTCGAGCTGGTGTCAGCCGCGACATTCCGTTGGACACGGTACTGAGTGGACTTGTTGTTGCCGTGCTGGCTGTGGCGACTGGTTGCGTTGCAGTTGGCGCTCTCTTGGCGGGCATCATAGCCTGCCCCACTCGGCACTGCCGCTGGCCAAATGCGGCCACAGGAGTAAACTATGGAATTATTGTCAGTTATTAACAAATTCAACGAGCTGGGATTTGGCGATGATTTGAGGTTAATTGATAGAGTGTTGCAAAATGTATGCAATACGCACATGCCGATAAACGTGCTAACACTATCGATATATCGCTGCACTCAACAGTGTTACCGTATGCAACTCAGTTTGTGTGGCGTGCTTTGCAATCTGCGCGGCATTTGTGCTAATGGTGTATAAATATTTCTTTTTTTATTGTTTTAAGTGATATACAAAGTGTTTTTGTGCATTCAGAGCAAGGTTGAGATTGCTAGTGTGATTTGCTCACATCATATAAGCTTCAAATTGCAGAATTACGCGTCGCGCGTTTGCTGAGCCGAGAGGCCGATCAGCTGTATGGGTAATTTCAATAAGTAAAGCCGAATATATCGGTAAATATTAAAAATGGCAATCGCGTGCGCGGCTACCCAATTCGATTATAAAAATTTAAAAAATTAGATCATTAAATGCAATTGAAGTTGTAATGTGTTTTTAAAATTTGTGCTTTTGTGTTATTGTGCGGCAACATGCAAGTTCGTGAAATTACGCTGTAAAAATAAATAGCAGTTGCGTGTTTTTGACTGATCAGTTGTAAGTACATATTTCTATATATATATAAATCCATGTTTATTTAGGTTTGATAAAATATTTGTATAATTTGGTATGCAAATAAGTTCCGCTTTGGGTTTTAAAGTAACAACAACAGAAGAATATATATAAAATGTCTGTTTTTAGAATTCGTTTTGTTTACAGGGTATTTCTCGTTCTACTACACGTCTAAAGCTTTTATGCTTCGCTATGCGAAGCTAATGCCACATGTTTACAAACGTGTTTATAATTTGATACAATTGCTTTCTGTGTCTCTGTTTTCATTGAGTGCACATAAACTTTTAGGCAAACAAAGTGAATTTTAATTTGTTTGGTTGATATTTTCTCTATTTTAATTATTGATTAAATTTATTAAATATTTTCACAAAGCTTTAGTCTATTTTTTTATAATCCTCTTTAATGTCGTTCTACATTTAGTTATGTCTTATAATGTAATTCTTAAATATATCGTGTCTGGCTGGGTATCTAATCTTCGAGTTCGTAATCTAACTATTCTATCTTGTTGTTGCAAAGTTCAATAGGAGCATGTGAACCCGTTAATAATACTATTAGACACACACGCGCTAATATATCATTGTCAGTATCGACTTATGGGCTGTTCCACTATAGAACATAGTCCATTCGACCTTTGAACAAGGAAACCGTTTTGTCTGCCTAGTTTATGCTGAGTGATTGAGTTCCAGTTCGATAAATATGTTTGTACCAACTAAGCATTAGTTGCATTAACTCTTATCAGCGATATTGTGTTTCCTTGTCTGCTATCAATAGAAGGCAGGTGCTCGTCGGTCTCTCTCCCTCTCTCTCTCTCTCTCGCTCTCTGGGAGTGTAATTTTCAGTAATTCTGTGAAATGTTATATGTGTGTTAAAACAACTAATGTGGTAAGTGATAAGCGTGGGTAAGCGCAGGTCGCTCAATTGAGCGGGCAGTGGGATAGTGAATTTCATAAGGCCGCAAAACTTTGTGCGCTAGTATTTCGGAAACACTCGCCGCGGACGGACGCATACGAGGGCAGCAACAACTGAGTGAAAACATGGATCAAACTGGGGAGAAGACAGCGGCAGAAGCGGCTACCTCAACAAATCACGATGCCGACTATATAGCGAAAGCTTTAGCGCTGGCGTACGGCAGCGAGAGCTTGCGCGTGGAGAGCTTTCACATCGAGCCAATTACACAGCGAGGCGAAAACTTTTGCAGCGTCATCTATCGGATAAAAGTGGAATATCGCAAGAGCGAAGATGCGCCGCTAGAGCAGGGCAATTTCGTATTGAAGGATCTGCTGCCCATTGTGGCCGCGGTGGGCTCCAATGAGAAGCTCATGTTCCAGGAGATATTGCCCGCCATGGCCAAGCTAATGGAGCAGAGCTCGCTGGAGGAGCATAAGCTGAGCGCGAAGTAAGTGAGATCTAACAGTAATATTATATATATATGTATTAATTTAACTTCATTTTTAGTTGTTTCTTTGTTGAGCGTGAGACGGAAAAAGAGATTTATTTGCTGGAAGATCTGTGCGCCCTCGGCTATGGGTCAATGAATCGCCAGAAGGGCTTGAATCTGGAGGATGCTCAGATTTGTGTGCACAAATTGGCCCAGTTTCATGCGGCCTCGATGTTGCTGCTGCAGCAGCAGCCGGAGCTAACGGGTCAGCTGTCGCCCTCTCACTATGACGAGGGCTTGGGTGATCCCTTCGCCCAGGTGGTTGTCATAAAGGGCACGGCCTTTGGCGCCGATGTGGTGGCGGAGTTGCCGGGCATGGCCAAAATAGCAGACAAAATGCGAGCTCAACTGCCCTCGGAGTACGAAACGCGCATTAAAACTGTGGTCAATGCCAAGAACACGGCTATGCCAGTCATAGTGCACGGTGATCTCTGGCTGAACAATCTGATGATCAATGCTGCAGAGAAGAAGGCGATAATTGTGAGTGGTTGAGCCCTGGCTAGAAGTTTTCAAATTCTAATTCCCTCTGCTTACCTTTCAGGTGGACTTCCAGAACTGTTTCATAGGCAGCGCCGCAATCGACGTGCTCTTCTTTCTCTATACCAGTTTGCAGTTGGATGTGCTGCTCGAGCACCGCGAGCAGCTGCAGCAGCATTATTACGAAAGTCTCTGCCAGACCTTGACTGCTCTTAATTATACTGGGCACATCCTGAGCTACGAGCAGCTGGCTAAGGAAATGAAGGAATGTCTCTTCTATGCCTACTATGCCGTCGTCTGCGAGATGCCCATTTGCTGCGCAGCCAAGGATGTGAGCGTGGACTTTACCGTAGACACTTTCTTGAGCGCGGAGGCTTTGCTGGCCAAGCGTCAACAGTTGTTCGCCAATGAACGTGTCATCGAGACGCTGAAGGCCACCTTGCCCTACTTTGATGAGCAGGGCATATTGGATCCGTTGTAGGAGGCAAACTGCATGAGAGTTTTGCATTTGTATTATTAATAATATTAATATTATTGTTAATGGTTAAATTTGTAGAGGATTGTATTAGAGATATGTTTAGTTTGTTGAGAGTCTGTATCTGTTTGTCTCTGTGTCTAATGTGACTTAGTTAAGCATGTAAACCAGCTCGAAATGTATCTTAAACTCATGCATATCCAAGTTTTCTTCCAATACACATATATATATATATGATATTAGGGCATATCTATATGGCACTGAATAGCATAGTATTTGCACAAGCTTAGCCCAACTAATAAAAGCTGTATGTATGTAAATCCAAGTCAGTTGCTAAACAAAGACTAAGCCCTTGGTAGGAGCTATTGAAAGTAAAGAGGGCCTGACATGTGCCTCTTATGAAGCTGTTGGGTTCGAGTGCCAAGTTCTCTCCGTAGCCATTGCTATGACAGCTACACAAGTTGCATTGCTCAAGTGTTTATAAATAAATTTTCGTGTCTGCCAAAGTTGCGGGCCAAGATTTACGAGTAAGAGTTGGCTGCATTGAGTGCGATAAAGTTGGCATCGCTCTCCGCCCCCTCGTCGAGGTGCAAAATATGCAAATCGCTTTGCAGTTATTCTTAGAAAGTTGTCAGTTCGCAAGCGAGGCTAAGCCAAGCGTGGCGGCAGCAAAATGCACTTGACACCCTGCAACGTGTAAGTTGTAAGTGTTTAAAAAGCAATTTATTGTTTTGCAGCTAAAGCCCCACTCCAACTCGCTTTGCATTTCTTTGAGGATCTATATATATATATATATATATATGTTTCTATATAGAATTTTAAGCTGGGCAATTGGAGTCGCATTTGCTTGCGTTCCCATTTTTCTTTTCTGGCTACTGCCGCTCGTCATGCAAATCAAAGGCATAAAGGCCGGCGTGTCTGCTGCTTGAAGGCATTAATTGCATTCTGCAGCATCACATTGCACTTTCAATTAGTTGCAAATGCCTTGGCTCCCTGGCGCCGTTGGCAAAGTAACAGGAAACGGAAGTTAAGTGCTGAGGCGAGGCGTTAAGCAAAATCAACCCCGGCAACAAAGCAGCTGCCCAGCCATGACACTGGAGAATTATGCATTAATTGAAAGGCGATTCTGAAAGGGGTGTGTGGGTGTGTGTGTGTGTTCCTTGACTTACGCATAGGTGCAACAACTTTGACAGCAAGTAGATTTGTTTTGGCAGCTCCAGAAAGTTGACCCTCAGCTGCAGCTGCAGTTGGAGTTGATGCAACTTCCATTCCCCATCCACAGCCATGCACTTTGCTGCAGGGCATTGCCCATGCAAACAGGCAACTGTCTGACAGCCCAGTCTCAGTCGCAGTCTCAGCCTCTGCCTCTGCCCCTGCCCCCTTCCCTCTCTTTGCCTCTTGCATTTCGAAATAGATTTATGGTTTTCTTTCGTCTTGCATTTAGAGGTGTTTGCGTTCGGCCTCCCATTGGGGTTGGCTCCTGCTCTTTGTTGGCTTTGGCCGCACACTCATTTGTTTATTTTGAATGTTAATTAAGGCTTACGATTACCAAAATTGGCTCAAGGGGTTTGTTTTTGTCTTATATGTATCTATCACTCTGAATGTGTGGACAGCAGAAATGTTTTACTGTAAATGGAGTCAACTTAGGTGAGCTGTGATAGGCTTTGCCTTGGTCTAAGTCTATGTTCTCCTTGATATAAATAAATGAAGTTCAATGGGCAAATAAATTATAAATAATATAAAAAAAATATAAAATAATATAATTTATATTATATAATAAATATAATATAATATACAAATATAATAATTAATATAAATACAATTTATAATTTATTTGCCTTAAACTTAATTTATTTATATGATGGATAGAAAGTCCTGCATATTTCGAACTATTCTTGGTGGATTTATATCAGTTTTCTTCCATGCTCAGTTCAAATTCGTTTTCAGTAGTACAGTCTCTGTTATTAGCAACATATTCATAGTCAACTTTACTTCAACAGCTTTATCCACTGCCCATGGGTATAAATTTAGTTGCCAGCCTACTAAATCTTGCGATTATTTTCTTATCACAGTTTTTTCAATTAGCTAACACCACTTCAGCAAGAGTTTGAGAAAGCGACAGAGAGAGAGTGAGTCTCAGCTTAAGCGACGTGCACACAATTAAAGGCAATAAATTTGCACATAAGACCATAAATCAAAGTCCGATCATAATCGCAAAGCGCCAAGCAAAACACAAACAAACCGAGAAAAACAGCTAGCGAAAAGTGAACTTCCTGACTATAGCCCGCACTCAGACATATAGCCAACCCCCAATCGGGCAGCCCCAATTGACCACAGCGAGCTTTGGCTGCGCGCTGACTGCGTTTATTAACTGTACAACTGTCTCCAATCATAATTAATGAACTTTCGGCACATCCTCTCGCATTCAAATAAAACTAGAATCTTTCCTACACAAATGTATTTTGGCACACCATAAATCTTCCGTTTGGCAAATCTGTTCAGGGTACTCGCTGCTTAATGGACGACAGTTTCAATTAGGCGCATTAAAGGATTTTCCAAGGCTTATTCTTTCTTGTTTTACGAGTTTCTAATCTAGTGTGAGCCTAAATGAAGCAGCTGAAGGTTAAAGGTTTTTTTTAAATGATCTTTAATATACCCTTAAGTATAGATAAAGTATTTAGTGGAATTCATACTTCCTTTGAGTGGATTTAATATAAGTGATATAATAGACTGAAGAAAGAAAAATAATAAGAAAAATATATATAAAAATAATTTATAAATAAATCAAATATTTTAAAATATTAAAAACTTCAAAATAATAGAATATAAAAAAAAAAAAAAAATAAAAAAAATTGTAAAATGAAAATATTAAATATTTAAAATTAAATACAAATGAAATATTTTCAAATATTAAATATTAAAAAATAATAAAACAATATAAAATAAAAATAATAATATATTAAAAATAAAATAAAAATTAACCATTTTAAATATTTAATATTTATAAAAAATTTTAATGTAAATAAAGAAAAATTGATTAAAAGTAATTAAATATTTAAAAATATAAAATTAAAAAAAAATATATTAAAAAAAAAATAAAAAATTTATATATTAATATTAATCAAATTAAAATATATATATATATTAATATAAATGAAATTAAAATATCTATATATTAAGTGAGCTCGTCGCAAACATTTCTAGCTCTTAAAAATTTTCTGCGTTACTAAATATACTGAATTGATTGTCCCTAAGTATATACAGATAACAAGCCAACCAAGTTCTCTCTCTCTGTCTCTCTCTCTCTCTCTCTCTCTCTCTCTCTCTCTCTCTCTCTCTCTCTCTCTCTCTATCTCTCTCTCTCTTTGAATAGTATTCCTCGTAAAATATTAAAAATGGAATTATGCAAGATTTTCTGCCTTTAGCTTTTAGATATATAATATTGAATATCTCAGATAGATGCCGGGTATCTACTAGTCAGTGATATCCCACTAGAAAGCTCTTACTTACCTATCAATTTAATGACAGGGATTTAAATCATGGTCAATGCTTTGACGACAAAAACTTGCTGATGCTTGCAAGTTGCCCACACTTTAGTCATAGAAACTGAGACATTGAGTGCAACTAAATGCGAGATCTATTAAGCTAAGCTGTACTTGTGCGTCACCAGTTAGAGCTAATGACTTGCGATAAATAATTTTCAGTTAACAAAAGAAGCCACAGAATTTGCATATGAATGCCTGGTATCTTCTGGCTGGAAAATGTCGTCGGCTTTGCCTGCTTTGCAACCCCTCCGCCACTCGCTGGTGAAAAATTGGACAGCTATAGCAAACAGCAAGCACACATGATTACCGTTTGAGGGTCGGGCGTTTTGGGGGTGTGAGTTAGGAACAGACCTTTTCATATGCAAACAGCTAATGACTAATGATGCCACAATTTATCTTGACTGATTTGCAAGCAAGTGTTAATGTTTTTTAATCTACGTTGCGTCCTTTGCACTATGTAGCACCACCCACCTCCCACCACCCACTGCCCACACATGTGTGCATAATTACTTAGACTGAAAAGAGCTTTTGTCATCGTTTTGAAATTATATTCAAATTCAGGCAACTTCGACTGCGCTGACAACGCTGATAAATGAGCCACTGAAGGAAAACTCGACTCCATGAAAAATTAACGCAATTTTCTTATTTGCATTTCAGCTCGGCGAGCAAGTGGTTGTATCACAAGAGCTACTCCTGATAATTATGTGGGATTTGCATATGTAATTTTCCACGCTAATGCCTGCGACTGCAAAGTCATTCAGATTTGGAGTTACTCGGGATTTCTTGCAGGATATTATAATACCTAATGTCTGCTGTATGAGGAAGAGTAGTAATTGTGAAACAATAAGAATTCTCTTTAAATGTGGATTAAGAGGTGAACTAGGCAGGCATTTAGCATAGAAAATGTTGTCTATAAGGAAAGTCACTTCAGTTTTCAGTTTTTTCAGAAGTAGGGAACTAAAGAGTCATCATAATGCTTATAGTTTCAGACAAGAATGATAAAATATGAGTAGAGTTATAGCTTGTTATCATTAGCAGAGTTCAGGGTGCAGGGTATTTCATAGTCGAGTATTTTCTGCTAGAACACATTTACTTGCTTAAAGGCCTATCTTGATATTTCTATACTTATAATGCTTATATATTATTTTTGTGTATTCCATCTCTCTCTCTCTCTCTCTCTCTAGCTCGCTCGCTAGCTCTCTATTGTGAAACATGTGCATCTTCTACTAAATCTTTCACATTTTCAATGCACATGTTTCACCATACTCTGCATATTCTATATACAGAGAGAGAGAGAGAGTCACAGATTACATAAATAGAAGTTTTATAAATATAGAAATATATAGATAGGGCCCTGCATATTTATATATTTAACAACTTATAGTATTCCAGCATGAAATGCTCGACTTGTAAATACCAAGAATTTGATGGATGTTAAGTTTCCCAATATTTCAAGGCACATGTTTCAGAACACGCTCTATATCTATATGAGCACATGTACATATTATTTATATACCATTTATATATATCATTATATAGTATATATAAATTGCCTTTTTCCATTCCACCCAAAAACTAAACTGTTAATGTAAAATATCATCGAGTGCGCAAATAAATCTAATGCAATTACCTTAAAAGCGCTAAACCATAAAAACATATATGCGCTTACTGCATTTTACAAAAAAAAAAAAATAGAAGAGGAAGATTTTTATGACATTTACGCGCGGCAATAAAAACTAAACAAATTCCCATTTTGATACGAAATGCGAATGGCGCCGAAGCCGCTGCTAACTGATTGATGAATCGCTCGACTGGCTGCGGGCTTTTAATGGCTTACAAGAGGCGGCTGGGCGTGGCTGTAACGAGACATCTTTTATGTGGCCCACAGACATGGGCCAAAAAACTAATTACCTCTCTTGGACCTAGAATATACAGCTCGTCAGCTTTTTAACGGCGTGCGCTTTATAGACACAGCCATAGACGCTGTGGTTTGGCACTTGCCAAACATACATATAGTGGACTATATATACATATCCATATAGTTTTAATGGCATTTTGCATACGATTTACAATTTGTGCTGCACTGCATCGATAAAGGGACGACCCTTTTCGAAGCACATTTACGACGGTCTGTGTGACAGACCAGCCGGCAAATTTGAAGCATAAAAACGCATCGTCGCCAACATAAAAGTAGCTTGAAAGTTTTTTGGGGAATGCATAACAAATATAAACGTTATTCGTAGTGCCAGCGCCAGCTTCAGTCTGCAACAGGGGCTACAGCTCTGCTCTGCTTGATAATTCAAAATGTGTGAAAAGGTTTTTGACATTTGTGGGCAGCAATGCAGAATTTATGGCTTGAAGTCGTCTTCTTGGGTTATTCTATTAATTATGATTGGATGGCAGTTAGGGATATATTTTGGTAACTGTTGAGGATATAGCTGAGTCAGTAAATGCTCTATTCTTTATGTTCTATATTCTATGTTCTATATTCGATGTTCTATGTTCTATGTTCTATGTTCTTTATTTTATATTTTATATTTTATATCTTATATTTTATATTTTATATTTTATATTTTATATTTTATATATTATATTATATTTTATATTTTATATTTTATATCTTATATTATATATTTTATATTTTATATTTTATATTTTATATTTTATATCTTATATATTATATTGTATATTTTATATTTTATATTTTATATCTTATATTTTATATTTTATATTTTATATTTTATATTTTATATTTTATATTTTATATTTTATATTTTATATTTTATATTTTATATTTTATATTTTATATTTTATATTTTATATTTTATATTTTATATCTTATATTTTATATTTTATATTTTATATCTTATATTTTATATTTTATATTTTATATTTTATATTTTATATTTTATATTTTATATTTTATATTTTATATCTTATATATTATATTGTATATTTTATATTTTATATTTTATATTTTATATTTTATATATTATATTATATTTTATATTTTATATCTTATATTATATATTTTATATTTTATATTTTATATTTTATATCTTATATATTATATTGTATATTTTATATTTTATATTTTATATTTTATATTTTATATTTTATATTTTATATTTTATATTTTATATTTTATATTTTATATTTTATATTTTATATTTTATATTTTATATATTATATTTTATATTTTATATATTATATTTTATATTTTATATATTATATTTTATATTTTATGTTTTATATTTTATATTCGATATTCTATATTCTATAATCCGGCCGTGTTGAGGCTTTCACGTAGAATTTAAGTTTATTTCGTTCATCTACGTTCGGAGACCCTCAAGTATTACAAATGCTTATAAAATTATCAAAAATTAGAGCTGCTTAGACAGCTGCACACCCTCGCTGGGCATGGTCTTCTCCTGCCAGTTGTGGTCCGATGAACAGTCCGGCACGCTACTCTGTTCGAAACTACAGTACTCTTCGCTATCGATTTCCAAGTCGTTCTCTACACAATTGCCGTTCTTTAGGCCTAGATCTATGTCGAGTACTTGGGGATCCACTGCCACAGTGGGAACTGTAGAGCTCTTAGGCTTGGAATCCAGCAGCTGAGCCTTCAGCAGTTGCAGTTGTTCGAGTTGCTTGTTGATGATGCTCTTCTTCCACACGTATACCTTGGGCAAGGTGAAGAGCAGCAGAAAACCTGTGAGAGAGAGATAGGCAGAGGCTCCATGGGGGATTATACTCATCCACCTACCCGCTACTATTAGTGTCATGCCATTGATATAGTCGCCCACAATGTTCAGACAGCAGAAGATCAACAGCAGCTTGATCGAATCCAGCATATCCTCAACCAGGAGCAGTGATCGCAAACGCACGAGCATCGGATTCAGCTTTGAGACCAACAGATGAGCCAGCTTCTCGGTGGCCTCCCTTGAGAGGGTGATGTCCATTTCGAGATAGCGCTTGAACGGATGCTCCAAAACGCAGCTCTTGCGCAGCTTGCGCACGCCCCACACGTAGCAGCAGTAGGACATGGTAATCGACATGGTTATGGCACCCGCAACGCTTACCACACTGATCACCGGATTGGTGGATATGTCCAGCAGCAGCGTCAGCATGAAGATGAACACCAGCGCCGTCTTGCGCCAGTTGTGCCAGAGCAACAGCTCCTGCCACGCCGTCAACGAGGCCGACATATTCTGCGGCATGCGCTCATCTAGATCCATGCTTTATGTAGTCGCCTTAAATGGAAATTATTATATATAGTATTGAACTCTATTTCAAACAGCTAGAGAGTTAAATTTGTATTTACGATATGAGCTGCCAACTGTGATTGATATTTCATGAGCTTTGGCAAGTAAAAGTAAAATCAAGCATTGGAGAATGGGAATAAGGGAAAAGGCAATTAGGTTTGGGGTAAATGGATATGAGATCTGAATTCAGACAGCTTATGTGGAGACCATATGTTACCAGGTGTCTTTAGCTATCTCTCTGCTATAAGTCCTTCTGCGTGCAGTTCCCCTCTCATATGAACTCCCTTGTGGCCTCAACTGGCATCTACTTTGCATAACATGAAATCCAAAATATGTTTATTTAAAGCTGATTGCATTTCCCAAAAACATATATCAATATATTCCACATATATACATAAGTATATGGGTCTCGCGCCGTTTGGTCGCTTTTGATCTGTTGCGCCAACAAGTGTTAAGTTTAGCACTCCGACAGAACCTATTGAGACTCAAGGAGTTGGGCAAACAGCGCCAGCAGCCGAGGTGTCATGGGCAGCCGGAGAGGCCTCTTAGCCTTCTGTGGCCTGCCAGCGAGTGGCCTTTGCCAATTGATTTGTCAAAGGAATTACGCTGATATTTTGGGCAAACAACATACAAATCAGTGGCGTTAAAATGACATCAAGTGCTCGACAACCACCCTCGAAATTACACAACAACAAAAAAAATCAAAGTTGTAAATTACTTGCCAGAGTCCAAGTGTTCGGCACTTGAGCCCATTCGACTGAGGAAAGCAAATACAGAGTAAGCAGTTTTCTATGGGAAGTACAAAAAAAAAAAAAAAGCTTAGGATTAGGTAAGATGTGTGCGATAGTAGTGAAAACTTAAAAAAAATTAATACATACATATATGTAATATTTATGGTATTTTTAATGTATCTTAAAATAGAAATGAGCTAAGCATATATAAACAGCAAAGGTATTTCATATATATAAATAATATATATAACATAAATAATAAATATAATATAAATAATATAAATAACATAAATAATATATATAATATAAATAATATAAATAATATATATAATATAAATAATATAAATAATAAAAATAATATATATAATATAAATAATACAAATAATATATATAATGTAAATAATAAAAATAATATATATAATATAAATAATAAATATAATATAAATAATAAAAATAATATATATAATATAAATAATATTTATAATATAAATAATACAAATAATATATAATATAAATCTATCTACCTAAGTCCACTTAGTTCAGCTATACAATTTCATTGTTGCTATATCTGCTTTGTGCATTTCATCTATAGAACTTAGCTTCATCTATTATCAAGTGCCTTGCAAATCAAATAAGCCGCAGTCAAAGCACACATACCTAATACACACACACTCACACACTCACTCACACACACACACATATCGGTAACATTGTCAACCATAAATTTAACTAATATACAACTCGGCCCAGCCCCAGCCACCGCCCACTTGCTGGCCAAGTCGATAGGAATGCGTTGCAATAATCAAGCCAAGACTCGGCCCAAGACTCGAGTTACAGTTACAGTTAAGGTAACGCATGGCAGTGGCCATAAAATGACACTGAGTGTCAGTTTCAATTAAACATGTTGACAGCTGCAAGGGCCAGGAATAGCCAAATATTCAGCAGTCGACAGAGCAGCAGCATGTCTGAGGGGTTGCTCAAGCTATTTCGATTTTAATACAAGAAATTCCAAGCATTGTTTGCCCAGGCACTGTATCGACTGTCTGTATGTGTGTGCGCATTGAGTTTAGCATTTAAATGACAACTTTATTCCCAGAGTTTCGCCCAGTTTTTTGCAGCTGGCCCAAGACGTCTTTGATTTCTGACAGCCAATTGTAAGAAAACATTCACATGGCCATTACAATTTTAAGTAATTTTATGTGTTCTCGGCCTTCATTTGCATTCATTCATTTATTTGTTTTGCATGTTTTTGGACGCCTCAAGTTGAGTTTCTTGAGGTTTTTCGCACACTTTATGGCCAGAGTCCATTGGCCAATTGACAAGTTGTCAAATGCTTTATTATGCTCGGCGGACGTGTTGTCTCTGCCCCAGGGAATTTAGTTTAATTAAACTGCCGACTTTGGTAAATACGAGCACACATGACGTTTGCATATTAATTTCCTGTAATTTTGATTGAGTTTTGCATAAATTTGCAAATGCTCCAAAATCAGAGTCGAGCCAAAGAAAGTCCGGCCATATCGAGACCTACCCTGGCTACCCTGCCCCTGCACCTTCGAGTCCCATCTAATTGCAGCCCGGCAAATACTAAGAATTTTTGTGTTTCTTTTTGCCTAGCTGAACTGGGGGCGCTTTGTTTTCGTCACGGGCGAGTGGCGAAAAGCAATCACAGGGCAGTTGCAGCTCCAGCACGAATATCCGCCGCATTTTCCAGGGGTCCTTTGTATTATTGGCGAAATTAGAATTTCTCATTAAAATAAGTGTTGCTGCTGCCGGACCCGCTTGACTTGGCTTGAGACGCCGTCGCTGCGAGCAAGGTGCTCGGCCATGGCATCGGGCTTAAGTTACCAGATCTTGCCACTTCCACTCATTAGTTGCGCCTCAAAGCTGACAGGCGGACAGCGTCTCAGTATCTTCTTTTTTTTCCATCTCTTCTATTGTGCCTTGCCACTTGAGTTGCCCCAGCTGGGCATACCCACCTTGTACCCTTGGCCATTTGGCATCTTCAATTTTTAATGGATTTTCTATCCAAGTAATTAAAAGTGCAACTCTTTTTCGGTTTTGTGTCTAATAGGCTTAAAAACTGAAACACTTAGCCTGCATGCATTAAAAAATGTTTCTCATTTGCACTTTGATTGCTGAAGCAGCTGCTGATTTATCAGAGGCGCACTTGAGTCAAGCCTTTTAGCCACTCTTTGGCTCTGATTGTTGCTGGAGTAATCCAATTTGTGGTTTTTAAGCTCAGTTAGCAGCCCTTAGGCACGGGCCGTAAGCGCGGCAACTATCGGTCGTAATTGTTAAAGGGGTGCAAATGCTAGCAGGGGAAGTCTAGCTTTACTTGGATAGTCTAATTAGATTTACTCATATTGCTGCTTACTTAGAGCGGAATGAGAAGCAGTGAGAAGTGGATTATGATTGTTGTTTTTTGGTATTCTATACGTATGTCATGTGAAATGGTAGCTAAGAGCCATTTAAAGCTTGCCCAATGCTGAAAACATAGGTCAAGCTTTGACTAAGGCCATATATGCAAAAAACAAAGATTCAAAGGCAGTTTGACAGTTTTTCAGATACTCTAGGGACGTGGCAGTTCTGAATCCATCGTATCCATATATATATATTCATATACAATAGATTTATAAGCAAGTTGGAGTATTCTATCCGGCTGTATCCCAAACTTCATTTAGCAGCGACTTTCTTAAGCAAATTTTCAGAGATTTCTAGTCTAATCTAGTCTATTATTACCATTACTTTCTAAATATAATTTTTAATAATTATCACAGTCTCTAGCAAATTCTAGTTATTTTCTTAATCTCATTTTTAATGGTTTTCAGGTATAACAAATATCAAGCTACAAATGGAAATGGGATTTATTAAATATAGAATATTAATAATGAATAATGAATAATTCTAATGAAATAGTATGTATTGAAGAGCATCCTAACTTATCTAAATATCTGCATTACTTTTGCAGCTCAGCCAACAATAACTATAGTTTGCTTATACTAATCATAAACTCTAGCTATCATCTACCTTTATCTACTTGCCACCTCTGCTCTGAAGTTATTCTAATATCCGGCAAACCCACCCAAGCTATCGATCTAGTTTTCGACAATTGCATAACTGCAAAAAAAAAGGAGCCAACTGCAGACCCCATTGGCTTACAACAACTTCGACTGCAGCCTCGACTTTTGCCCATTTTGTCCATACTCCGGCGTGCAACAGTGTTGCAAGTGTGGCAAACTTTGCTCGCACACGTGTGGCCAGATAGGATATCAGCAGCAGCGCCACATTGTTGAGTGGGCAAAAGTTTTGAATTTAACTTTTGCTTGTTCCATTCAAGTGGCCGCAGCAGCAGCCATGCCAAAAGCCACAGCAAACGCAACGGGAAACTGTTGCTGTGGCAGTGGCAGTTGCACTTGTTTGCCTTCTGCTCAGTTGTGTTATTATTGTTTTGTGGCTTTGGCATTGAGTAGCTGCTGAGCTGACAACTTCGATTCCCAGCTGCATACAAATAAAATGCAATTTTTGTTTTTAATTAATTTTGTTGCCTTTTTGCTTTTTTCTTGATTTTGATTTTTATTTGTAGCCTGAAACGTGTTTGGCATTCTCTGTCTGCTTAACGTCTTAACTGCTGCAGGCCCCCTCTCTCCCCCTCTCTCCCCCTCTCTGGCAATTGCAGCTGCTGCTTGCCTTTGCTTACATTTGTTTATATTAAGTATTTTTTCTATCTTCATTTCTTCCTTTCTATTATTTGCTCTGCACTGTAATTAGCCACGCCCCCTAGACTAGTCTCTGCAGAAGACAGCTGGCGTCTGCTCTGTCGCTTGGCTGGCCAAAATAGCTCTGCATAAAGAGTTTAAGTTGACATTTTAGCAACAGTTTGTAATTTGGTCCTCGCGCAACCCTTTCGCCCAGATCTTTGCTAATTTTTTCTTTCCCTTTGCTTACAATTTACTTGCAGACTCCTTAATTGCGTTTGCCAACCGGCCAGGCCAGGACAGGCCAGGCCAGGCCAGGCCAGGCCAGGCTCGCCCGCTGCTGTTTTGCATTCCATTCAAGCAAAAGGTAAGTGAGACTTTAAGCACACCTTTAACTTTTTACACTAAAAACTGAGTTTTTAATTCATTTGTAAATTAAAATATCATAAAATATATATGTATATATATAAATTCATACAAATTATGCATAAATGTTTATGGCTCAGCTGCATTTTTATGGCTGGCTCCCAAATTAAGTCGCTCAAGCTAAGAGCTTCATATTTTACGATCGCTTGGACATTTTATGTTAGGCCTAACCCTTCAGCCGGCAGCCAGGGGTCTGTTGGCACCCGCCATAACTTAATTATCCATATGAATCCTTCAGTTTTATTGCGCCTTAGCCAGCAGCAGCGGGTCAGCCCTTTTAATTATGATGAGTACTTTGCTGAGCTCTCTCCCCCTCTCTCTCCCTCTCTCCCTCTCTCTCTCTGCATCTGTCATATTTTTATTTATCTAAAGTGGGAAATCTTCACGCGCCGCGCTCATTAAAATGACATCAAATCGAGTCTGGCAAATGTTTTATTATTGTTGCCGACATTTTCCACATTTTCCACTTTCCACGCTCACAGTTTTACGTCCAGCAGCTGTACATCAGCATAAATTTATGGTTTGGGCCGTTAATTTCATGGGCCCCTGGGCCATGCTCCTCGAAATTTACTCTAAATTTTAAACAAGACGTGGGCCGGCCGAAAAAGGCTTTTGTCTTTGCGGTTTGGCTTGGAACTTGTCATCGTTTTGTTGTTTTGCGGCGCTGCCACACATGCAACGCATCGCTGCGGTTGCATTTGTCGTATCGCTCGGCTCTTTGAAGTAAGCAGCAGAGATATTGCCTTAAGGCTAAGCCTCATTTGTGGTCAAATTGTGTGCTGTGCGTCAGCCTGAAGTCGATTGTGTCAATATTGTGCCCTGGCTAATGGCTAATGGGTAATGGGCAATGGCTAATGGGCGAGTGGGCAAATGGGCAAATGGGCAATGTTTGCGATAAGGATTTGCGTAAGTTGCGGCCGCTGCCAGCGTTCGATTACCTCGGCTCATATGCTAATTAGCGCCTGCCGATTAAACTTAAAGTGCTGGGGCCTTGGGGGCCTTGCCTTTAATAGCGCGCCACAAGCCCATATGGCAAGCTTTTGCCAATAGCGTGGCGAGGCTATAAACTGCTGCAGAAACACATAAAAATCGTAGCATACATTCAGGAGTCGAGTTACAAACGCCCCTGGAAAAGGGGTTGCCACGTCTCTGCTGGCATAAAAAGGAGTCGCAGCATTTGCACATTAAAAAGGCATAAAAATCGAGAATTGAATTGACAAAATAACAACAATAAAGTGGAGATGACACAAGAGAAAGGCAAACAAATCCAAAAGTAAAATAGGCGAAAAACCAATTGAAGCAATCAATTAAAATCGATCAACGAAATTGAATCACGTGTTACAATTTCCTTAAAGCAATTCGAATCCAGTTACAAAGTAAGGCGTAAGCGTGGGGAGTCCATCAGATTGAAGGCGATTGTGAAGTTCTTAAAGCCATGGGAATTGTTGGGAAATATATTTAGTATAAAATATAAATATTAGAAAATATAAATATATAAATATAAATATGTAAATATATAAAAATACAAAATATAAAAAAATATAAATATATAAATATACAAAATATATTCATATATAAATATATGAATATATAATATATAAAATATTCTTTGCATTTGCTGAATAAGATTGAAGGCAAATAAAATGTGTAATTAATTTATTTTTTAATTGGGAAGTTCTTAAAAGGAGTTACTGAGAATTATATTTAGTATAAAATATAAATATGTAAAAATATATAAATATATAAATATATAAATATATAAATATATAAATATATAAATATATAAATATATAAATATATAAATATATAAATATATAAATATATAAATATATAAATATATAAATATATAAATATATAAACATATAAACATATAAATATATAATATTTAATTTGCATTTGCTGCCTAAGATAGAAGGCAAATAAAATGTGTAATTAATTTTTTTAATTGGAAAGTTTTTAAAAGGAGTTACTGAGAATTATATTTAGTATAAAATATTATATTAGCATGATAGCTATGCAGACAACCTGCTGAACTGTTCAGTATTTAACCTTAACAATATCCATTGCATTGCACCGCAAGAACACACTCGATTGCCTTAGCTTATTAGACCATTAACTTTCTTATCACCAAATATTTGGTTCCTTTTATTATAAATAGTTTTTGAGCTGTGCACTTTTATGCTGCCCAATTCATAGTTCGCTTAGAACTTTGAACTCTTTCGGCAACGCATCAATTGTCACACGCCTTGATAGACAGTTCAGTGCTCCTGTGCAGCCAGGAGACACACCCCTGCCCTTGCCGCTCGCTTACCCCTTGACGTTCCGCGCCATCAGTTGGCAGAAGCGAAAACTTTTATGCGCTTGTTAACAAAAGCGTGAAATTCAATGCGGACGAACGCAGATTTACGACGCTGCAAATTAAACTTGATTTTTATTTAAATAAATTGCATTTTATGCGCTCGGCTAGGATATGCGATGCCGTCGCGTAGTCGTCCCCGAGTCGTAATAATAAGCAGGCAACGGCCATAATTTGCACCGGAATATGACGGCAGGATATGTGGCAGTGGGTTTTGGCTCGTGTTTGGGCGACGGGCTGGCTGCTTTATGTATTTTTATTTATTACACGCAGCATTGCCAGGAAATGTTTGTTGATTTTCCGCCGCGCGCGCACAATAATAATCGGGGCCAGCAGAGGCAACAAAAAAAAGCAAATTATTTTCTAGACGAACGCGCGTCGCTCGAATAAAAAAATACCCAGAAATTCTACAAATTGTACAGAGTTATTTCGTAGAGTATGCGCAGGGTATTGTGAGTCTGAGATGGAATTTGAGCGGTTGGCATATTTAGAATTTTATACTAAATCTATTTGATGTGCTTTGCATAGCTGCAAAAGCCTAGTCGAAGGGGGAAGAGGGAGGGCAGAAAGTTGTATATAAAAACTGTTATATCCAGTGGACTGCTCAGAGAGAAAAGTTAGATTATTATGCTATGTAGACAGACTTATTATATATAATTGTGATATCTGATAGATTTATAAAAAATACAAAGAAAACAAAATATTTCTTTAGCTTTATTTTGCTGCCTTGTCTAAAAATTTTTATTATTGAATTTGTAATATATTTTATTTGTGTGGAGCACTTTATTTTATATATAAATGGGAATTAGGGAAGAAAATATATAAAACAAAACCTCATACAATTTTTGTTGACTTAAAAACTAAAAATATATTTTTTATACAATTTTGTTTATAATATATATTGTTTATATAATATTTATTTTTTAAATAATATATATTTTTTATATATTATATATTTTTTACATAACATATATTTTTTATATAATATATATTTCTTATTTAATTCTTATTTCTGATATAGTACATATTTTTTATATAATATATATTTTTTATTTATTTTTATTTATTTATTATAAATTTGCAAAAATATTTGCATTTATAATATCTTTTGATTTAAGATTTTTAATATGTTTTTCCCTCATCTCTAGAACATGTTACGTATATTATTTATATAAATATTTGTGATCTGTTATATATTTAGATTTTTTTTCATCTAAAAGAAATCTTAAATATCTAACTCAACTGCTCCTATTGAAGCTCGCCTGCTTGAGGTTACCATCAAATTTAATTTGACTTTTACTCGATGCTTCCTTCATCGCTCGACTTACATCTCAGCAAAGTGTATTCAGTGTTCGGCCTATATTTCGCTCACAATTATTGCCTGCTTCCTTTATTTATTTTTTATATACGACCTCGTCGCCGCCGTCATTAAAAACGGAAATGTGATGCGTAATTTGTGCGCCGCGAAGTATGCAATACTGAAATTTTGAATGGAGCCAAGCGAGACGAATTGATAAGGGCTTAACAAAAGGTTCAGTTGTATTCCGGTCTGAACGTTAAGAGCTGTTGAGCATATCAGCTCTAGCCGAGGTGCAAATGCAAAGGGAGCCTTCATTGCTCTCGTATCTTACTCAGTAGCTCGTATCTTGCAGTAGTAGGGATCTTTGGTATGTAGCGTCATGACGAAGATGAGGCGCGCCTTCTCCTGCCGCGCGCCCAGCGGCTCGAAGTAGAAACTCCTCAGGAGGTGAGCCAGCACCAGCTTCATCATGACCATTGCATAGCGTTGGCCCAGGCAGCTGCGCGGACCCGTCATGAAGGGAATGTAGGTGGAGGGCTCGATCTTTGGCTGCGCATCACGAGCCCAGCGCTGGGGCTTGAAGGAGAGCGGCTCGGGAAAGAAGTCCTTGCAGCGGCCCATATACATGGGCGAGATGATCACGTCGCAGCCTTTGGGTATGAAGAAGTCATCTGGGAAGAGTTTATAATAGAGTATATAATTATATATAATATAGAGCAGATCCTGCTTACTAATGACGCAGTTGGCTGTCGCACGCCGCGCTGTTATGGGCGCTGAGGGATACATGCGCATCGACTCCTTGATGCACATTTCCAGATACTCGAGCTCACGCAGCTGTTCCATTGTTATGCCTGTGGCTTTGTCTCGGCCGCAAACCCGCCAGACCTCCTCGCGGCAGAGCTGCTGATGGGCCACATGCAGCGTCATGTTGTACATGAAGAACTTGAGCGTGGCTGCGGTCAAGTCGAAGCCGCCGAAGATAATTGTGTCCACCTCCTCGCGTATGTCCTGCACCTGCAGCGGCAGGCCGTCTGCAGTCGTGGCCAGCAGCAGGGAATCGAGTAAACTCTGAGTCCTCTGTTGACTCGATTCGGCGTCTGCCATGGACACGCAGTTGCGGTTGGCCACATCTGAGCTGATCTGAGCCAGACGCTCCGTGATAATGCCCTCCGTAAAGCCGTGAAGTGTCTTGAGAATTTGCTTTTCGCGTGCCGCCAAAGGCGTAAACCGGTAAATGAGGGAGCTGCGGTAGAGCAGGTTCTTCAGTCGTGCGTCGAATATATGAATAATTCTGCAAAGCAATGGATATAGATGTTTCTATGGCTTCTTTATGGCCTACTCACTCTCTGACTGCCTCGAAGTATTCCGACCTCTGACCCGACTGCGAGTTGACTGTTGTGCCCAGCGCCGTCTCGCAGATGGTGTCCAGCGTGTAGCAGCTGATCAGCTGAAAGAAATCCACGGGCTGCTCAGTGTCCGCCAGCGCGGCGAGCCTGGCCAGCAGGATGCGTGCCTGCCGCTCATAAACCTCCAGAAACTGCTTAATCATGCCGTAGTTAAAGGCCGGCGCAATCATCTTCCGCCGATGCATCCACTTATCCACGCCGCTAGTAAAAACTCCCTCGCACAGCCAGTTCTCGAAAACTCTGTAGTCCGAGGTCTTCTGCAGCAGCTGCTTGGCGCTGCAAAGCGCCTGAATATCCTTGGGATTGCAGTCGAACACATAGAACTTGGTGCCCAGCCAGAGCTTGCCGCGATGCTCCTTCAGGTGGCAGTTGATGAGCTCCGAGGCGCGCTTGAACGGCCGCGGCCCAATGATCCGCGCGAAGATGTGCAAATGTCCGATGATTGGCAGCGAGGGCGGCCCCGGCCAGTTGCTGGTCAGTCGGTTAATACGCGCCTGATAGCGATACGAGTACACGAGATATGCCAGCACGGCAGCCACGAGCAGCAGCCAAAGCAAAAGCGAGCCGAACATGGCGCTCTGAGTTCTTGGATCTAACTGCTTGAGCTTATCGTTGCATTTGAGAACTTAAGTAAGTCACAGTCACAGCTTCTTCACAAAAAGCACATATATATATAGACGAAAAAGTGCACTAATGAGCAGATCACAGTAGCGAGCGGCGTACTGGGCGTATATACAAATCGATCGATTAGTCAATGTCTGGATGCGAAGCAGAAATGAGTCTTTTTACTCGGCCGCCAGCGCTTAAGTACCCCGTCTTGATTGCTCGGTGATCATTTGTTCGGTATTCTGACAAATGTAAACAAATACTAGAAGGGTATAGAGAGCGGGGTTGCCTGGAAGATACCCTGTAATTTATGTGCGCTCTTCTCTAACGAGTTGAACTTTTGAGCTGACAGAAATATTCTTTATTGTAATTCTCCCCAAGTATCTCAAAGTATCCAAAGTATCTCAAGGTGTCTCAAAGTATCCCAAAGTATCCCTAGTATCTCAAGATCTATTTTTATTCTCTCACATGTAACGCTGACAGAAATTTTATTTATTGTAGTTCTCCCCAAGTATCTCAAAGTATCTCAAAGTATCTCAAAGTATCCCAAAGTATCCGAAGGTATCCCAAGTATCTCAAGATCTATTTTTATTCTCTCACATGTAACGCTGACAGAAATTTTCTTTATTGTAATTCTCCCCAAGTATCTCAAAGTATCTCAAAGTATCTCAAGGTGTCTCAAAGTATCCCAAAAGTATCCCAAGTATCTCAAGATCTATTTTTATTCTCTCACATGTAACGCTGACAGAAATTTTATTTATTGTAGTTCTCCCCAAGTATCTCAAAGTATCTCAAAGTATCTCAAAGTATCCCAAAGTATCCCAAGGTATCCCTAGTATCTCAAGATCTGTTTTTATTCTCCCACATCTAACGCATTCCCACATATACTTATAGACTCCAGGGTATATTGCCATAAATTAGCATTGAGTGTACACAACAAAGTGCTTAGTTTGAGTTCCACTCACTTGGCAAATAAATAAGTTCAATATTGTTATTGCGAAATTATAAATTTGATGTGTGATCACGTCCAATGCATACAAATTCCAGCCCAAGCGAGTGAACTTGACAAACGGTCCACACAGACTGGGCTGTGTTCGTAAATCCCCAAGGAGGTGCGGAGAGCACCTATTTGGTAATTAGCAGCGCTGAGAGCGGGTGGAACAAGTTTGCTAATTAATTTCAAATATTGAATTTGATATAAATTCGTATGTGTCATGAAATTTCCATTTTATTAGCACGGTAATTAAAAGTGATGCTCCGGGTATATATTAGGTGAAGGATATACACCTTTTGTAATATTATGTACTCATAAACCCCCATGATTATCACAAGGGGTATACTCTAGTCGAGCTGCGCTGAATATATTAAAATTTTATCAAATTTCTACAGACAGGTTTTTTTTCTGTTTTATTGCGCATTCTTTTTGAAGTACTTGCTCAGGTAATGCGTGTTTTTATACCTGGCTCTAGATGGACAGTTTGCTTGAAACTGGATTCTGGATATATGAATTTGCGTATTTTCGGGAGAACTACTTCAATAAATATGAAAACAAAAGTGGTAGCATAACAAGGGTACTTGGGAAACTTTGGAATTGAAATAAAAAAGGAAATGTTATTAGGAATAAAATATTTATACTCGTTCATTAAGTGAAGAGAGTATATTGGGTTTTGTTTTGCCTCTGTACGTTTCTTGACTTGAAATTTGTTGGTAAATTTTGTATAAAGAATGTATGCTCGTATATAAAACGAAGATCTACGCTCATTGGGGGTGTGGCAAATGCTGTGTTTGCCACAGTTTAAGAGCTGAAATACCAAAATGTGACTGTTAAGTGACTGCAAACTCTCTTGAGATTTACCTAAATAGATCATATTTATTTTTAGAGTTTGAATGAGTATTAAGCTGTCGGTGCATACAGATTGCTGCGTTCTTGTTTTATAATTACTATTATCATTTTATTTTTATTTGTTTATTATTATTATTATTTTTATTTGTTTATTATTATTATTATTTGTATTTGTTTATTATTATTATTATTATTATTATTTGTTTATTATTATTATTATTATTATTATTTGTTTATTATTATTATTATTTTTATTTGTTTATTATTATTATTATTTTATTTTTATTCTTATTTTATTTTTTACTTTTATTATTATTATTTTATTTGTAATATATATTATTTTGAAAATTATAATTTTATTTTAAATATACCTTTATTTATATTATTGTATTTTTAATATTCTTATATTATTATTATTATTATTTTAATTTTATTATTATTTTAATTTAATTTTTATTATTATTTTAATTTTCAACGCTCAGTTTCTAAATTGATCAGACTGCCCTCACTTTCAAAATTTGTTTGCCATTTAAAACGTAATTATAAACATTTACACAGTAAACAAAATATTGCTTAGTCAATTAAGCCCACTCACAATGATTCCACATTTATGCAGCTAATCATTTGGTCACAGTTTATAAATTTCTATGAAATTCCAGCAGCCGCAATTATATTAAATAAATTGCATATTCAAGTCAAAGTTCAGGTCAAATAAGAGACTGAAAATATGAATACAAATAGAGAGACAATATTTATATAAATAAAGTTGAAACTGACCTAGCACAAATAGGTGTCTCATTAAAGGTTCTGCGCCTTTTCACTGCATTTTCAATGCATTTTTTTATTCCTGTCAAATTAATTAATAAATGAAGTATATGCCATTTATATTTGCACTTTTTTTTTATCAAATAAACATGGAAAAAATGGAAATGCTCTTGATTTACAATGGAAAGCAGAGCAGACGGCTTGCTTTTTATTTGATATTGAATTGAAACAAGTGGACGCTGCATGTTGACTGAGAGGAAATATATATATATATTTATATATATATTACGAATTTATGAATACCCACTCGCATCTATGATATGATATCGCGCTGCCTCACACAAAAGCACATTAATTACAATTATTCATGTTTATTTGTGCGCAGCTACTTTTCTGTGTTAATTAGTGTAAATACACAGTCCTGTTCACCTTTTTTCTGTTGTTATTCACAGCTCTTAGTGAGGCTGCATTGATATGCAAAATGAATTGAATGACAGTTGCTCGATGCATGCAGGCAGACTATCTTTAAACATATGCGAAATATTAAATGTTGCTAGTCTTAGGCATAGAGCAGTTAATTTGCTTATGCTCAGGATGACTTTGTCAGCGAGTGAGAAGTCCAACAAATGCTTGACATAAATTCCATTATCTAATGGATGCCAATAAACAGCGCACACACAAATAAACACCCACACACGCACATAATCGGAGACAATCAGATGTAGATACAGTTGTGCACCTGACAGGACCAAAAGGAACATTGTCTCACATTTAAAATTAAAAGTGATGCGAAATTGGCAGGGGCAATGCTAAGGGCGGACACTGAGCGGGGTGCAGCAACGTTGCAAACTAATTTGAATTTATGCAAAGATGTCGAGCTGCCTATAATAAGGCTTAACAGGTTGATAGAAGCAGTCAATTAGCTATGAGACAGGGTTCGTTGTGTGCAAAAGGAAAGTGGCTGGACTTGGGGTAAGGCAGAAAACTTGAAGAAGGGTTGCTATTATATATTAATTATTTTTTTAAAATTATTTTTATAATAATAATATATTTTAAATAATATTTAAAAAGACAAATTTTTGTATATTTGTTATTAAATTTAATAAATAAATAATTCAATTTTTAATAATATTTAAAAATATATACTCTTTGTATATATATTTTTTATTAAATTTAATAAATAAATAAATATAAATTTTATTAATTAAAAAATACAACTTAATAAATTTTTTTTTAAAATTTAATAAATTTATAAATATAAATTTAATAAATTTATAAATATAAATTTAATAAATTTATTAATAAAAATTTAATAAACTTATTAATATAAATTTAATATTTTTATAAATATAAATTTTGTTAATTAAAATATTAAAATAAATTTTATAAAATTCTATTCTATTAAAGTTAGCTAAGCAGTCCCCATTTTGCACCTTTTACTAGGGCATTTCCAGTTCGACATCTCACAGTTGCCATTCTCAGCTTGTTATTATTGTTGTCTGTGTGCATGTCGAGCTCTGTAATTAAACTGCACATTATCAGGAATGCCACACATACACACATAAACACACACACACACAGACTTGGATATAGATATGTATAACAAGCACTTACACAGGCATAGGGAGCGCATAATTATGCAGGCATTTGCATGTGTTGCCGCGCCTCGCCCCGCCACGCCCAACTGTCACATTGCATTTTGGCCATGTGAATGAAATTAAATTTGGTCACATTTCATTATTGTTTATGCAAAGGCATCTTCAAAATTGCCATATTGTGAGAGCAATGCGCTGCCTAATAAACGGCGCAGGATAGGAGATTGATGTGAGAGCTGAGATTGATGGATTGGAGTTAGACTGTAACTGTAAGCAGCAGAGGCTACCAAGAGACGGATTGGCATTAAGATATCAATTGATTTCTTATCAAATACAAATCCAAGTCAAAGTCTCTTAAGCTATATCTGAAAGGGTTATTTAAGGACTTTACCGCAATGCCCCTGCCCTTGTTTCCACATCAATCGCAACCAATTTAATTTCACAATTAAATGCAAAGACGCGATGCGTTTAGCATAAATTAACAGCATGTAAGTAGGCGCCGCAGGGCGCCAAACACAGAGCAAGGGCGGCTGATGGGTGTGGTTCATTGGTTTCAGGTGTTGCCACCAAATAAGCCGCCAGGCAGCGCTTCCGTTCCACGGCCTGTGCTCGTGGTGTGGGCAGCAGTTTTCCATTAGTGTATTTATTGCAGAATCTAATTTAATTGACGTCATCCTCTAATGCATTTAAGTAAAAGGAATTAAATGCCTTTAATTGTACGCTCTAATTAAATTAGCCAAGATATTTGCTGAAATACAGTCTTAAAAGGTCTCATGGCTACGTGCGAAATCGCTTAAAGAAAATACATTTAACATCTATCAAGAAGCAGCTGTAACACCAGTCGATGGAAATAAATTTCGAGCTTTGTCTGCAGCCAGACAGAAACATATGTTGTGCGTATTTCCTTTTGGTTGTTTCAATCAATATTCGATGTTCCAAACGAGTTTAAGCTTTAAATTCGGTAACAGCAACTTATAATTTAAATATATAAAGAAGCAAATTTGATTTACAATTTACCTAAATGTTTATTTTTGTTATAAATTGTTTACAACTTTGCTTTTCATAAATTAAAAACTAAACTAGTTTGTGAGCAGGCAAAGCAGTCTCTACGAAGCTGCTAGCAGAGTTAGAGCTCGGCTCGGCAAGCAGTGCGCGTTTTGTTAGCGTTTTTTGCTAAGCTGCGCGTTTTGCTAGCGATTTCTTAAACATTTTGAGCTTAATTCGAGAAAATGATAAAAAAAAATACATTAAACTTACAATTACAAATTATTTTTAAAGACAATAGTCAAAAATATATTACCAGTTAAAATAATAATATTATAAAAACATAAACAATAGCAAATACATGCTCAAATGCGCTTTTTTGCTAATTATTCTTAAACTGCTTTGAGCTGAGTATTAAAAAATATTCTTTTAATTTAAAAAAAGACATATAAAAGACAATTAAAAATAAACTCATATATCGTTGTAAGGCTGAGCGTTTTGCATACAGCTGCCAGCTGTTAGCATTAAAACATATTTAGCAAAACGAAAATAATAAACAAAATATGTAATTATGAAAATATTACAAAAGACATAAACAATCCAGTTATAAAATATGTAATTAAATTAAATATATGCCCAGATATATTCAGCAGTATTGAATCTGATATATATTTATCGGGCACAAATTTGCGCCAATCAAAATGACGTGTTAACGTCTTGCTTTTGGCCAAATTTAGTAAGCGAAAAACCGACTACCGGTTAGCTAACCGCAAGACTTAATCAGCTTTATCTGCACCGGAGGTATACACGGGCATTAAAAAGGTAAAAATAATAATTATAAATATTACTCTTTAGCCGCATGCCTCGCTGCACAGACAGCAATGAAGTTGCTTTTCGTTTTTTTTTTTTTTTGTATCTTTCTTTATTTTGGCGTCGACTTTGCCGCTAACCTTCGACGCGAAAATTGTTTTGTACTTATTTCTTTTTTAACATTCGGCTTAGCTGGCAGCTCGCAATGCTTAAAGGTGTTTTTCAGTTTAGTCGCTGTTGTTGTTGTTGTTGTTGTTGTTGTTGCTGTTTGTGTTCAGGGCGCTAGCTGTGTTATGGGAGTACGAGTTTTTAATTGAAGGACGTCGGCGGCATTGGCCAGTCGAAGGCGAGTCGGTGAGCTGGCAAACTGGAGTTCTGCGGCAGCCTCTCACAGTTCCAGTTAACAGTTAGCAGTTGCATTAGAGCCCAGTTAGCTGCCGTGGCCAGTTGTCAGTTGCAGTTGGCTGTCGCTCGTTGTTACCTTTAATTTACCTTTTCGGTGATTGTCGGCGCCGCAGCAAGTCACGTTCCGCTTAGCTCTGAGCTGCGTTTAAGCCGCCGTCCGGTTGTTTCACTCGGATTCTTGGCAATTGCAGCACTTGCCGCTTGTCACTCACTCGCTCACGGAGGCCACCAGGGTCAAACGGGTTTCCACTCATATTTAGTCTGCATATCAGCTCAGGTAATGCATGTGTGCGCCCAGCTCACTGACCTTTTACCTGCCGATAGGCCAGCTCTACTTGCAGCTGTCGCATACTTTAGAATATTATCCAAATATTAACACGGCGTGTGCGTACGTGACAAAAGACACGCAACTGCCTTATCCTCCGTGCAAACAATGCTGCGGAATGCGCATAATTATCTTAGTTATGCCAAAGTCTGTCTAATTTATGCTAAGTTTGTTTCTCTAAATTGAAATTGTAATTAAGGCGTATTTTAATTTTAATTATTCAACAAGGCATGAAATGGGCTTCCTTGAGTAAAGTATTAAAGTATTAAATTAGCGAGACTTACCTAAATTTATTTATAAATATGCTCAACAAATATGAAATAATAATAATATTAATAATTAAAATTAAAATGTTTATTATATAAAATACTAATAAAAAGTATTTTATATAACAAACATTTTAATTTTAAATATTATACAAAATAAAAGTGTTTTATAAAATAATAATTTTTATTTCAATTATTATTTAATTTTATAATTAATATATAATAATAAATTTATATATAATTTTTTTTTTAATAATAATTTATTTTTTGAATACTAATAATTATATTAATTGCTAAAATTAATTCTACCACACAACAAAGTATTTTAAATATTTTAAAACATATTCTTAAATAATTAAAATATTTAAAAATTGTATACAACGATTTTTCAGTCAACATTTGCTTTATTTACTCATTTGTTTCGAATATCTATTTTTGTTTCCTTAAATTTACCCGTATTCGAATTTAATTTTATTTGTTTTGAACTTCATTTACTTATCTATTTAAATGTGCGTCCATTGTTTTGCTGACACTTGAACCACTGTGCACTCAAGCTGCACTTAAATAATATCAGCAGCGGACATTAGCCCGCGACAGGTAATCGAACTCGAGAAACCATAAGTAATTTGTTGTCGGCGATCGAGCCTATATGCATACATGTATATAGGGTATGTAGTGTGTGTGGTGTACATATAAACATATATTTGTGGGTGTTGTTTCAAAATAAAACACTTTGTGTATATAAATCTATTTTGTGTTGATGCTCAGCTGCTGGCATCTAATTAACACAACAGTGAGTGCTAAAAGTCAGCCGCAGGTGAGCGGCAGCAGGTAAGTTAGTGCGCGCTCTGATCGTTCGCTTACTCTCCCGCTCTCTCTCCCACTCTCTCTCTCTCTGTTGGCCATCAGCTGTTTGGCTGCTTGGCTGGCTTGAGTCGAGCTGAGCTAAGCGCCGCGGCAGCTGCTTCAGTTCTGCTCCAAGCCGCCTGCAGGTTGCACGCGTCGCTTAGCGTTTTGTCGCGTGTGTTTTGCTGCGGATTTACAGTTACACTTACAACCAGCTAACTCGTGCCGTGTGCGCTTGAATGCCAAATTTAATAGCCACTCTGCTACAGCAACAACAACCGTTAACGGCAACTAACGTTCAATTTAAAAAACGTTTTCAAGCCGCTAAAAGAAACAGAAACAAATGTAAAACGCAAATCGTTTACTTTCGTTTTTCCAACTTTCATTTTCGTTTGTCGCACTCGCCAGTTTTCATTGAGAAAAGTGTCACTGTCAACGTCTGTGCTATATTCCAACGAATCCGCATCGAAGGGTGATAATAAATCGAGGGCTATATACGACAAGTTGTACCAAAAATACAAAAAATTTAGAAAAAACCCAAACACATTCGATATGGCGCTCATGGACACCGCTTGGCGCTGCCGCCTGATGATATTTGGAGTCGCTTCGCTGCTGCTGGTTGGCGATCTCTTCGGCTACGGCGGCTACAGTGTGCGCGGCGTTAAATCGGATCATCCGGATGAGGTGGGCGTGCAGGGCGGGGGTCCGCCAACCGGACCCGCGGCCGCTGGCAAGTTTCAGCAGAAGAATGCCGAAATCGACATAGGCGAAGGTGAGTGACTTCATGCCATATTCCCCCATCTGCCACATGCATTTCAATTTTGTAATCGAATTTGGGTTTCTTTTTTTATACTTTTGATATACGCAAAATGAAGCTTGACTTTTGTTTAACGCAAATTTTACACACTTGGCACATTGCAACACTCGTGTCCGTCCGTCCGTCTCGCTCGCTCGCTCGCTTTGTTATGGCTTGCTCCATGAATTCAGCTCTCTGTGTTGCCTGTTTTCTCATCTTTTTTATAAGTCGCGCTTTATTTGTTTGTATCAAGGTCAGTTTCGATTCATAAATGGCAGTTTCATGCTGTTTTATTTGCAGTGTAAAAGCTGGCAACACGTGTAAGCCAATAATTGAACAAAAGCTTGCCCAGTTAACCGGAATGGCTGGCTGCCCTTACATGTGGCGCCATATATCATAATTTTACAAATTTAAATATTTTATTATTATTATTTTTGATAAATTTGACATAATATTAATTAATATTTAAATTATAATAATATAATAATTTAATTTAATATTTTATTATTATAAATTTCCAATTATGACATAGTATTTGTAATATACTCGGATATTTTTAAATTTTAATATTTTTAAAATTTAAATATTTTACTTTTGATAAATTTCTAATTATGACATAATATTTGAAATCTACTCGCATGAAAATGAATTTGTTTTTGGCCAAATCTTCACATTATTCCCACATAACTCCCAAGTTCTAGCCAAGACTTTGTTGGGCTGTTAATTGCTTTAGGTCTCAGCACTTGGCTTTGTACTCAGCTAGCGTCGCTTCGAGCTTGAACTGTCTAGACTATGTCATAGACACTTAAATGTTGACATTTAACAGCCCATTTCAGTGCGGGCCAAAAAACACACACATTGAGCCGCATTTTAAGCAGCTAATTAAAAAGTTTCCATGCGAGTTTTTTTTTCTATATATAAAAGATTGTCTAGAATTAGAATTAGAATTAGAAATGTCTAGCATGACATGATATTTCAGTTTAGCATGCGCACAAAGAGTCTATATCTAGCTGCTGCAGTCTATGCCATTCTGGATATAGTCTATAGTGGACTAGTTTGATAAGATATATAAATTTAATTCTGATCTTTAGCTGCCAACATTAGACAAAATCAAATCCAGTTTTATATGATATAATTTAGGTTTTTTTATCTATTTTTCAACACTTAAAAGCTGCCAATCTTAAGTCCAGTTTGATCCGATATAGATTCTATTTAGTCTCAGTTAATATGTTCAAATTAGTTATCAAACGTGATTTGTTTTGTTTCTTGTTTGTTTTCCCTCGCCAGTCACGCCACGAATTCCATATTATTTAACGCTTTGCCGTACAGCATAGCCGTGCCCGTGCCCGGGCCCGTGCCCATGTTTGAAGCTTTCGAAGCATATTTGTAACCACTTTCCAATGCCCAGCGATTTGCATAATTTTATAGAGTCATGGTAGGCAAGTGACATAAGAGCCGTAAATGCTTTTTTTCCCGCAGCATGCGGCGACGATTATGCAATGCTGCGACGCTCGATAGGCACACGAGCAAAGCTCAATAATAATAAAAATAAAAAAAACTTAATTAAATTAAACGAAAGTCAAAGTGCAGCTGGAGGCAGCTTTTGTATGGGGCTGAAGAATCTATTGAAATTCGTCTTCAATTATGAGGTCAAAAAGCTTAGCGAGAGTAGAGCTTATGTTTATATGAATATTGAAAGAGATAGTTGAATATGGCAGTAGCTTAAGCCCTTGTCAAACTTTACGTTAATATTTAACACTTAGCAAGTGAAGAGGTATATTAATGGAGCAGTAGCTTACGCTCTTGTCTTAGTTTATGTTAATGCTATGTTAACTTAACATGCAGTATGTTAAGTGACTGTTAACCTTACAGCAAGGTCTTTAATAATTGTTATTTCTGATCGGTGCTTAGCTTTTTTCCCTTGATTGACAGCAGCTTATGCTCCTGTCGAAGCTCAAAGTAAATATTTAATGGCACGTGAACGCTAACTTCATGTTTTCGACCTTAAGCAGCTGAGCTCAGCTCACCTCTAGTCTCGCCTCATCGACAGTTAAGTAAGTGTTAACTTGAAAATTTAGACCTGCCTGCAGCCGAGAAATCTAACCGGAATAACATAGTTCATTAACATGATCTCATCTGCGATCGGCGCTGAGGTCTCTTTCTCGTCTCGCCTGATTTCATGTTTGCATGCTTGGGTTTCTGTGTTTCTTCTGCGCTTGCGCCGAGGTGAAAGTGGAAAAATGCCAAGCAAATAAACTTCACGTAATAAAATCAGCGAACAGCGACAAGTTTTTATTTTCTTCCCTGTCGCCTTTTGCCTGTGTGTGGGAAACTGCACTGTGACTTTCCCAACCGCTCGCAGGGGGCATCTTGATGGCGCTTGATTTGGCGGAGTTTGAAATTCCAGTGCCGTGCTCATTGTCTAGACGCAGCTGCAGCGCTGCGCTGCGCTGATTATGCCAAGTTAGCAGGAAGTCGACGGAACCAAACAATGACGAATGAATTGAATAAAACTTCGCCTTCAGCGAACTCGACTGGGACCCGTGCTATTTCCATGCATATTGAACTGATTCAAGCTGAGCATTTGAGCCAGTTTCAAAACGCCGGCCGAAAACCAGTTAGCCAGCCCCAATACGTAATCGCCGATCGCCGCTCTATAAGTGATTGCAAACTAGTTCTACGGAAATCGAGAGTGCCCTGAAATGAATTCTCGGCTATTGCATAAAATCGGTGTTAATAGCTTGCAAATGGGATTGTAAAGCGCTCCCAAGGGTCGTTATGTTACAGGTTTCGTTCGCTAAAACGAACGTTGGCAAATCTGAATATTTTGGCATGCACTTCACGTCGAGTGCAGTGCGTGATAAACATGCAGAACTTGCACTTATTTATCGAGGCCCAATCACAGCGCAGTCGGTACGTGCGCTTGGCCACAAAGTGAGCTCATTTCAGATGCTGCTTTGATAACAGTCTATGACTGGCTTTCTTTCGGTTTGAGTGCAATCAGGTTTGGGTTCGCCGAAACAAAACAAACTTGGCTAAAATATTCATCTGGCCATAAATTAAAAGCCACAAACTAGACGCCACCCTGCCCAGCCATTTGCGTCACTTTTCACAGGCTTCGACTTCTGTTCAACTCTTTTCCGCGTACAAAGTTCAGCTGGGGCTGAGGGTAGCAGCGGCGACCGCAGTTGGGTCCGCTGATTTGTGGTTAATTGCCAATAACTGCCAGTTGGTTTCAGCTTGAATTTAATATTTATACAACACCATAATTAATTAAACTAAACATCGAGCAAATGACTAAGCAAATATTTGCCAAGCGCTGAAATTCGTTTAGGAAAAAATCAAAGTTCAACGCACGTTTTGGCCTTGCAGGGGGCGAGTTCTCGTTCTCTGCGGAGTGACCGCTCACAATGCTCATAAGACAAACAAAATAAATACAAATAAAATATTATTTAAACAATTCGCAACATCGAAACTCCATTCAAATATTTAGCCAAGCGAACCGAAATTAAAAGTGAAATATTTAAGCAGTTTACAAAGGTTCTTTACGACCGATATGAGGTGGTTGTCAGTGGTTGTCAGTGGATACGTCATCTTCCAGTCGCTCACAGCATTTGCTGGGTATTTAACAGATAAATATTTGCGTAGATGTTTAATTAAAGCCAAAGTTGCCACAAACAAAAACAATTCCAACAATATAAATGCGCATTTATTGTTAAACATATTTCGTTTATTTGACGAGTTAAAATATACTCTTTTTATATAGTATTTATATATTTATATTTATATTTATATTTATATTTATATTTATATTTATATTTATATTTATATTTATATTTATATTTATATTTATATTTATATTTATATTTATATTTATATTTATATTTATATTTATATTTATATTTATATTTATATATATATTTATATTTATATTTATATTTATATTTATATTTATATTTATATTTATATTTATATTTATATTTATATTTATATTTTTTTATATATATGACGGTAATTTGAGACATATCTCTCGCTCTCTCTATACTCGATATATATTTATGCATTTATATATCTCAACCTATCTATAGTCTATTCTACTTCATATGGCTTCCACACAGACTTAACTCTTTATCTTTCCTTTCAAATGCCTTTGCACTTAAGTGTATTTCACATTCGTCTTAACTTTTGTGTCGACTCCCAATATTTTTTGGGAATTTCGTTGCTCTGGCCTTGATGTTTTGCGCAGTTGAAAGTTAGCCATTTGCGAGAATTTATAGCCAAAAATATCCAAATTTGAAATGCCCAAATCGAAGTTACTTAAAGGAAGCTCAATACTTTATTTATTTAACTAATAAATTTTAAATAATTTTAGAACACGATTTCGATGAGTTCTCAGCCGCAGCTGCACTCAAGCCAGTAACAGCTGCGGCTATGACTGGAGCCAGCCTGAAGAGCAAGTCACAGCTGTCGGATACCATCAAGGAGTCGTGTCTGCCCAAGATGCTGTGCGAGCTGGCTGCCAAGCCGGAGTACCAGCTGAGCGAGAAGGAGCGCGAGCTGCTTAGATTGATAAGGTACGTGTGAGTCGTGATCAGCCATATATATATGCATGTATAAAGTGGAGATCAGAGAGCTTGTAGTTTGACCCCTTTAAGTGAGCGCAACTAAAAGTAAAAACATTTGTTTCATAATCGCTGCTGATCTCTGCTCTGTTGGGTCGTACAACGAACTAAGCTCAGCTTACACAAAAGAAGAAGAAGCAGCAGCAGATGTTAACAACAAAATTGAGTACTTGGCCTTGTTTAGACAACAGCAGAGACAATTCCACTATTGGCCGAGCATCGATCGGGCCTAACCTGCCTCACGCGCTGTCGCGCTGTAACCTCGCACTTGAGTCGAAGGTGAACTGTAAGCGACTACACACAGAATCGTTGTGTTCTACTGAGCAGCTGAAATAGATACGACCCCGCGTGAAACCCTGAGCTGAGCAATCATATTTGGAGCGACTTACTAAATTTATCTTCCGCATTCTGTTGTCGCCTCTTGCAGATCTCCGACGATGCCCTGGATGATGAATATGCCGCCGAGCAAATGGTATTTCGCTGCCCACATGGGCGAACTGATGCGTCACACCAGCGACAATCTGAGCGGTCCCATGGGCTGTGCCAACCTCTGGCCGAGCTGCCCCATCAGCTCCAAGAAGCTAATGAAGCTCAGCTACAAAGTGCGCGTTTAGATGCCAGCCAATGTGATCATAGATTATTAAATTAAGCACTAGATGTAGTAGGCGTACGCACACACCCACACACACACACACACACACCCATACACACGCACACATACAGAAGATGATTGCGGCTGCAGAGACTTTACCTATTGTACCATATAAAATTTGACGCTCTCCAGTGGCAATGGCAACTGCTGGAGCCTGTGACTGGCATGACTGATGTGACAACTTATAATTCGTATCGATTAGCTCTAAGTGCGCTAAGTAGTCATTAAGCGTGGCTAGTCTATCTCAATTATAGTTTAGTTCCATAGCCTTAGTTCGATGCGCAATGTAATTGTAAATAAATGCATATTGTTATTTAATATGAATACTAAGGTGCCGCTGCTGCCTCCTTCTCTAGCCGAACTAATGATACAACTAAATACTATATATATGGAAACTTATATATATAGTAATTAGCGCTGCATCATCCTGAGGCCTTTTACTGCCCTTCGCTGTGGAAAATGTATTTGTAATTGTTTTTTTTTTAAGTTAAGTTAAATTATTTCCTAAGTGCTAGGAAATGTCATATTAGAGTTAATGTCTGTCTCGCGCGCTGCACTTCAATTAAGTTTTGTAGTGTGACCAAAGCCCAATCACGATAAGCCAACAGTGACTAAACACTTTCGTTTCTCATTAGGAGAGCTTTTTACACTAAAAGTGCTTGAAACAGATTTTCCCAACACAATAATTATAGTGTGGGCAAGATATCTTAACATGATCAAGCTAGATTTTTTAATAGAATTTACTACTGTTCAATGGCTGGGAATGAAGTAGATATATATATATATATATATAACTGAAGTCTATCTGAGGATGTAGGAGGTGATGGGAGTAGGTTGTTTAGTAGTTTTTATTTCTTTTCTATACCAATCACTGACTTCGTTTGCCAACTCTGCTTTGTTGTCTTTCAAATTAACAATTTTTTTGCAGCTTATTGTCTATAGCGCATTTAGCTCTAAATAGCTTAAGTGCTAAACAATAACTAATTGACTCTGAACTAACTCAAGTAGTGTGCGTATATAATACATATATGAAACTATTATATTCCATACTCTAATTTATACTACAATATTTCAAGTTCTTAGGATTCCCTGCGGCCCAGAGTCTCTAATCTTTTGAGCCTTCGCTGGATATTGATAGGCAGCTTAGATGGGAGCTGGTTTGAATGCACTCCCAGTCTATAGCTAGAGCTGTCTCGTCCGATGAGTTCTGCAACTGCAGAAACCAGTCAGCTTCAGTCCATTTTCGTAGCACTTTGCTTAGCACAATTTGATTTTTGTTAGGGAGTGAGTTTCCATATGGGAAGAGTGTCAAGACTATTGCTATGTACAAGTTGCTGTTATAAAACTTTGCTAGTAGCGACTGCCTTTACTCTCAGCACTCGTAGGAATGAGGTTTCTTGTGCAGAGCTGTCATGCGAGGTCTGGCAGCGTTTCTGCGTAGGTCGCTATACGAACAGTTCTCTTATTAGGCTGAGGTGTTGGCATAGCTACCTTGTGCACAGAGTACAGTCTTGGGCCGAGAACACTAGCTTAGGCTACTGCATTGCATCTAATAGATCTAGCTGAGAACTGTGCCTGTCCTTCTCATATCTAAATCATATCATATCTATATCATATCTATAAAATATCTATCTATATTATATATTATATATAATATATTATATATTATATCTATAATATATTTATATTATATTTATAGTATATCTATATTATATCATATCATATACTGCATTGCATCTAATAGATCTAGCTGAGAACTGTGCCTGTCCTTCTCATATCTAAATCATATCATATCTATATCATATCTATAACATATCTATATTATAACTATATTATATCTATATTATATTTATATTATATTTATAGTATATCTATATTATATCATATCATATACTGCAATGCATTTAATAGATCTAGCTGAGAATTGTGTCTGTCCTTCTCATATCTAAATAATATTATATCTATATCATATCATTTCTATATCATGCCATATCTATATCATATCATATCATATCATATCAATATCATGTAATTTCTATATAATATCTATATTATAAATCTAGCTGAGAACTGTATATGTTCCTTAGACACCTGGAAGGTCCTGTGCTTCTCATGTCATGTCTATATTATATATATATATATATATATAATACCATATCTATATTATATTTTATCTATGTCATATCATATCTATATTATAGAACTGTGTATGTCCATTAGACACCTGGAAGGTCCTGTGCTTCTCATATCTAAATCATATCATATGTCATATCTATATCATATCTATATTATATCTATATTATATCATATATATATCATGTCATATAAAATCTATAGTATATCTATATCATATCATATTTATTTTATATATATCATATCATATCTATAGTCACTTTGATTCCTACTCAGACCTATATGCAAATTTCTAAAATTTCCATTGCATACTTTTGGGCGCGGCGCAATAAATAGGCCCCATCGAAAGCGAATTCACTTAAAATGCAAATCGTCTGTTGACATTGCACAGCTCAAACGAAAAGGCACTAAAAAGTGGGCATAATATTTGGGTTCGCTGATTGGCTCATTGAGCATGCTCGAGGCGTAAAGATGACCACACAAGCGCCAGAAAAAAAAAAAACAAAATAACTGAAGAATCTGGGCGAAATGTGCGGCTTTATGGCAAACATATCAAATGGCTAATTAAGTGCTAAACAGCATTTGAGCTAAGAAAGTAAACAAGTCAATTCTGGCCAATTTATGGCTGGGACATAAATAAGCTGATTGCTCTGCAGTCGACTTGTAGGACTTGTGTGGCATAACCGTTATGATGGCGTCCCAAACACGTTGCGTTTGGCAAGAGCTTCGATTTAGGCCACGCCAGCTTGCCAAAGACCAAAACTAAAAGCATGTTAAAACAATCGCGCGAAATTACGTTTCAGTTTATTTGGTGCCTTCATTGGATGGCTTAACAGAAACAATAAACAATAAAAGTAAACAATTTGTAATATCAATGGAATTGGGTCAGTCAGCCGGCTGTTACGCTCGTTGCGTGCCAAAAGTGGACCTCGGCGCACTTTCATTGTTTCGATTTGGGGCTGGCGACCAGTGCAGCTCTTACACTCTGTTTTTTTTTTTTTTGGTCTGACATTTGACAAGTTGTTTGTTGTTGTTGTTGTTGTTGTGCAATGTTTGACGAGTGCATACTTTCAACAGACAGTCGAACTTCTATCAGTTTGTGTTTTGGATTGCCTAATATTTCCGCATTGCTTTGGCCAAGAGTAAAGAAAAGGCAAACACTCTCACTGCCTCGCTCCCGCCCTGTCTCACTCTCTCCAGCCCAGTTTCCACTTGAATCCGGACCTGCGAGCGTGCAACCAAAACGGCAACAAGTGTCAGGCAACTGGAAAAACATGAAAACCACGCGGCTCAACAAAGGAAACGACAACAAACATTCAACAGCAACAATTGCTGTGGTCTTAGCATTAATACCCTGTAAATAATAATATTGAAGTCTTCGATATTATGAGAGATAAAGAGTAGCTAATGCTGTTATTCCCGCCCTCTCTCTATCTCTATCTCTATCTCTATCTCTATCTCTATCTCTATCTCTATCTCTATCTCTATCTCTATCTCTATCTCTATCTCTATCTCTATCTCTATCTCTATCTCTATCTCTATCTCTATCTCTATCTCTATCTCTATCTCTATCTCTATCTCTATCTCTATCTCTATCTCTATCTCTATCTCTATCTCTATCTCTATCTCTATCTCTATCTCTATCTCTATCTCTATCTCTATCTCTATCTCTATCTCTATCTCTATCTCTATCTCTATCTCTATCTCTATCTCTATCTCTATCTCTATCTCTATCTCTATCTCTATCTCTATCTCTATCTCTATCTCTATCTCTATCTCTATCTCTAGCTCTAGCTCTAGCTCTAGCTCTATCTCTAGCTCTATCTCTATCTCTATCTCTATCTCTATCTCTATCTCTATCTCTATCTCTATCTCTATCTCTATCTCTATCTCTATCTCTATCTCTATCTCTATCTCTATCTCTATCTCTATCTCTATCTCTATCTCTATCTCTAGCTCTAGCTCTAGCTCTATCTCTAGCTCTATCTCTATCTCTATCTCTATCTCTATCTCTATCTCTATCTCTATCTCTGTCTCTATCTCTGTCTCTATCTCTATCTCTATCTCTATCTCTATCTCTATCTCTCTATCTATATCTCTAACCCAGCATACCCCTTTTGCTACACATTCCAGGGTATCGTCACATTACATTTCTAGCCTACATTAAAGTAAGCGAATAAAAAGTTGGCTACAAATGTAAGCCAGGCTATGAGTGGGTGCTGCCAAGTGGCAGTGCAACGCTGTTGCAGCTTAAGCCGCAAGTGTTAACAGGCGCCGTCTTGCGTAACCAACTGCCTGAGACTGGCGCAGGGGGCCAACCGCATTGTTGGTCAAGTTTTGAGCGATCGACTGATTGAGTCAGTTCTTGTCAGCCAATGTGGCTAACGGCAAGCACAGCTAGTCGACCAACTGACGCGATCTAGATACAGATCGCTAGCCATGATCAGCTTGTAATTGAAAGTCAAGCGAAGCATTATTAAACTGGGCCTGGCCATAAAGCGTGGCCATTGACACGTGCTCCACGGCGCACAGACCACGCACCTGGCAAATGGTTGGCCAAACAATTGCTCAAAGTTGAGTTATTACAATGAACTGCAAATTGTGTTAATTGAATCAGTCAACAAACGGTAAATTTGAGTGTGGAAATGCGAATTTATGTTGCGCATAAGCTGAGCATTAGCTGGAGCTAAGGCGTGTCTGCTGAGCGGGCTTGCTGTAAGCCAAGTTGGGGAAATGCGTCTTAACGAGTTGTTAATCATCTGCCAAAGATGGGCTGTAAAAGGTGTATAAGAAGATGTATCTAGAAGATCTAACGCTGATTTGACTGTGACAAGCGCTTGGGTCAAGTCTAATTGCGGCGTGTTTGAGCTGGAGTATATATATATATATATTTAAATTATATATATATATATGCTAGCACATACTAAATCATACTTTATATTTCAGTTTAACTATTATTATTATTATTTTTATTTTTTTTTACATTTTTTGGACACTTAGCCCCTTGCAAATTGCTAAACTGTTTAACAGCTGTGGTCGTGGCCTGGGTTCGCGCCTTAACCTAAGCCAAAGCGCTCAGCGCTCGAGCTCAAATGGCGCGCGGAATTGAGCTAAGCAAAAAAGCAAACGCAGATTAAGTAATTGATATGCAGAAAGCCAACTGTAACGCATGCCAGACGCTAGACACGCCAGCCAAGGCAGCCGAGGCAGACATGCCAAAAGCCTAAGTCAAGAGGAAATTACAGGTGCAAAAGTAACGGCCACTAAAATGGAGAATTTCATAACTTTTCATAATTGCAAGCAGAAAGGAAAAACAACAGACAGAGAGAGAGGGAGAGGGAGGGAGGTAGAGGTAGCGGTAGAGGCAGAGAGAGAGGCAACAGCTGAGCTGCAACTGGTTTGGCTGCTTTTAAAGGTGTTGCAGACACTCACACACACAAGCACACTCTCACACACACTCACAGCTGGGTAGGCTCGACTGCGCCCTCTACTTGACCACATTGCCTCACTTTCACTTGTCTTTGGCTTCTTTTGCTTCCGCACGAAACTTGGTCAAAATGCAAAGCAAACTTGGCCACCAAACTTGACTCGCAGAGAGTCGCTTTTGTTGCTTGTAGCTTCACACTTTTGTTTTGTCATCCTCTCTCTCTTTGAGCTTTAGTTTGCTGCTATTTTTTGTTTGCTGCGCTTTGGCGGCCCCAAGCCGCGTTAACTTGGCTCAGTCACTGAAAGACTTTGAGCGCACCAAGTTGCCTTGCCTGCTGGCCGCCTCCTCCGCACTATTCGCACCATGAATCTGCGCTACATTTGCACCTTGTCGCTGCTGCCCACGCTCTATGTGCTGCTGGTGCTGCTGCTGGACTATGTGGAGCAGGGCCTGGCCCAGAATCCGGATCCGTTGTTCGAGCTGCCCGTGCAGCTGGTCGGCTTCCCAGTGATTGTCCTGTCCGTGCGCCTGTCGCAGTTTGCCAAGAAATTGGCCTACTCCCTCAATCCGAGTAAGTTGACCGCGTGAAAGTGCAACTGCCGCCCTGTGGCATGAATCAGCGCTTAATTTCTTTTCATTAAGTGAAAGTCAAAAATGTCAAATGTGCATAAATTAATAATTGGCCGGTGCTCAAAGGTGTAGAAGGTGTATAAGGTGTGTCTTGTGCCGCAAATCAATTAATTATGATGAGTAATAGGACTGAAGTATGGCAGCCGAAAGATATATATCGAGTATATCTTTGCTATTAAGTTATTTATATATTCAGAGAAATTAAAGTATATCTTTACATTTATTTTTGTTTATTTTTTATTATTTGTTAATGTATTTATTAATTCAGAGAAATTAAGGCATGTCTTTGTATTTATTATTATCATTTATGTTATTTATTTAGTTATTTAATTATTTATTTATTTTTATTAAATTATTTTTATTTATTTATATAAATATTTTCTTTATATATGTAATTATTTATTTATATATATATTATTCAGGGTAAATTTTTAAGGTAAATAATTACATAAATAAATAAAAATAAATAGAAAATATTTTAATAAGAATAAATAAATAATCAAATAAATAAATAGCTAAATAATTATAATAATAATAATAATGTACTTTAATTTCTATATATATATATATTTTATTTTATTTTATTGTTTAATAATAATACATAATAATATATTTATTTTGTATTAATTATTTGTTATTTATTTATTTATTAATATTTGTATTAATTTATTTATATTTTTTCTTATTTATATATTTATTTAAACTTATACAATTTATGTTTTTTTTTATATTTTTGATATATTTAAATTTATTATTTATATATACATTTATTTTTTATTTTTGTACAAAAGGACTTTCAGAAGTCGAGAGTCAACTTAAAACATATTATATAATATCAGAAAAATATCTCAGTATTATCATGGCTGGAGTAAGCTGTAAGCCAAGCCTGACTTTGATAAGGCAGAACATATCTGGCAGTCATATACTCAATTGAATTGAATTGAATTATCATTTCAATTCAATCTTGCAGGTGAATGATATGCCATAGTCATCCACATTCATCTTACAACATTTGTTGACAAAGCCAAGCTCCCATTTGAGTAGGCGCTGAGCATGAGGTAAACGCACTCGTCGCTTGAAAACCAGACTCAAATGTGTGACAAACTGGCGGTTGAGCGGCTCAGCGTGAGGCTGGTGGTGCTGCTGCTGGCGAGGCAGCGTGCACGTCCACTTAGCTGTGGCCAAATGGGGTCAAGGCTGATCAGTCGCCATCGGCCAAGTTGTGGGCCGGAATGTTTTACAATCAGGCGTGCGCGTTTAGTTGCTCGTTGCATTGCTGGCAATGGTTTATTTATTATTTCGCTATCGGGTAAACCCAGAGTCAAGTGGTTGATGACAAGCAATCATGAATGTTAACAAGGGAAATACCAAAGACAACTCGCAAATTGTGCAATCAGCCACAGCAGCAGCAGCCAAGTCTTTGGCATTCTCAGCTGCTGTCGCTTTGACTAATTTCGCGTTTTATAAGCAAGCAGCCAACTCCGAAAACTAACATAAAACTTCCCCTTTTTGTCACTCTTGCAGATACTTACCGTTCGCGCAGCAGACGCGACGCCGGCCAGCCGCACGCCCTCGACGCTGAGTTGGCCAAGAAGGAAATTCTGCGCGAGTTCGGGCCACAGGCTTGCATACTCGAGGAGCCCTGCCGCATGCACGCCGCACGTTCTGCCAGTCAACATCGTTCTGGCTTCGCAGGCAACGCCGCGCCACATGCGCCCTGGTCCGAGGTCTTGAGGTAGGTCACAGTTTTTGCCAGCGAGCATAAACAACTAACGGAGTGTACTCTATGGGGTATGCTGTGCTTTGGGTAAATGGTGTTTGGCAATGATGATGAGATATGTTAAGAGTTTAGCTTTGGCTTGGCTTGAAGCGAGCTTCTAAGATAGTGGTTGATAGTCACTGAGAACTCTTGATTTTTTCTTAGGAATATTCCAATTGATACGTCTATAAGTCGGGAGTTACTGATAACTCCTGTTCTTAGGAATATTGCAATCTTGAGTTTTGAATAGAGAGGAAAGAATGAAAGAAGAAAGTAGAATAATCCAGCATAGTCTTATGTTCTTTTACATCTTTAGCTAGTTTTCCATTCTTATTTATATATCTTGAATATCTCGAAAACCTTTCTTACATGTATCTTTCTGTATCTTTAGATACTTTCCCATTCACATTTTTAACCTTATATCTTTCATATTCTATTTATATATTTCAATTCTATTTATTAGATCATTAGCTTTTCGTGCTGCTATATCTTTAGCTAGTTTCCCATTCTTATTTATATATCTTGAATATCTCGAAAACCTTTCTTACATGTATCTTTCTGTATCTTTAGATACTTTCTTCCTATAGATACTTTCCCATTTACATGTTTACTCTTATATCTTTCAGCCAAAATTATATTAAATGGTTTTTTTTTAATTTTTTAAGGGTAGTTTTCAATTCTTATTTTTTTGGTCTTGAAAATCTCGAAAGTCTTTTTTATAGATCATACTTTATCTATATCTTTAGCTTCACACTTATACTACTATATCTCCTATCCAAAATCTTTCTTATTGGACTGTAGCTATATACTTTTCCATTCACACTTATACTCTTCTATCTATATCTTATAAAGCCAAGCTATCTGCAGCTAGTTCTCATCCATTTATAGAGCATCTGCTTTGCGCTCTGCTCCTAGTTTAGTTAATTTTCTTAGTTATTTCTTGCTCAAGTGGAACGCTGACTTTATGGCTCTGACCAGCTGACAGACAGACAGCAACAACTTGAACTGCTCTAGCCCTCTTCCACACCCACTCCCCCCTCTCCCCCCTCCCTCTCTCTCTCTCTCTCTCTCTATCACCGCTCCACTCTATTGCTCATTTGGCATTCCCGTCGCTCCGCGTCCGCCGCCAAATGAGCATCTCGGATTGCATGCGCTATGGCTAGGTTGCAATTTGGCGCTGCTGTTGTTGTCATTTGGCAAATGAATGGCTTGTTTTTAGCTCCGAATGTTTTCCAATCAATTTTTATTATATCTGCGCTGTTTCGTGGCCCTTCGCCGGCATTGACAATGCTAACTCATCTGCGCATAATTTAATGTCTTCTCTCTGCGCTCCGCTTGCAGTTCGCGTTTCGCGTACTTCTTACTTCCAAAGTTTAAATGTGCATGTCATTGCCATTGCCATTGTCATTGGTATCGCTATTGCTATTGCTATTGCCGTTGCCCTTGCCATTGGCTTTGGATTTCAATTTGTAAGTTTACATAAATTCTGTGTGCCTGATGAGTTAGTTGCCCTGGCTGTCGCTATTGTCATGCTAATGCTATGCACGACTCTTCCAAGTTGCGGAAATTATTCTTTTCCGCACTGTTAGACAGTTTCGCATTTCTTTCCGCTTGCATTTCCCCGAGCTGCAGTGATTCATAATTAATTTCTCTCCCTCCCTCTCTTGCAGTGCAATGAAAGAGCTTCTTGAGTCTCTTGGCCTGGCTGGCCACTGATATTTGTTCTTATGGCCAACTCGTTTAAATATTTAATTCTTGTTTATTTTCTGGCCAAACAAAAGATGGCTGAGAACTTAAACAAAAGCTGTTGGCATACGTGTCGTATGCGCAACATTTGGCATTCATAGTTTTGGCCATTGTTGTAAATTTCATTTAATATTGTGTCATATCGCATACGCATACGCATTCGCCCTCTCCTCAGCCTCCAACACATGCATCTGACACTTTCACACTTAACATGCAAAATTTTCCACACTCAAAAGTTTCTTTTGCACCCGCCGCCGCCCCCGCTCTCTTCGGCTCTCTGACCGTAGCCTGGCCCCCAACGTGTCAAGAGCAAATATTCAAAATTATTTTTGAAATGTATGTGCCACGTCTGTCGCTTGTCCCTTCGACCCTCCGTCTGCCTCTCACCCGTCGCTCCATTTGGTGTGTTGTTTGCTTAGTTTTGCGTTGCGCTGCAACTGTAATTGGCATTAGAAGTTTTGTACGTTTGCCCACGACGTGTTTTGTAATAATAAAATATGATTAAAGTTTTTGATTAAATTTATGCAAGCGCACAATGGCCAGCTCTGGTCAGTGGATGCTGCTGCACCTTTCTCCAGCGGGCACTGCAGATGTGTTTGTTACCGAGTTGATTAAATTATCCCCTTGCAGACGTGTGAAATTTGAAGTGTGCATAGCTGGGCTTGGGGTAATCAGCAACAAACAAGCTAGACGAGCACGCCTTTTGGCTAGAGATGAAACACGAACTTGCATGCTAGTAGTTTATCAAGCTAATCTTTAAAGCATTCCTTATCATACATACTCATTCTAATTAACTCATTCACTATAATATGCACTGCTTTGAACTGCTTCCACTGCTTTAACATGATACTGAGACTGCTTTAAAGCAGCTAAGGCCCCTTGCTGCTGCTCAGCCCAATTGCTGCTCGCAAATTACTTTTGTTTTTAATGTGGCCCCAGTCCAGAGCAGGCAGAAGCAGAGCAGACTCTTGGCCCGCTTGGCAAGGGTAGCCTGGCTGGCAGACTTGTGTATATTACCCGCTACTTATAAGTAATTATTTTTGTAATCCGCTTTCGTTGCCGACTATTGTGCCTGCTCCTGCTGCTGCTGCCGCTGCTGCCGCTGCTGCTGATGATGATGATGACTGGCTGAACAACATCTCTCAAACACTCAACCACTCAGGAACTACAAAGTGCAATCAACCGGCGGCTTGAAACAATGGTATCTGCTCTCGGTCTTTATCGGCGATGCTGTGCGAGATGTGCCGCTATGCAAGCACCTGGCCAAGCGGATGCCCTGTCCAGGCGCCGGACCACTGCCGCCGCCCCAGCCGCGCTAAGGACCAACTGCAACATGGGCGGGCATTTATTTTATTCTTATTTTATGCATAAATATATATTGTAAATTGTAGACAAGGCAGTGGCTGGGGCTCTGCATCATCTGCATCATCTGCATCATTTGCATCCTGTAGTCAGTCAATCGCATGGACATCTTTGCTACGTTCTTTCCAAACTCCAACTCCAACTCCGACTTCAACTTTTGCTTTCCTCTTTAGTCACTCTTCATGAATTCGTACTGCTAGTTGTTTTTAAGGGGTTTCATTTAAGCGGCGGACCCAGCATAGGCTTAGACTTACATAAGTATGACGCATAAGCAAATAAATCAACAAGAAAAAAATCAAAAATGAAAATTCTGTGTGTGTGCCTCTGCCGGGGCGTGCCTGCGCTTTTAAGAGCATGTATCCAGCTGCCCCCACCCTGGCCAGTTCGAAGTTTCATTTGTTCGGACAATGCATTTTGCACTCGGCCCAGCGCTCCAGCACTCCAGCCATTTTTCTGGTTGCAAACAAAAATTGATACGCCGAAAAGCATGCAACGGAAAAAACAGTTGCATACTTTGCAGCGCGGCGCACAAATTGTTGACGCAAGGCATTAAGCTGCAGACTCGATGCACATACCCTGTACGTGGGCAGAGAGGCTATGAATAATAAATAATAAATAATAAATAATAAATAATAAATAATAAATAATAAATAATAAATAATAAATAATAAATAATAAATAATAAATAATAAATAATAAATAATAAATAATAAATAATAAATAATAAATAATAAATAATAAATAATAAATAATAAATAATAAATAATAAATAATAAATAATAAATAATAAATAATAAATAATAAATAATAAATAATACATAATACATAATACATAATAAATAATAAATAATAAATAATAAATAATAAATAATAAATAATAAATAATAAATAATAAATAAATGAAATAAAATAAAAATAAAATAATACTGAGAAACGAATAATGAACCATTAATAATCAACAATCAATATATTTTATATGCAGACTAATTCGACAGTTTAACTCAGATTAGACTTATTCATAGCTATTTCATAAGATGCAATTTCTTTGTGCACCTACAGAGTATTTTCCCATCTATATCTCAACACTTCTCATATTCTATGCTTTTTTTGCGCAGCTCTTGTTTGTTTCGCTTCAAGTACTACAACTACGGCTTTTGGTAAAATACACAGCCCCAACTCTAGGCTGCGCCCTGCCCTCAGCGCTTTGCTATTTATTAACTCGTTGCATATGTTTGCAGGCGCTGTGCGGGGGCCACCCCAACCCAGAGCCAGAGCCAGAGCCTGGCACTAGACAACAAGGGCAACAACAAGCGTTGCTTTGAGCTTTGGTGGCGTTGACAACCCTGCTTGTTGTGTGCCGCCGCACAAAAGTATGCTGCACTTTTTTGCACTTTGCATTTTTGTGTGATTTGGCTCTGTGAAGTCGTGGAGCCGTCCCATTGGGAAAATGTTGACGATTTTTTTTCCTGCTGGCTGTCGCCCTCCGTTTTATCACATTTAATTTTTCAAACGTATTCCCTGCGATGTCGCGCCGTTTGCCTCTAGATTTATGTGCCATTTCTTTTGCATATTTCATTTGCCCGAAATACTTGTTGATTTGTTGTTTGAACACTGGCAGCAGCTTGAAGGATCTCTCTCTATATTTCTATGTTTAATAAATATTCAAGTTGGTTTAAGCGTTAACAATTATTTACAGACTTAGAAACTAAACTGGAACTGCCTCTACTAGTCATATTTACACTCGCTTTAAAGCTAACCGAGGTAGACCTTCCGGCCGTCGGGCCTTATGTAGTACTCCGTCACGCCCTGGGAATTGTTCACGTAGATGTTCTTATTGTCCTCGTGCTGGGGCTTTGTCGTGGCGGCAGGCTGGTAGCTGCTGCTATATCGATTGTCGCTTATGTAGTTCGCATTGGGATAGTTATACTGAGGAGCATCGTTCGCCTGATCGAATCTCACCGTGTTTCCCGGCATGTACTCGCCGTAGTTCATGAAACTCTGCCTGTGGCTGTGGCTCTGGTCGCTCGTCTCATAGTTTGACGTCGTCTCCAGGCGATAGTAGGAGCCGGGCCTGTGCTCATCGCTGACCACCAAACGCTGCTCCTTCTCCTCTACTTTGTTGCTGTACTCGTAGCTGGGCGCATAGGTGGGTCGATTGAGTATCCTGCCCCGGCGTATGTGCTGCTCGTAATGATCGGGAAAAATGACTCTGGCACCACGCTGCGGTGGTGCTGCATTCTCGTAGACAGCATTTGGCGGTGGATGTGGCTCAAGCTGTCGCTCCTCTCTCAGCTGTGGCTCTCCGACTTGTTCTTCCCTCAGTTGCTGCTCCCTCAGTCGCTCCTCCTCTTCTGCCTGCTCCTCCCTAAAGCGCAAATCAAGGTCCTCCAGCTCCTCGTTGGTGTCCTTAAAAACGATTCGCTTGCCACGGCGCTTCTCCTTGACGTAGTCCTCCTCGGTCAGCCCATTGGGCAGCACAGCGGCCCAGCCCTCGGCCAGCTGCAAAGTCTTGGCCTGGCGCTCACCTTCGCTCTGGTCGGGGGGAAATCTCAATTTTCGCTGCGCTGCATTGCGATTGAACTCGTAGATAACTTTACGCTGGCTGTCGTGCTGTGCTTCCGGCGTTGCATCGGGAAATCTCACAGCTCCGCTGTCATGCTGCTCATCGCTTTCGATGTTTTTGAAGTGCAGTATGCGGCCCTCGCCCTCGCCCTGGTCGTCGGGAAATTGCAGCACACCTATCAGCTCGGTGTGGGCCTTCTCCGCCTCCAGCTCGTCGTCGTCTTGAAACCTGACTGGCGTCTGGGTATCTAAGTCATCTTCCTCATCATGAAAATCAACGGGCATCAAGCGGCCATTATCCGTCTGAATGCTGCGTTTAATTTCCGCTGGCAACAGACTCCTTCTCCTACGGCGACGCCGCTGGTACTCCACGCCGCTCATGTACTCGGACAGTATGCGGGTGAAGAAGCTGCCGATGCCATCAGCAATGTCCGTGCTGGGTCTTTGCGTTGGCCGCGCCACTGGCCGCGGCGTCGTCCGCGTCACCTGCCCCTGGCTCTGGCTCTGACCGCCGTTTGTCAGCGCCGCGAGAATGCTGAACAATGAGCCGCCGCCGCCGCCGCCCGCTTCGCTTTGTTGTGCCTGCGCCGGCTGCTCTTCCGGCTCGCTGAAGAACTTAAAAAAGCCGCCGCGATGATTGTTCAGATAGTGAATGATTTCCATCTGAAAGTCGAAGTTTTTTAATAATCATTAAACACCCTTGATGGGCATGCCAACAGCCAGGCAGTCGGGCAGCTCACCTCATTCTTGGGGCATCTCTCGTAGCTCTGCACGCAGCTACGCGCGCCGCCGCTAATGCCGAGCAGCGCAGCTCGTCCGTAAATGAGCGCAGGCGAGGCAACGGGGAAGCCAGCGAGAAAGCTGCAAAACAATGCAAATACTTAGGAAAACTCAAGGATTTTCATAGGATTTTCTAACTAGACATCAATGTCTATATATATCTAGAGGAAAACTCAAGGATTTTCATAGGATTTTCTAACTGGACATCAATGTCTATATATATCTAGAGGAAAACTCAAGGATTTTCATAGGATTTTCTAACTAGACATCAATGTCTATATATATCTAGAGGAAAACTCAAGGATTTTCTAACTAGACATCAATGTCTATATATATCTAGAGGAAAACTCAAGGATTTTCATAGGATTTTCTAACTTGACATCAATGTCTATATATATCTAGAGGAGAACTCAAGGATTTTCATAGGATTTTCTAACTAGACATCAATGTCTTTCTATATCTAGAGGAAAACTCAAGGATTTTCTAACTAGACATCAATGTCTTTATATATCTAGCTCCATGATTATTATATTTCTCATTATCCAGCCCAGCTGCCTATGAAACCTAATTGAGTAAACGCCAATTTGCAGCGTATGGGCAAGACAATATCAATTTACGGACTGCTGGCCTGGGCTCAATCAGAGCGTGGCTCATTTCGTAGGGCAATCAATACGGCTCGCATCGACTTGCATAATGAATGAAGTCTAATCCCAGTTAACGCTTGCTTGAAATTAGGCAAACAGCGGGGTTGAGTAGGGGTTGAGGGGGTGGGGCAGTTGCCCTCGGTCGGGGGAATGCAAATTTAATAATATTTAGCTACAAGTAAAGCCCCGGCCACATTATTTGCACTGGCAATTGTGGCTGCCACGGCTGGTACTCACTTGGTTATGGCCGGAGACGTTATGAAGCCCGGCAGCTGGCCACGCTGCGTCTGACCCGCAATCATCTGGCAGAGCACCTTGGGCACACACTGCAAATCGTCGTTGCGTGCGATGTTCTCCAGGGCTCTAATGAGCTGTGTGCTGGGCGGTCGACTGTGCTGGCCCGCACCCGCAGCCTGTGCGCCCGTGAAGGCGCCTAGGAGACTGCCTAATGGGCTGCTGCTGCCAGAGCTGCCTCCGCCGCCCAAGAGCAGATTTGTGAATTGCGGCGCATATTGCTGCGTGGTGCTTAACAACGTAGCCAATGTGGAGAAGCCGCCACCCCCTGCCGGCTGCGGATGTGGCTGGTAAGGTGGCCGATAGCCTGGCTGATAGTGGTGGCTGGGTCGCTGCTGTGGCGGTATCTCGCCAATCTGGTACTCGTAGTAATTGTGGCCCGGCCGCTGCTGCTGGTGCTGGTGCTGGGGCAGCGGCTCGTACTGATAGCGCGTGGGGCTGTGGTCGGGCTGTGAGTGGCTGGCGTAGCTGGGCGGTCGCTGCAAATAATTGCCAAAGTTGTTTGCATAATTAGACGACGACGACGAAGGGGCTGGGGCTGGGGCTGGGGGTCCATGTATCGATGGGCCTGCCAGCGGCCGATGGTCAGGGACGTCTTGGCGGTTGTAAGGCGGTCGCTGCGTTGGCTGCGACACGAAATTGGATGTCTGCTGGGCGGCATAGCTGGGCGGCGGGTAGTCATGCGAGTCGTATGAGATTTTATTCGACGTGGCCACCGTGGGCGTGGTCACGGGTCGACGATAGAGCGTAGAGGGGCTCTCGTCGAAGACGTAGCCGGGTCGCTTCAAGTAGACCTCGTCTGCGTGCTGCTGCGGCGCGTGGCTGCCCACGAGCAGCGACGATTGCACCGTATAGGCCTGATCCCCCTGCTGCTCGGGTCGTTCGCGCTGGTACTGTATGTAGGTGGGCGTAGGCGCAGTCGCTATGGGCGTGGGCGTGGGCGTGTATTGGTAGTTCTGCTGCGTAAAGGGATCCAAATAGCTGACCACGGGCGTGGTGGGTATTTGTGAGTTCGCGTAGTTGTGGAAAGTCGTCAGCTGTTGCGGCTGGGACTCCGCCGGAAAGGAGAACACTTTGTCCGTGGCCGCCTGCTGTGCATTGAGGCGGGTCAAGTAGTTGGGCACCTGACGCTTGTAGTCCGGCTCCAGGTAGCTGGGCGGATAACGCTGTACGCCGGCATTCATCACATCGGAGGGCGTGAACTCCAGCATCTGCGACGGTCGAAATCCGCCGCTTGTGACCCGTGCGGACGCCTGGGCGGACACCTCCTCAGCTTGGGGCGCCAGCTCGGGCAGCGGCTCCGAGGGGAAAAAGTTTTTCAGCTTTGCGGAAATGTGTTTCGGGCTGTCAGCAAAGGGGCGTGGTTTAGTTGGGGTGTGGGCGAAATTTGCATAAATTAAGGCTGATGTCTATCAAGGCAACTCACTCGTCATTTCCGGCGCCATTTCTTATGCACGACACGTCGCCGGCTAATGCGATAATTAGAAATGCAATTTTCCATAGCATACTTCGCGGCGGCTGTCGAAACTGCATGCTGGGTGGTTGGGCGGTGTGGGCTGGCGTGGGCGTGGGCGTGGCCGTGTTTGTGTCTCTTGCAATTGGAAATCCCCAGCTACAACGTCAGCAATTCATAAGCGTAAGCGTAAGCCACTTTTCGCACGTCGCCTGCAATAATAACATAAAAACTTGCTGTCAGACTTGAGCTCTGTCTCTCTCTCGCTCTCCTGACTGCCAACTGGATAAGATTGCGAATTTCTCTAGAGTCCTCGCGGCAAATTTCTCGCAACATTTGCACATAAATTTATAGATTTACCCCTTGAAGGAGTGCGACAGATAGCGGGTGGCTGCATTTGCATTCATATTAATGCAATTCTCACGTGCTCGTTGAGAGCTCAACAGCGACGACGACTTGACATTTGTTTAATTCCATTTTTTATGATTGCGCCGTGTTTATGCAGCCGCACGCCGCAGCGCAGCTCAGCTCAGCGCCATCATCAGCTTTATTTCGACGCTGACTACGCCGTATAATCATATCCATGATCTTTAGCTCGCCTCTGTCTCTGACTTCGCCTTGTGCTAAATTATTCACATTATTGTGACTTTTTATTTGCCACCATTTGTTGCCGTTGCCACCGCGCGTTGACAGGCCTTAAAAGTTTAATACGCCCTGTCTGACACGTCGACTGCTCTGGACTTTTATTTGCCCAGCGCTGAGTAGCAGAGACAGTGCAAGAATTGTGATTATAGAAATACTCATGGCAATCTCAGGAGTTTTAAATGCTCGCCAGACTAGACTGCTTAGCTCAAACTTAAACTTAGATTTAAGTTATGTATGGTATTTACTTTTGTTAATATCAATTTTTATTATATACATATATGTATATATATTTTTTTATTTTATTTCTTTTTAATTATATATATTTTTTTGATTATATATATTTTTATTATAAATTAGATGTTTTTTTTTAATTTGTATTATTTATATATATGTTTTTAATGTTTTTTAAGCTTTTTATAAATTTTATTGGCATATAAATTTTACTTTTGTCAAATATATTAATATATTTGCTTATGGGAATTTATTTAAAATATTTTAAATTTTATTTATTTATTTTATTTTATTTTATATATTTATATATATATATTTATATTTATATTTTTATTAATCTATTATTTTACTCAATCTATTTTCTACATTTTCTTATAGTTTTGTAGAAATTTATGACAAATTTAATTATATTCTTAAGTCTTTTTTTATATATATTTTATTTATTTATTTATTTTTTTTTATTTATTTATATTTGATTATATTTTTGTATCACTTAAATATTAAATATATTATATATATCAGATATAGGTATATTTATATATAGTATATATTTTATCCCATCAATTATATATTTCATTTACATTTTCTTAAATTTTATGTAGAAATTTATTTAAGTTTTATATTTTATTAAAATATTATATTTTTATATATATATTTTTTTATATTATTTTTCTAATGCTTATTTTTTTCAAAATTTAAATTTGATTTGTCTTTTTATATATATATATATATATATATATATATATATATATATATATATATATATATATATATATATATATATATATATATATATATATATATATATATATATATAATATTATCAAAAAATGTAGGCCTAAATATCTTTAATCATCTCTGCCCATACAAAGTTTCTCTAAATTTTTGTCATTTGTGGTCAACAGACTTAAAATCAGTGAAAGTCTTTACTGATTTGCCTCAAGCACAGCTGGCAGAATATCGATGCATTTAAATTCTGGTATTGGCCAATTCCTTGGCTCTGGCTCTTCGACACTCACTTCATTCATTAGGAGGTCTTCAACACTTTTTTCTTTGTCTCTCTGCCATAAATTTCACCATAAACGTGGCTCATTTGGCGTCGTTCGATTTGCATTTAAATGGAGTCAAGGTTGCGTCTTCTTCGAGCCCATTTTTCTCAACGCCATGACGCACGACAGAAATTTCCAAAAATTCGTAACTGATTTTAAAGCGTTTGCGGATGCAGAAGCAGCTGGCAAAACCAAGCGCATTTATTATTTACGCTAGTCGTAATATAATAAAAACGACTATGCCAAAGTGTGTTGCTCGCACATAAAATTTAAATTTCATGCAATTACACACACACACACACACACACACACACACATGCAGAGACAGTCTGAGTCAGTTGGCACAGCAGTTGGCTGCTGCTGTAACTGTAATTGCCCAAAATTTTATGGTCCGAGCAACGGCGGAGACGCCGCAACGAGCAAGTACTAGAAAATTGCATTTGCTGCCAACAGGCAACAGAGGGCGCTGCACTTAAGCGAAGACGAGCTGCAGCGAAACAGACTGCACTGGCGTTTACAACAAGGAATGTCAGCTAATTTCATGTGGAGCGGGTGCAGCAGGTGCTAGGATCACAAAATGCTTTGAGCATAACGTTTCGATTGTGTGTGTCGAGGCACGCACAACATGGGCTTGTGTGGGTTGGGCCAGGGGGAGGGGCGACTGCCTCTAACACGAAAGGACACTTTACGCTTGAGCTGAGCTTCGAATTTTGGACTAAAGACGAACACGGATATGGACACGGAAACCAGAAAGCAGCGTACGTGTTGTGCATGCGCCAGAGCTAGGGCTGACCTTAGTGGGAGGCATGGGCGTGGCCTGTTCACCGTTGTCTTTTATGCTCGACGCGTGCTGAGGCCTGACTCACTTATTTGTTTACATTTATTGTTGTTCACTAATTTTGACGCAATATTTAATGTTTCATTCACTGGCACAACTCAACGACCCAGACAACTTTCTTTTCTTGGCTGGCTGAACTTATAAATGGGCGGCTGGCGGCTGGGGGCTGGGGGCTGGGGGCTGTTGTCACAACCGCCACGCTTTGTTTAACTCTCACAGACACTTAGACAATTGCTTAGCCGGCTTCGATTTTGCACACTTTCGGCTTTTGATTCCACTTACTTCACATCAAATAGAAACTAAACGAAACGAAACGAAATTTGCTTTTTTTCTTGTTTTCAACTGACTCTGCGCAGCAGCCAGCGCCAGCGACGTCTTTCCGGCTTTGAGTACGGCGTTCGTTTGACACGCGACGCCGGCGCTGAGCATGCGCCAAGCCCCACAAGCCCCAAGCCAAGTCGAGTTCAGTCTCGACTCGCTGCGAGAGAGTTTTGCCAGGTCGCAAAAGACGCTCGAAGAGTGAAAACGTTGCCGAAATTACGTTTAAACACCTGCTAGTAGAGAGCTGCCCAGCGGAGAGTGACCAAAAGAGAGATAGAGAGAGTGGGCTGGAGAGAGACGGCAGCAATTGGGTAATAATTAAATTGGGCAGATGTGCGAAAGTTGAGATGCGCGCAAAGATCAACAGGGCAGAAAAATGGAGTGGACTAAGCAAATTGAAGCTGTCCGAGTTTTTATTACGATTTATATATATTACGATTATATTATATATATATATATATATATATATATATATATATGTTGGTAAAAAGCAAAGAGCCAAAGTAGGGCTAAAGCTGAACTAGTTGAGACTGAAGCAGAGGGCTACAGATTGAGCTTATGGCTGATGCTTGAATACGCTGAATGGGCAGAGTGCGGGCAGTAGTTTAGCAGAATTAGATCAGGAATGTATTACATATATGAGAATATGTAAATAAAAATAAAAAAGTAATTTAAAAAAATGAAAAAAGAAAAAAAGAAAAGAAAAAATATATAATAAATTTAAGAAAAATGTTTGTAGTTAAGCAAAAGTGTGAACCAAGTTGCTAGTATATTTTTTGATAGTTTGCTAGTAAGTTCTAAGTAGTCTTCCTAGTAGTAGTAGTCTATCAAGAAGACTTTAAGGAAAACAGATTGAGAGATGCAAATATATATAAAATATATATATACAAAAATTTCAAATATATTAACTATTTTATATACTCGTATGTATTTCTAATATGCATATATATATGTGTAGATATATAAATAAATATAATTATATATATATATATATATATATATATATATATATATATATATATATATATATATATATATATATATATATATTATTTATTAATATATATAATTATATATTTATATATATTTTATATTATTTATAGATTTTTTATTTATATATATATACATATTAGAAATTCATACGGGTATATAAAATAGTTTAAAGTACGTATAGCTTATATATATTTATTATTTATATTTATATATATATTTTATATATTATATGTATGTCTTAACATATTAGAAATTTATTTTATATTAAAGTAAATGTTATTGTTTGAGATACAACATGTTGTGAAACGTATCACTCAGATGTGTGATTTGCATTATTTGGCGCTGATCCCTCTCTGAAGACTGACGGCAAGTGATTCGAGTTGCTCGTAAATTGCTTAACGCTCGCCATCAATAACAAGTTCAGGCTGGAACAGCGATCAAAACTTAATGTGCTTAAGCTCTAACACTCTGTGAATGAACAAACTCTAGATAATAAGCTAGACATATCCCTTGCTAGATGCTAACTCTTTATAGTCTCATTTATAAGCACTCATTAAGAAGAGCACATATTGGTAGAGCACATTCAAGCTATCTTCAGTGCTCATATATGCCTCATGCTCACTGCAAATATAAGCTAGTTCCAGCTGCTCAGATGACTCTGATTATATTTCGAGCAGCCACTCGCCGCTCCGATGAAAGTTCAGAGTGCACACACAGCTTATCAAATGATTCGTACAACAATTCAAGTGATCAAAGAGGTAAACTTGTTTGCGACCGCGCGACATTCGTTGGGTAATCCGACAGTTGAGGGTTCGTTCAACCCGTAACATAACTACTTTAATTAAATCAGATTGTTGCAGTGCATTTGTTACACTTTTCTATGAGCAGCATAAATAGCCAAGCGAATTATTGTACCACTTGGGTGCCAGCGCCTCGGATGGCAGCGGCCACGAGCTAAGCAAATTAGCTGCTCGGAGAGTGAAAGTTGCTGGGGCTCAGCAGGCAACACGAATGCAGCAACAAGCGGAGAGGAAGACAAGAGCTTGGCATTTAGCTGCAGTCGGGTTAGGCGACATTGAGTAATTTTGTGGTCTAGTCAGAGACCTGAGCGTGGGTCGCTCCCCCCACGCCGCTTTCTTTTCCCGCAGCGTAACAATAATTTACACGTCCCATTTATGGGCCGGCTGCTGGGCTGGGCTGGGCTGGGTGAGGTAACCAGCGCTGGGCCCGCTTTTGGCGGTCACACTGAAAGCGAAGCCAAAATTCGGCCGAACTGAACCTGAAGTGTTGCCAATTCGAGATCTATGCCAATGGCTGGCATTCAACCGGAATTTGTTGTTTATTTTAGCGCGTTTGTTTTCGGCTCTTTGGGGGAAATTACGCAAAGTCAAAGTCGCGGCTTTCCGAGTTCATATTGATCAATGGTGGGCCATCAATAATATATCCGCTTTGGTCTGAGGCCAACAGGTGGGCGAGGCCAGGTGTGGATTTGCAAATGATTTACTCAATTATTAATAGAAGCATATACTATATCTATATCTATATCTATATCTATATCTATATCTATATCTATATCTATATCTATATCTATATCTATATCTATATCTATATGTATATCTATATCTATATCTATATCTATATCTATATCTATATCTATATCTATATCTATATCTCATCTCCTCTACTTCCAGCCAACATGCGCCTTAAGGAGTACCCGGAAATAGTTGTGGACGTCATACCCAAGCTGTATGAGAGCCGCATCAAGGTGTTCATCACACACCTGTATGGCATGCAGGAGAAGCTGGAGCGACTGCCGAAGCAGTTCTGCAAGATGTACACGACCCAGCCGCTGGCCCACCAGCTGCTCGGCTATCTGAGCAGCCGTGGCGCCAAGATATCGCTGCAGCACTTCCACATAGTCCAGGAAGCGCAGCCCCTGCTGCTGCGCCTCAGCGACGGCAAGCGCCTGGAGCTGATGCTCTGCGCCGGCAACGAGCTGGGCAGCAGCCTCATGCTGCTCATCCGCAAGCCGCAGGGCGGCAGACTGCTCTTCTACTACTCAGCCGTGCAGCAGGACGATCTCTGTCGGCTGCTGGGCAATGTGACCTATCAGGAGTGGATCGCCCAGGGCGCCGATGAGCTCTACCTCAATCTGCAGGCAGTCGAGGCGCCGTTCCAGCACGTTGCCTTCGAACAGGTTGCCAAAAGAATCTCAGAACGTGCGGCGTCTGCGGGCGGCGGCGTGTGTGTGCTCAAGCTGCCCCTGTTCGGCTATGAGTACCTGGTCAGACGCCTGGCTCAGACCTTGACGCTCTTCGGCCACATCAAGCTGATGAAGTCCTATGCGCAAAGCTACCGCTGCTTGAGCACGGATCGCAGGTGCTTCGACCAGCCTGGCTACGCAGTGACTGTTAAGGTCGAGGCCTCCCACAGCAGCGAGTGGGAGAACCCATTTCCACTGAAGGAACTCCTATGGTCTCCCATGCCGAATCGCATGAATATCGTGCAGCTCTGCAGCCTGCTCCGTCCGGTCTACATAAATGGCATTGTGGACTTTCATGCCACCGGGAACGTGCCGGCTGTGCCGCCGTACCTGAAGCGCTTCCGCATGCGATACTCGCCGAAGCCACGGGCAGCGCCAGCTGAAGCTGTGCCCGAAACCCAGCTCATTCAGTGCCCCAGTGCGGAGAAGGTCTGTGAGAGCCACACTCAGCGGCATAAGGACACTGGTCCAATTCTGAAGCAGAGAAAGCTGAACTTTGTGGACTACGATGATGATGATGATTAGACTGGGGAGAGCTTGAAATAATTATTGTGTGGAAAGCTGCTTAAGTAAGTAACAGATTGATTTATAACTAATAACTAATAATAATAAACAATGAAAGTTTGAAAACTATTTAAAAAGTTCATAAATTTTATTTAAATAATAATATTTATTTTTTTATAATAAATAATAATAATAATAATTTTTTAAAAATAATAAATAATAATAATAATAATTTTTTAAAAATAATAAATAATAATAATAATTTTTTTTTATAATAAATAATAATAATAATAATATTTTTTAAATGATAAATAATAATAATAATTTTTTTTTGTAATAAATAATAATAATAATAATTTATAATAATTATAAAATAGTTTTATAATAATTTTAAATAATATATTTTAATAACATTTTCAATTGGAGCTAGTAGCAGTTCAGACTGCTTCAACTTGAGTATATAAAAGATCAGAGTGCAGACATTAGACTCGGCACACAGTCAACTACCTACTGCAACCAGCCTAAATATGCAAGGAAAGTTCCAAATCCATTTAAAAATTGAAGCCTAATTGTGTTTTGATTTGAGTGCTAATTGATTAGACTAGAGACTTCAGCTAGCCTATTTGAGTATGCGAAGTCAGACACCAGACTTGGTCAAATTCTACTGCAACTAACTAGCTAACTATTTGAACTAATTAACTATTTATTACTCAATTTTTATTAGATCTTTATAAAAGGAGTTATCTGTAAAATATTGTGGAATGTAGGAGACGTGGAGGAAGATTTCACTGCAAGTCTTCGAGCTTTTTGATTTATTAATTTCTTTTTGAGTTAGTTAAAAATGTTCTGAAAGCTGGTCACTTTGAGCCGCGTGTCAGACTGTGGCTGCTTACTGCTTTGCGACTAAAAAACCTTCTCTTGCTATGGCTAGCTCCCCCCCTGGGAGCCCACAGCTCTAACTTACTAGCCTTCAATGTAGAGCCCTTCTATGTTGTCGAGCTGAGCCCTGTCATCTGTGCGCCCTGCGCCCAGGCTTCACTTTTCGGCAAAGTCACAAACTCTTCTCCCAGCCAATATGCCATTGCAAACTTGCGCTATAATAGCTTCTACTTTCAGCTTCACCAAGGACAGCTCCTTTGCTCTGACCACCTTTGGTTGTTAAAGATATGGATAAGATTGTAAATGCAGCTAGATTGGGAGGTTTTCCCCACCCTATATAGATACTTTCAGAAGTAACTCGAAGACTATCTGACAGAAATGATAATGGTAATCAGCAATGTGTGTATCTGACAGAAATGATTATGATCAGCTATTATTTCTGTCAGATAGTCTTAGAGCTATAGCTATGTAAAGTTTCCCAAATGTTTGATTTCCCAACGCTGAGCCACTCATGAGTGAATCACTCAGTCAAACTCTATATATATAATATAATATATATAATATATATATATAATATATATATATATTTATATTTATATATATAATATAATATATATAAATTCAACCGATTTATTGACTCCATTTCCAATATGATATCCAAACTTATCACAATCTGCCCACTCACTCCACAGCAAGCACATTTCACTTGAATATGAATGCAAATATGAATATGAAAACGAATATGAATACGAATACGCCGCACAAACCAGTTTGGGTCCAACTGGCGTTGATATGAGTCCCAGGTTCGGTCTGTGAGCGCTTCATGTTTGCGCTTAAAAGGTTGTTAAAATTATTATGAAATGCCTGTTGGCATGCAGGCAGGCTGGCTGGCAGCAACCCCCGCTTGTCGGCCCAGGAATTGGGCGGACAAATGTCCACTTATCAGCGTGTAATGAAATATGGCGCATGTGCTGCTGGCCGAGCTCCAGTAGTTGGCGCCTTTGTTCGCTCTTATGGAAGTCTTTTGTCGTGCTCTGGCATGTTCTATGAATTATGTTGATGGCCAGGACGATGATACAGGAGCCTCAAACTGCCTGTGTGTGTGTGTTCTCTGTCTCATTTATTACATTTTGGCTTTTTGACAGATTGCTAAGCGTCGTAACCGTTTCCGCACTAATTTCCGTGTCCTGCAACTATTCCGACATGGTCGTTGTCGCTGCCTTTAACGTTATCCGTGTCCTCATGTCCTCGTCGTCTGCAGCATTAAAAGCCAAAAGCAAATTACTCATCATATCAACGGTCAGTGGCGCTGCTTTTTATGTATGCCATGCACAGGGATTTTAATAAATCGTTTCGTCCGAGTCCTGTCGCTCCTGCTCCCTCTCTGCCTCCTCCCTTTGGCCATGCTTTTATTAGTTTGTCAATAAAGTGGCAAAAGACGTTGATTATGATCGCTGCTTCCCTTATGAGTTTTGCTGGTGACCTGCGGGCTGCGAGCATTTTAGGCTTCAGCAGACATGCAAAGGATAATATATCCTTTTGCTATCGTCTCATGCAATCATTTGCCTTCAAAGAGACAAACTTCAGCTTGACTCAAGCTAAAGCCCAAATAATCTTACACTTTTAAAGCAGCCCAGGGACTCGTGGCAGGAGCTGCACTGCGACTAGACACGTTTCCTGCATTTGCCAGCAGCGGCAGGGAGCTCGCTGCGTGCACTTTGTAATGAATTTTTAATGCATTTTCGCTCCTGCTGCATTTTGGGTTGTCTTTTGAGGGGCGTTTTGGGGTCTCATCCAGCGCGTAATGAAATTTATTTAGTTTTTCTTGCAACTTTTATGCTGAAAGCCAATTAGCTGGCATTGCACCGCTACACTCTTACAACCCGAACACATGCGACTTTAATTATGTTTAAATCATAATTGAATTAAGTCTAAGTGGCTTGCAAGTTGCGCCAAGCCACGCTTAATTGAAACATCATTTTGATTATTTGTTGCGAGAGAAGCAGCTGAGAGACTCTAGAGAGGGAGTGGGAGAGATAGAGGGAGAGGCTGAGAGAGAGAGGGAGAGAAAGTACAGAATATAAGAGAGAGAGAGAGAGATAAATGCTAAAATAAATGCTAATTACATATTTATACAATTACCAGCATTTAGCAAGCTATTCGTAAGATACTTAAAAATTTTCAAACAAATGCAATTCTTAAAAACATTTAATTTAATAAATATATATCTAACACATTTTCAATAAACGACACAAATTTATGAGCTTTAAGTTCTTGAAATAATTTTTATAAATTTAAACTACTTTATGAATTTACTAGGCATCAAAAAACATTAAAAAATATTAAGCAAAATATATATAAATTTTTTATATTTAAATTTATTCAGTATTAGAAGTTATAAATTAACAATTTTATGTATTATTTGCGAGGTATTTTTTTAGATAAATATTTAGTTTTTATTTTATCATTTTTTTATATTTAAAAATCTCTTATATATTATTTATATATTTTTTTTAATATTCAGTGTAGGGTTCAATAAATTATAAATTAAATAATTACACAAGTTTAATGCAGTGAAGACTTAATTTAATATAATATAAGATAACATTATATGATATAACCTAATAATAAATTAAAATATACATAAAATCGCCATGGAATTTGTTGCTTTTAATTAGAAATATTTGTAAGATAACTCTTAATTCATTTGTAGCTATATACATATATGTAAAAAATTTATTATCGATATAAAACAAATATTTAAAAATTATATTAATAATATTTTTATATTTGTAATAAGTAAATTTTATATATATTATATAGTTTAAACTGTATTTACCAATAAAATAATATAAATATCCTTATGTAGTACTACACCTCACCTGCTTATCAAATAGCTATCCAATCTTCATCTCAAATTTAAATTTAGCCAGTTGATGATCTTAAAGCTCGCACTGTTTGCTGGCTTCGCCAACCGCAGGCAGTTAATTAACTTTAATTTACGGAAAATGGCTGCGCGCAAATGTTGCCCGTTTCAATAATTTTAATAATTAGAATCGGGCGCCCACCCGCCTCTGTGGTGAGGCCGCGGCGGTTGGCAGCGGTTTGGGCGGATAATAAAATTGCCAGTGTATGACAATGTCGGCAGGGCCCCCAGCCGTGGGCCCATAACTCGCCTGTTGCTGCTGGCAGGTGTTGGACCAAAAAGTAATTATCATAAACTAGATGCTAGGGGCGAAGGGCCTGTGGAGCGTGAGGGCGTGCTATTGATTAGTTTGGATTCAAATTTAATTGAATACTAGAAAGCATTCATTGAGGGCCATTTGGCGGACTGCGAGCTGCAACTGCGCCACGCGCTGACGCTCAGATGTCAAGTTGGGCAGTTGCTGCCGCTGGCGTGTGCCGCGTTTTGTGATTTGTGCAAACGCAATTCAAATTAAATATGCCGGCTCGCTTTGATTGACAGCTGAAGACGGAAGCGGATGTGTTGGGCACACGCTAATAGCCGACCTCGGCCTGAGCCTGCCATTATCATCGCCTGCTTAAGCCGTTAATAACATATCATATTTGTGCAGCACGCTGCCGCGTATCCTGTTACGGCGAGTCGCGTGCTGCACGGCCCCAATTATGAGCACTTAATCCGCGACCACAAAAACTACAAATTGGCTTAGGCGGCGCAGTGGACAGCCAACCACCCGAAGACCCAATTGCGAGGGTTGAAATAATCAAAGCGATTCGCCTGAGATACGCAGACTCTGAAACAAGAGTTACAACTGCAAACTGATAATGGAGCATACTTTGGGGGCTGCATTGCGCGGCCAGACCTATGGATATGCTAGAGTATCGTATCGTTCATAAAATGACAGCTAGATGGCGCCACTTGCATGTTTATTCAAACATAGTTCCTATTCGAGCGCATCGGAGTTTTCCGGCACGCTTATTAAAGTTGGAGGTGAAAAGACGAAATGCTGAGTCTTTTTCGAAGCTTTGTTTATCGGATCCAATACATCCGAACTGTTTATCTGCAGCTGATCGAGCTGTGTGCTCTCCATGGGGAAAGTCGAATTTTGGATTTCGTTGTAGGTCTTCACGAAGGGCAACACACACGAGAGACAGTCGTTGCACACCACGGGCGGTGAGTTCGCGCGCTTGAATTTCTTTTGGTTCTTCAATTTCAACGGACGCTTCGGCTTCGGCTTCGGCACCAGCGTCTTCCGGGGACGATAGCTCGTCTGAGCCTTGCGGCCGCCCGTGTAGTAATTGCGTTTCTGTGTGCGGAACAGTAGATTTAGAACCATTTTAACCCACTGCAGTGAGTCGCTCACCTTGATCGAGGGGCGCGAGCTGAAACTGTGCAGATCCGGGAAATTGTAGAAGTCGTAATTGGCGCTAGGGCTACGGGTCAACACGCCCAGTTCAATCAAGCTGCTTAGAGTCTTTAGCACGTGGCTCTTCACCCTGTCCATGTCCCTCTGGCGACGCATCTGCGCGGCCACCTTCTCCACGATATCGTCCGTGCCCACATACACCGATTGGCCGTCCTGCAGCTGCGCAATGGCCTTGAGCACATTGCGCGTGTAGACTTTGGGTATTTTCGAGGGCAATGCATCCATGTTTAACAATAATTTCGCTTGACAAATATTTGTGTGGAAAAATAAAAGATAAACCGTTTTTTCTTTTTTTAGATTTGCTCGTTGTGTTGACTCTTGATAATGTGTACGAACTGAAAGGAGTTTGTAGGATTTGTGCTGCCTATGACTCGATGCGCATGGCATGCTGAGATTAATTAAAAAAAAAAAGATATATGAGTTTGATTAATGATTCAATTAATTTAAAAGTAAGTGTACTCTAGGCAGTGTGCGACTAGGAATACCCTGAACCCTGCTATTTAGATACATTTTTGTAGAATTACTCTCCTTTTCGTATTTTTTGATGAATGATATCCGGGGAATTTAGGAGGATTTATTCTATTGATTTAAATCGAAGAAAAAATCCTATGAGTTATCAGGATTATAGGAATACGTTCTTATATGCTCGATTATAAAGTATCTGCTTTGTTTGGCTTATGAGATCAATGTCTGACGGATAGCGATAAAACCGGACAGTCAATCATGGCTATATCGACTCAGCTCTTCATCCCGATCGATAATCCTAATGTTTTATGAACTCTGCCACGCCTCCTTCCATCTGTTACATACGTTTTCCCAATCTGCAGCCTGCAAAATAGCAGGGAAAAAGTCGTTTATTGTTTTTAAAATTTTTATTTGTTTTACATATATTTTCTTTTGTGCATTTGCCTTTATAATGCCTCTTACATATACATATTTATGCGTATTTATTTAATTTACATATATACTTTCGTCTTATGAACATATTCATGAGATCATAGTGATATTTTATATATATTTATTTCATTAAATTACAGCATAAGATAAAATGTACAAGTTGTATAAATGTTGTAGAAAAATACATATTGAAAATAATGTAAGGGGCGGCTTAAGTCTAGCTATAATTGGGGGTTTCGAATCGAATCGTGTGCAGCTCCCCATGCGCAAGCCTGGCAGCTCCCAGCTGCTGGGCCACACACAATTCAACTGTTTTGGCACCAACGATCTATACAAAAAATGGCATTTCGATTTCTGCGCTATGTACAAATTACAAATTACGAATTACTTAATTTTAGGTTCGGAAGTACGTCGCATGGAATAAAAATAAACAAAAAATTTTCGCTATGTGATTCATTTGATATATTTTGTTTCTTGCTTGTTCTTTCTGCCTTGCTTCAGTTTATGGCAACCAAAAATCTTGATGACTTCTGGGCGCGCGGCCACAAAACTTTACCGAGATCAATGTGAAAACTAATTAGAATGAACCAGCGCCAACTGCTGCCCCTGCCAAGCCTCGGCCGGTGGCAGAATATTTGCGTTGAGTTCATTTTACAAAAATTTACAAAAATTTTCATGAGTTTTTGTGTTTTTTTTTTTTTTTTGTGGGTGGGGGGCGTGGAATAGTGTTGTTTACAAATTAGGTGTAAGTATGTATAATCAAAAAATAAAAAATACGTAAGAAAAAAAAACATGAATATTAAACAAAATTGCATCTACTTTTGCTGCTTGCTGCGTTTACATTAACTAGTGTAGCTCTCTCTCCCTCTCTCTTACTGTCTCTCTCTCTCTCTCTCTCTCTTTCCTCTTGCTGTCTGTGAAATGATTTGATCTTAAAGCTAACAAAACATATTGCGCTACTTACAGGCATTTAACATATGATAAACAAATACATTTACTTAGATTCGATGTATAATTTTTTTTCAATTTTTTTTTCTTTTCTTTTTTTTTTGCATTTAACTTTAGACATAAAAACTTATGTAAACTAAAACGCTTGGCGATCCTAACCCTACGTAATTACGCCTAATTTACAAATATTTTCTCAATGCAAGTAAAAAATTGCTGATAAATGATAAAAAAATCCATGAGATCAATGCGATTTTTGGGAATAGTTTTTTTTTTTCTTTTTTCTTTTCATATGTCCATTTTCTAATATATTTCTGGTTTGTTTTCCACTGTTCGATTAGCATTGAAGCGTCAAGAAATTCGGCAAAGTCGAAATTGAAATTGGCCCAAAAGACGCCAAAAAAATGGGGGGACAAATATGAAAAATTTGATTTGCTGCGTGTGTGTGACTTTTGAGACTTTGGCTAGCTGTGGAGATCAATTGAGTGTTCTATAAATTTCCAGTTTTTAGAGATCATTCAATGCTTGGCTTTGAGTGTTAACCAAAGAGAAACCTGAAAACGTGTCCCCCGCCGGGCGCAGCCCTTGGGTAATTTCAATCTCGCGATGCTTTGCGCAAATCTCTCGTACAATGTGCGTGTGTGCTTAAAACTAGGGTGTGAGACCAATTTGAAGAATGAACAAAATGTAATCCACTTGAAAATCAAAGCTTACTCACTAACAAATTTAACTAAAAACATCGGCGTATATGCATATATGATAAACCATAGACAAAAATCATCACAAAAATGGCATTATATCAACTATATACAAAAAACATTTTTTTTTCTTTTTCTGTGGGATTTTTTCTCTCGGTTCTGTGTTTTTTCGATAACAATTAAAGCTAAATACGTGTTTTTATGTTCAATTAAAATTTTAACTACTTTAAAGCGATGGCTACAAATATTTTAGATCTCTATATATAAATTTTCTTGTAACTGAAATTACAAAGCGAAGACATTGAAAACTTTGTTGTTGGACAAACAAATGAAAGAAATATACAATTAAAATATTGTTTTTTAGAAATATACAATTAAAATATTGAAAATATAAATGGAAGCAGGATTTCGTATTTGTTTATGTATTAATATAATATATATATAATATATTCTTAAGAAATGCAAAGCTAAATGCAAGACATTGAATCGCTGGAAGACCGGCCTATAAAATGTATCTCAAAAAGTATCTCAACAAGTAAGAATGCTCTAGTCGAGACGGCTCGACTAGGAGATACCCTGAGCCCTGCGAAGTGCCGATACTTCAAATATTGTATGCTTAGTTTACATATACATATATTGCAAGCAACACATACACACACACAGACGCACGCTCAAGCACACGCTCTGCCAACTGCGCAGTTGCCGTAGCGACAGCGCTTGGGCTGCAAGACGCCTACGCTATGGGAAATTAAATGTTTAATAACTTTTTTTCTAGCAGGACTTTTTGATTCAAACTTTCAGGGCATGATTATGTTATTCATATGTGTGTATGTGCCGAAGCACAAGTCTCTAGTATTTGAAATGCGTTTTTTGCAAATTTAGGGCGAAGGGGGCGTGGCATCCAAAATCCAAAAATTACAAAATGTCTGCATTCACAACAGGAATCTATATAGTGAATTTCAGGTCTCTAGCTCTTACGGTACGTAAAAGAGACGAAAAGTTATCGAAATTTATCGATAAAAAGAGAACGGGAAGAGTTATCGAATTTTTGAAAAAAACTCGTATAGCGTATGGTATTCAGGAGTATACATGTCAAATTTCAGCTCTCCAGCTTCTGTGGTTTACGAGATCGCTGCGTTCACACAGACGGACGGACGGACGGACGGACGGACGGACGGACGGACGGACGGACGGACGGACGGACGGACGGACGGACGGACAGACGGACAGGGCTATTTCAACTCAGCTCATCGAGCTGATCAAGAATATATATACTTTGTATGGTCTGCGACGTCTCCTTCTGTCTGTTACATACATTTTCACAAAAACATTATACCCTGATTTCCCATTTTCAATGGGCTCAGGGTATAAAAATGGCAGTTTGTAGTTGATTTGTAGTAAAAAGTTTACAAAAATATGCTCGAGCTTAAATTTCATCTTCAATTTGTTTTACAATATTTTAGCAAAAATATCTATCAAAATAATTCGATTTGATTTGTTTCTTTAGTTTTCGCTAGTCTCTTTGCCAGTCTACAGTTTGAATTTCGGCTCTTAGTGGATAGTATTTGAGAGAGAAATATGAATATGAATACGTGTGTAACAAATACATTTATATATTGTTCTTGTGTCCCGTCAACCGCCTTAACCTTATACACACGCCCTATGCATGTGTGTGTGTGTGTGCTTTAGCTGATTTCACTATAGATTAAACTGTCTCCTTAAGTATATATATGTAGATGGTTATAGATGTTGGTTCGTTGTGGTTTCATCGCGCTGCATACAAGCCCCAGCCCATGGCGAGCACGAAGACGGTGACAACTGTGGGCCAAGTGAAGCTCTGTTGCTCCTGCAAATAGATAAACAAAATCAGAATCAAATAGGCATTCAGATGGCACTCTGGGGTCAAATAAATAAGCTAAAGTCACGTGCCCCCGCGCTGCCCAGAGAGCGACGCCCATGTCAGTGACCCAGTTATATATATGTATCTGTATCTTTACAGACGTGGTCAATGGCTGGTCAGTGGCTGGCGTAATTATGTAGTCGCTATCATTTCGCAATTTCAATGGATAAACAATAATAATAATAATTTATGCCACTTATTTGTGGTGCATTCACGGCTGAATGGGCACTGTGGTGCGCGTGTGTGTGTGTGTGTGTGTGGCACGTGTAAACGATGACTGCACAATATTTATTATGCAAATTAGAAACATTCGACTTTTTGGGCACATTTTAATAGAATTTTCGCATTTGCTAAATGAATCGAAAGGGCGCATCTGTTCGCCTCTTTGACAACACGCAATTCACGTCTAATTGGCTGCTTTTTGTTGAAATTGCAACCAGTTTGTAAACATTGAACATAATTTACAGAAATATTAGAATCTGTTTTCCACACATGCATAGCTAATGAATTATGTAATCTGATTGCTGAACTGAGCAATGACAGCTCAAAGTATTTGGTTTCTAAATAGCAACATTTATTTTATTACATTTTTTAAAAATATCTATAATAAATTATAGATAAATCTAGGCTTAAGCGTGACAGTCGTAGAATTTACTATATATTTACTATGGATATATGGGTTCTCCTAGCCATATAAGTATATAAATATATATATTAATTCTGAATAATCTATAGAGAAGGTCAATAGTAGCTTAGTTATCGTTATATAGTCAACAGTAGTTTGTTTCTAGTTCTAAAACTGTAGAGGATAGAACTTTAATCGGGCTGAAAATCCAAGATTATATATATTTATATTTATATATATATTTTTATTATTTATATTTTAGTTTTATTTTAATATTCTTGGTTCTCAAAGATTATATATCCACAATATATATGTTAGCTTGGATTTTCAAGATTATATATCCACTATATATATATTATCTTGGATTTTCAGCCTATATATATCCACACTATATATATATTATCCTGGATATTCAGCTCGCTTCTCTATATGCCAAATTTCTTATCTCTATCACTGCAAAAAATAACATTTCTCAGCCAACAGCTATAGTATTTGCCGTTTAGCCACGCCCCAAGTGGGCGTGTCAGTACTATCCCAACACTTTAGCAGACGCGTGTGCCCACGGCTATATGTATATACAACAACTTTCGAGTGTCTAGCTGCTTTGAGCTCACACGTACAGCCGGACAAGCAGACGGACGTAGAGCTAGGCGTACACTGCACTACATGAACGGGCTTAAAAACCTTTGCATATTGACATACATATGCCCAATGCAAGCCGTACATAGATACTAACCACTGCAGTGCGCTCATTTCAGATTATAAATATTCTCACGATCTCATTAAAAGCGCATTTCCGATAAGGCAAAGCGCGGCAGTTCGCACAGCTTCTGCCCCAACTGTTACGATAAGCGCAATGCCAATAAATTACAGAGAGAGAGAGCGAGAGAGAGAGAGAGAGGGAGAGCGAAGCCACTGCAAATGGTATCAAGTGGGCAGCTAGCTATGAGTGTGCTCTGCGTCATGCGTTTCAATTTCTTGAAGGTTGCATTTCTTTTAATTGCGCAGGCAAAAAACTATATAAAAAAGTGCACAATGCGCGCTGAAGTGCTCATAGAGAGAGACAAGTGCTATATATATATATATTATATATGCAGCCTGTTCATGTGACAGCTGACAAAGGCTGATTCTTTGACTGACTAAACTAGTCGTCGAGGGGGCGGCAGGGGGATCGCAACAACACTTGCTTCGATTAACATACGGCGTACAGCGTGGGGTGAGGGGCGCGGGCTTAGCCGGGGGCAGCTGCGCTGCGCAATTAATGTTTATCACACTCTTGGCATGTGCAAAGTTTTGCCTATGCCACATTTGAAATAGGCACGACTCCAGCTCCAGCTCCAGCTCCAGCTGCAACTCCGCGTGGAACTCGCGCGCCTCCTTGTGGCAATTTGTCATTGGCTGCGCCTATTTTTAGGCTAGTTGGGCTTTTGACTAATGCCAGCACGTGGCTGCCTGGAGCCTGGAGCCGTGCCAAGTGAATGAACTTCCCTCGCTCGCTGCACTCACCTTCTCCTTGTCCGCCTGCTGGCTGCAGTTGCTCTCATTGGCACCGCTGTTGCTGCCGCCGCCGCTGCTGCTGCTGCTGCTGCATGGATTCGCATTGCTGCTGCTGGTCTTCTTCTTGCGCGGCGGTATGCGTCCACTGAACTCCTGGAGACGCTCGCGTCCGGCCGTAAAATTGTCGTAGCGATCGTCAAACTCGTCCCAGCTGGTCTCGTGATCGCTCTGATACTCGCGCTCATCCTCGCCCGTCGAGGTCAGCCGCTTGCTGCAAGGGAGAGAAAATAAATCCACATAAGTTCCACGAGTCGTAGTTGGCCTTATCAGCAAATGCTCCTCCAATTGCCGTACTACGCCCATATCAATCGGCATGCCGTACTCACCGTCTAGCCGCATCCGATTGGCTGCGCTGCAGGCGCATTTTGGGTCCGGCTGGCGCCAGGGGTGTCGATGCCATGATTGGGCCGTGCACGCCGTAACGGCCGAAGGGCACAGCCGTGGCTCCGGCCGCCGTGGAGGTCGAGGCATTCGCCGTATTCGGCGTGGGTGGCGGCGTGTAGGTGGCGTAGTAGGCGCCAGCCGGCAGCGGGTGCCCGTAGGAGGCTGGATGATGCTGCAGCATGTGCGAGACCTGCGGATAGCTGTGGCTGTAGTGCATCGGTGGCGCCGACTGCGGCGCCGGCGGCTGCGGTGGCATTGGCTGCGGCGTCGACGGCGCCGGATACGGCTGCCGGAAGAAGCTCAGCTCCTCCCCGCCCGCAAAGCTCACGCTGCTGCGAGGGGTCTGCTGGTGCTGGTGCTGCTGCTGCTGCTGCGCCTGATGCTGCTGTGGCGGTGGCAAATAAACGCCATGTGAAAAGAATATATCGCCGCCCGTGTAGCTCGGCGACTGCGCCATCGAGCAGGAGGGGCTCGGCGGCGGCGGATACTGAAAGATGTGCGGGGCTGCAAGAAAATAAGAATATAAATAAAACCACCATTAAGATCCGCTCAGCAACAACAGCAATAAACATAATTACAAGTTAATACTGAATAAACAAAGGTGGACGAAGCGTCGCGCTGTCATCGGCCCCAGCGACGACAATGTAAGGAAGTGTCTAAGGTCGGCCGGGCCCTGGGCTTTTAGCGGCGTTCTCTGTGCATAAAAGCTAAATTTAATTACCTCAAGTCCCGCTCGCAGCACGCCCATCATAAAACCCACCATAAAATCAAACAAGTAGAGCCCACCTGGCCAGCGGCATGAAGTGAATCTTAAAAGCGAAAAGTATCTTTTTGTTGAGCTAGGACAGCTGCAGGTTATGCCAGCAGCAGCAGAATTTATGCCTGCCAAGTATCTATAAGTACGATATATATCCGATATATATATATCTCCCGCCCAATTGCTCGATTTTCTAGCGATAATTCGTAAAATCTTAAGATTCTGATATAGTTTTGTTGAGCTTAAATAGCTTCCACAAATTAAAACGAATTAAAACAGTTATTTGTTTGTATTTTTAGTATTTTTTGGTATTTTTAGTATTTTTTCTTCGTATTTTTAGTATTTTTTTGGTATTTTTGCTTAACCTTTCAATACCTTTCAGAAATTAAAACGAATTCAAACAGTTATGCTTTGAGATTTATATTTTTGGTAATTAAAACGAATTCAAGCAGTTATTCTTGGTATTTTTAGCTTTTTAGTAATTTTAGTATTTTTTTATATTTTTTTGGTATTTTTAGTATTTTTTTGGTATTTTTGCTGAACTTAAATACCTTTCAGAAATTAAAACGAATTCAAACAGTTCTTTGTATTTTTAGCTTTTTGGTATTTTTAGTATTTTTTAATTTTTAGTATTTTTTTTTTAATTTTTAGAATATTTGGAATTTTTGTTTTTAGTATTAGTATATTTTAATTTTTAATACTTTTGGTTACATGTCTTCTACGCTTTAAAAGGAATCCCATATACAAGTTTAATATTGGGTATTTTAGTATTTTTTGGTATTTTCTTGTATTTTTAGTATTTTTTAAGTATTTTTCTTCACACTTTTGTTTATATTATTGATGTTTTTATAATTCATATTTTGTATTGAGCATTTTTCTGTACTATTTTTGGTTATTTTGGTATTTTTACATTATTTATGTTTTCATATTATTATTTTTTATTATTAACTATTTAATTATTTATTACTAAATTTATTATTATTATTTTTAAATCAACTCAGTATTTTTGGAGCTTAAAATTAAATCTTTCCTTTATATGTATATATATATTTATATATATTAAGATATATATTACGTCTGAAATCTGTTTATCTGCATCTTTTTGCTGCCTCATGCAAATTGAGCTGCGCCGAGCTGAAAGGCTTTCAGCGCCGATCACTTGATATGCGCATAAATTTGTCGTTTAGTCGATGTTGTCCCAGCTGTGGCAATATTTTCATATGATTTCCTAATGTTTATTTACTTAAAAAGCAATTGAATCGCAACATATGATTGATTGTAATGCACAATTTATACAAATCACTGGACAGCGGCGATAACTGACCGAAACACGATAATGTCTCAAGCAGCTAATTGCGCCTAGGGCCAAGCCAGTTTGGCGTTGCTGAGATACGTGGATACAGATACGGCTCGCGGCATGCTCAAATAATGTCATTCAACGTCAACCTGCAGGCCACTAATTTGCAATTGACCCAATAGCCTTGAACTCGAAACGCGAAACGCGAGTCGCGAGTCGAGTGCCTCACAGCTGTTGCAGTTGCAGTCGCAGCAGCGGCAACAAAATCTGCGCTTAATTGCAGCGGCACTCCTTGCTCCATGCTCCACGCTCCACGCTCATGCGCGCATTTGTATCTTACAGATACTTTATGCCATTTGAAACTAGTTTGAGTTAGCTGGCAGGCAGGCAGGCAGGCAGTCATTCGACCAGCTGCCTGAAGCTCCATTGCGGCTCACGTGCGCCGTCGCATTTAACCTTGAAAATCTGCCCGTCCACAACGTCAGCCAGTCCACAGCACGTCAGGCATCATTACGGCTTCGCATTTGTATCTTGTGCATTGGCTTTGCCTAGCTTCAGCTTATATAACCAGCCAGAGCCGTAGCCCATGCTGGTGCCTTTATGATGAGACGCGTTGAAAATGTTACTACTAATTGCAAATTGTGTGGAAAATTATTTGCCAAGTGTTAAAATTGCATTTGCATATGAGTATGTGGGCAACATAGTATCTCTCAATACATGTGTGTGTGCGATTAGGAGTGGGGCTGCAGGCTGCTGAGCTGCGTTTCACTTGGGACTTGGGCTTGACTGCAACTGAGCTGCAGCCAAATCCATAATGAGTTAGACTTAATAGAATTATCGATAAGCGATTAAGCTAATCGATAAAAAACTATAATTTATAATATAAATTATATTATTGTATCTATTGTCATTAAGCATACAAATTAAAGTACTTAGCATTAATTGTTCGATAAGCATGTATCGATAGTTATTGCTTATGTCTTGCTAACCCCTAACCGGACTAAATTGCCATAGCAATTATGCAATCTAAAAGTGGATCGACATATATTATCGATAGTCATTAATATGATTTTCAGATAAAAGTATTATTTATATAGACAATTTATGATTCGTTAAAGAACTAAAATATATTTTTATTACATACAGCTCTATTTAGGATTCTTGATAATAACAATCGATCATTTTTGATAAACAGAAATAGATAATAAATTGAAATATTTATTTTTAAATTTTATTTAGTATGTTTCTAAAATGTACATAACTATATTTGCTAATAGACAAACTTTTATAAGAAAATTCTCTTTAAATTTTATAACACCAACTCCAGCTTTAATGACCACGACTCGCCCGTACTTCTCTAACCGATTTTCATAATATATTTCTTCAGTGTCACCTCTAGCCGCTTGCGTTTTAGGACGTTTATGGCACCTATACAATTTTTTTTTTTATTTTTATGATCGCATCTCGATGCGGGCGCTGCTGCCGCTGACTGCTGCCCGTTCGAGTGCTCATTGTTGTTGGTGACGAAACGTGACCGATTGTTAGCGATTTTTCTGCATTTGTTTAGACAAACTATTTTGATGGCAAATGTTTAATTGAATTGCGATTACTGCGGCTCGCATTTGTCGCCTCCGTAAAAACAACAATAATTATGTGTGTAATTTACTAGAATTTTTCATTTTGCAATGCTGCAACAATTGCTAAGGTTGCACCAGCTGACAAACATCAATCAGAGGCACGACCACAATGGCAGAAGTTAAGCTGAGCAGAACGTTTGCCGCTGCTTAAGAATAATTGAGGAAAAATCCGAGCGGAAAAACGTGAAAAATGCTGGGCATATATATATAATAATAATATATATATATATATATATATATATATATATATATATATATATATATATAATATATGTTTGTGTTACGCTTAGCTTGCCACAAGAGAACAAAACGTTTGGCGTTTCGTATGCCCTGACTTGGGCAGTCTATAAGCTGTGCAGTTCAAGCTGAGAGCTGGCAGCACTGCTATACCTCATACTTGAGCCTTAACACTCTCTATAAAGCGCATGCGAACTTCGCCAAGTCTTGGCTCTGTGGCTCGTTCTACAGTTGATTACATGTCAGGCCCCAGCGCGTCGAGACCGTACGTCAGAACGTCAGAGTCGAGACCGCTGCAGCAGCAGCAGCAGCAGCAGCAGCATATGCTGCTCACGATGGCCTTGAAGTGTTTGCAAAAAATAACTACAGCAACCACAACAACATTAACAACTAAATGCGAGTCTGAGCAACTGCGTCGCAGCGCAGAAATCGAAATTGAAACAAGTTTCCATGACTGTTGCGGGCGTTGCAGAGTTGCCGGGGCTGCGGCCAGCCAAGTTGGTCACTGGGCCTGAAAGCCCAGATCTGAGCTGATTGCCGATCGCTTATATTGCCGCCCAATGCACGCCAGCTTCATAAGCCAAAAGCTAGTTAACATATCAAGTGGAGCTGCTATGACTTTATGGCTTACTCAAGTCTGCAAGAATTTTCCAAATTTTATTTAGGAAATCTAAATTTGGCTGACATTTATTGATGATGGGCAGCTACAAAGGCCAAGATTGAATGTCTTCCAAAAAAAAAAAAAAATAAATAAATAAAAAAAAATAAATAAATAAAAAAAAAATTAAAAAAAAAAAATATATACAAAAATAAATAAATAAATAAATTTAAAAAAATCAAAATAATTCCATAAAATTTCACAAATTTTTGATGTTGCTGTCTGGCTCACACACGGTTGTGTCACACCTGACACCTACACACACACACTTACATATATATCTATATATATACTATAACTGACCATATCAAGTGAACTTGTAATTCGTTCTTTTAAGGCAATTTGCTGGCTGTCACGAGGCGACAGTCTATAAAGCATGTCGAGTCCGTACGTTCCTTCCGCTCCTCCGTCCCCTCGTCCGCTTAATTAGCCGAGGCTGGCAACTGAAGCGGCTGATTCAGGGCCAAAATGCTAACGGTACAATTTGTACTGGCAAAAGCCAAATTCGTCTGCCGCAAGTGACTAATTGGCAGCAGCAGGAAGAGAAATCGCAGTCAACAAACTTATTAGCCAAGTTGTCAACCAGATTCTTAGACTGTTTTTGGTAATAAAAAACAAATACATATACGTATATCAAATACAGTTCAGACGGGAACACAAAGTGGAATGCCAAAGCAGCAGGTGTCGCTCGCTCGCTCGATCGATCGATCGATCGATTGCCATATCCAATTGTTAATTACCAATTTTGGTAGCTTTAATTAGCCATTTGTGTAATGTGCTCTACCGTTATGTATTGTCAAGAGAATCATTTACGAATTTGGCAGCGGCTGAAAATGCGGAAGTCACTTGAAGGAGTTTTGAAATGAAAGCGCAAGTCTGAGTCAGACTACGAGCAGGAGAAAGTTCTTGGCGCAGATTAGAAGGTAAAAGTTGAATCAGAGAGACAAATTATATATACAATAACTTTTTGAGTCATATGATGAAATATAATTGAAAGTTCTGGATAAAATTTGAAATTCACATACAACTAGGCTGACCCAGCAAGAGTGTTATTATTTCCAATAGTCATATCTCAGCAACTATTCAAGTTATCGATAAACCAAAACTGTAGAAATCTTCTATAAGACTTGCCATTTAATAAAATAGTATAGAAAGTTATCAAAGTAAAGTTAATAGTAATGAAAACCTACAGTTCAGTAGTGCTGCTCATACATCTACACCGACCCAACAAGAGTGTTACTATTTCCGATAATTATATCTCAGCAACTATTCAAGTTATCGATAGCACACATATATTAAAATCTTCTCTATCATTTGCCATTGTTTCTAAATTTTAGTCAAGATCTAAAAGTTTAGTTTTGCATCTTTTTTTCATCAAGTCCAACACCTAATGGAGCTTCATAATTATATATCTAATGAATTAAGAACGCTCAGTGACGAGGTCAGTTACAGCTACACATGTGCATATATGGACGAGTCGTGTGTCTAATGAGGCTGATGAGGCATCTTTTTGTTTGCCACTCAAGCTTCAAGCACAGCTGACCAAGCGTGCGAATAGCCACAAAAAAAAAAACAGCATAAAAAACTATTTTTTCAGTTTGTTTTTTTTTTTTTTTTTTGCAAGGTTAAAGACGCAGTTGCTGGCTGTGCGTGCAGCGAGGCGCGTGCCCCATGCGGCAAGTCAACTGGGCAACGTATCGAACTCAGTCTTTTGTGGAGCAATTATCATTAGCTTTGATTTAATTGCTGCATTAAGCGCAGCATTTATGCAATTTCTTTTTGCGTACGGCTCAGGAATGCCCTTTGTCTTCCCAGTGGAATGAGGCTGTGCGGCCGAGGGACAACCAGAAGTGAAAATGAAATGGAAATTCCATGAAAAACTGAGAAACACACGCTTGAATGGGAATGGAATCGCCTGACATGTCAGACAAATAGCTGTAAATGGCTCAAACGCTTAGCACGGCAGAAAGACAAAGCAGTGTAGCACTAAGAGGCGTATAGGCAGCTGTATACCCTGTAAATGGCTATTAATATGCGCCTAGTTTATGCCAGCAGCTGATTCATTTGCTCATTGACTGTCTAAGACGTATCTATATACCCTGTAACAGCAACAGCTATTGGTTTAGCTGCCTATATACCCTATAAATACTAATATAAGCTTATACTATCGCTGAGCTGCCTTCAAGAGTGCCGTATACCCAGCTATTCGACGGTATACACAGAGTATATACTCTGTTCTCACCCATAAGCATATGGAGAACATATTTCTGAAGTATAGCATATACCCTGTAAATACCCACAAGCATATATTATTCCTTAACCAACTTCTACCCTCTAACTCAACTCCAATACTCTCAGCTTACAGACCCACATGCAGCAACTGCCTGCGCTAGTCTCACATACACCATTGCCACACTACTCAGCCAGGGTATATCTATAAAAAGCACTGGCTAAAGCGCCTCGTTTCGCCTCCAGCAGCAAACTGCATGCTCAATATTTTATAAACGACAGACAAATGCAATTTTTCAATTTCTCGAGCCAAGCGACGACACAGCTTAAAGGGCCATAAAATACTGCCAAAGCCAGAGCCAAAGACGATAACACACACGCACACATTCACCTCACGCTGACGCTGAAAACTGCTGGCAAACGTCTTTGCATAGTTATTTGGCCAAAAGCTTGGACCAGTTGGCGCAGCTGCCACACAGAAGTGGCTCAAACGAAGCGATATAAAATATATTGAGCATGTGTTTGCATTTCCTTTTCTATTTTGGCCAAGACATACACTTTTTTATCCACACAACAAATCAATTTTGCTGAGCGAAGCTTAAAAAACTACAACAAAAACTAAACTTAGAAATAAACAAAAGCTAAAATTCGATAAAGAAACATTTGAGAGTGTAGAAAGGCAGAATCTTAAAATCCCAAAAAAATAAAAATTTTAAGTAAAAAAAAAATAGTCATGAAGTGCCATATACAAATAATTGCATAAAAAAACTTAAAAAAGATAAATAATAAATCCTTGAAAACAAAAATAAAAAAAGCTTTTAAATCTTAAAAAAAAATTGGTTTCGAGCAAGCTAAAAGTGAATATGGATTTAAATTCATTTAAAATAAATCTCCTAATATAAAGATTAAGTTTTTAATCTGATTTTAATTTATTTAAAATAAATTTTGCATATACCAAAAATCCTTTGCTTTAATTTTTTATATAAATAAAAATATTAAATAATTTCATTATATAAAAAAATATATTTATTGAAATTGGATTTTTTTTAAATAAAAAATTTACAGATTTTAGAAATGTATCTGTAAATTTGTTATTTAAAAAAAATCAAAGTTTGACTATTAAATATTTTTTTATTATAAAATTAAATATTGAATAATTTGTATAATTTAAAAAATAAATATTTAATCGAATTTGTTATTATTTTATATACAAAATTAAAGCAGTTTTATACATAATTTATTTAAAATATATATATAAAGTTGTTGACATATTAGGTTTGTTTTAATTTAAAAAATACTAAAATATACCAGATTAGTGGAATAAAATACTATAAAAAAGTTAAAAAATTCCATATCAATGCCTTTTAGAAATCTAAGCTGACACCAAGAGCCAACACATAAACAAAAACAAGAAAAACTAAAATATTTAAGAACTTCAAATTAAGAAAAGAATCAAAAATTCAAAGTCTCTAACTGCCAGATATCTGCTAGTGTTTAGTATCTATGCTAGCATAAGAACATGTTTTCAGTTAATATCAAGCTAACTTCTGCATTTAAATTATAATCCCAACTATAATTTATATAATTCCCTGGCAATTGCCGCAAAGTCTACAGAAATTGAACGCATATCAATTGCTGCTGCTGCTGCTGAGTTGATTCATTGGGGCTCGCTAGATTGTTTATACGTAATAGGAGACAGGCGAGGGGCACACGTGTTGTTGTTGTTGCAGTTGTTGGCCCAGCTATCGACTTCTTCAATAAACAATCAAATGCGATTAGTAAATGTGCAAACAAAATGCTAACAACAATTAACGGCGCACATGAAACCCAAGTAGGCACGAGGGTGGGTTGAGTAGGTGCCGAGGGGGGCAACCCTTGGACACGTTAGCGTTGAGTGGACAGGCAGACGGATGACGCAGCGAAGACAGCGTGTCTGCTGCTGCTTGATGTTGTTGTTGTTGTTGTGGTTGCTCTTCATTTGCCATTTCGCTTTATTTATGAATATTTTTTTATTATTGCTGCCGCTGCCGCTGCTGCTGGTGGCACATAAAACGTGCATTTTGCCGTTTTTTGCTTTTTTTAATTATTTTAATTGCGTTTCATCTGATCGAATGCTGCTCGGCGTAAAAATTCATTTATTGTTTAATTGTAAAAGTTTTTTATATTTATTTGCGTTGTTAATTGCAGCTGATAGCGGGTCCCCCCTCAGCCCCTCTGCCCCACCATATTTTTATTAATGAGCGTAGCTAGCATATATATTATAATCCCATATATATAAATCACTATAAATAGCTGCTTGATAAGCTTAAGCTGCGCTAAATCCCAACTCCTCGCTGGGGAGTTGACTTAAAGTTCTATGCGCTACGCCCACCGCGCACCGCCCACCGCCCACCGCTCATCAACTGCCGCTTGCCAATTATAACAAGTAGCTGCCGTCTGTTGGCATATCCTGTGCTTAGTTCGCTTCCTTTTGAGGCGCATCCTTTTTCACTTTGCCTTGAGCGCGCAGCCCAGGCGCATTTCTTTTGTCTGGCGCTCAAGCGCTTCAGCGCCTCGCTGTCTAGGCTCAATTTCATAACAAAAACTTGAGCACGTTCCAGCATATATATATCTATATAGAGACGCGCGCCACTGTTCAGCTCAGTGCAAACAATTTAGCACGGCCTCAGACGTGTGAGACTTAATCAAAAGCCAACTAGACGAACCGAACCAGAGACCCACCAGACGGCCCAGCCCAGCCCAGCCACTTGGCCACCTGCTACTACTTACTACTTAACCGTAGCGCCCATAGCTGCCTCATTGCGCTAGTGTCAAGTCCTTGCACCTATCTAACTCCGACTCGAGTCGATTTCCAGCTGCTGACGCGCTTTACTTATTAAGCAGAGTGCCTGGCGGGCATTCAAACTTGAAATGCGAAAAGTTCATTGCGCTGAATGGGTGTGAATAATAAACAAAAGCCAGCAACTGCCGGGAGCACACATAGTTGGGCAAGTTGGGCGAACCGTAATGACCGACTTGGCAATACCCTAACTTTTATGTGGAGGTAGAAAGAGCTTGCAGCTGTCAATGCAGCAAACTTTGGCAAGTCTTAGGAGTTGCAGCGCTGGCTGGGAGAGAGCATAAACAATAATGATCGACTAGTAAATACCCTAACTCTAATCTTAAAAGTAGAAAACCATGAAGCTATAAATGGGGAAACGTTATTAAGGTTCAAGCAGTTACAGCCCTTGCTGGGAGAGAGTATCAGCAAGTATGACCGACTAGCAAATACCCTAATTTTTTTTTTAAAGTACAAAAACCATGAAGCTATAAATGGAAGAAAGTTGATTAAGGTTCAAACAGTTACAGCCCTTGCTGGGGGAGAGAATAAAAAATAATGACCGACTAGCAAATACCCTAACTTTGTAAGCTGTAAATGACATATAGTTTGGCCAGAGTTTCCAGCAGTTGCAGCCCTTGCTGGGAGAGAGTATCAACAAAATTGACCGACTAGTATATACCCTAACTTTTATATAAAAATACCAAAAACTAAGAGCTATAAATGAAAGAAGTTTTCTTAAGCCTTAAACAGTTGCAGTACTCGCTGGGCGCAGAAATCAACAATAAACCGACTAGCAAATACCCTAACTTGCACATAACAGTACAAACAACTTGAAGAGCTTCAGCCCAAGGCTCAAGCAGTTGCAGCCCTGCCTCAGGGAGAGTATCAAAAGCCAGCTGTGCCCCAGCAGCAGCATAAAACCGAAGCATAAACAATACTTTTCCTCTGCGCTGTTGCATGCCACAGCAGCTGCATTGATCGATTTTCTTTGCTTATTTTGGCCATCAAAATGTTTATGAGGCAGGCGCAGATGGGGCACAGACGACGCCGACTGCCGCACCGCGGGCAACATCCGCTGCCATCCACAAATTGAATGAAGCAATTAATGAAGCCAACTGCCGCAGCGACGCGGCAGCATTTGAGATTTGCATAGAACAGCGGCAAATAAATTCACGGTCAATGTAAAACAAAATCACGAGCAGCAAACAGTCAAGAAAACAATGCGCCAAGCCAGGGCTAAAACAGATATGCATAGGGAGAGAGAGAGGGAGAGAGAGGGGGAGAGAAAGAGATATATATATATATATATATATGTATCAGTCGCCTGGCCTGGCAACAGAGCTGCGCAAATTTGCATTTGTGCAGCCGCAAAGTGGAAAAAGCAAATGTAAATGCAGATGTTGCTGCCGCAGCCGCAGCCGCAGCCTCAGCCTCTGCTGCTGCCAGTTGCTGCTGCTGCTGCAGCCTCAGCCTTAGCAACTGCTGCTGCTGCCAGTTGTTGATATTGCCTCAGCAACTGCTGCTGCTGATGCTTTAGCCTCAGCCTCTGCCTCAGCCTCTGCCTCTGCTGCTGCCAGTTGCTGCTGCTGCTGCAGCCTCAGCCTCAGCAACTGCTGCTGCTGATGCTTCAGCCTTAGCCTCAGCCTCTGCCTCTGCTGCTGCTGCTAGTACCTCAGCAACTGCTGCTGCTGCCGCTGCTGCTACTGCCTCAGCAACTGCAGCTGCTACTGCTTCAGCCTCAGCCTCTGCTGCTGCCGCTGCCTCAGCCTCAGCCTCAGCTACTGCTGCTGCTGCTGTTGTTAACAAGTCGCTGTGTAGGCTGTACAAACTGAGTGAGCCAAGTGCTGGGCAGGCAGATAATAAGCAGCATGACGCTGCCAACCCCAGCCCCAGCTCCCCCCCCTCACTCCCTCCCTCCCTCTCTCTCTCTCTCTCTCTGGCTCTGCGCACAATCCCGCCGTCAGCTGTGTGTTGGCAGCTCAGCGGGAAGCTGGCGAAAGGTCGCCATGTTTGCCGCCATTTTTGTTGCTGCCACGATTTCCGCCAGCGAAGTTGCTGAGCAAAACAAAATGGGCGAAAATGTCAAGAGCGGCAGCGACGCCGACGGCGACGCTGGCAGCGAAACAACGCCTAGCAGCAACAGCTGTTGGCAACAGCCGAACGATGCGAATGGCCCGGCCAAAAGAGAGCAGCCAAAACGGCGTCGCTTTTAGCCTGATTGTTGGGGGGAGCTGGCCCCATTGGCGGCTGGGGCCACCGCACACACTGTCATTGCACCTTTTGTTAGGCCTCGCTTTAGGGGTGGGTTTTTTTCGGAGCCGCTTAAGCAACTTAGGCGCACAGCCGCCAGCAGCACAAAAGGCTTTGCGAGGGTGGCGAGAGGGGGGCTAGCATGTATGTACAGGCTGTGGCTGGGGCTGGTTGATGACTAAGCGCGCTGCTGTTGCTAAGGATTTTGTCAGCTAGCTCCCGCTCGATGGGGCTAGGCCCCAGTCGAGGATGTGTTACTATTGGATAAATTAAGCGCTCGAGTGGCCAGGACTGAACTAGGCAAAGCCAGTTAATAGGTGCTTAAGCGCCCGCTGGGCCAGCTACTAAACTAAGTCTCTCTCTATCTCTCTCTCTATATATGTCTCTCTCTCTCTCTCTCTCTCTCTGTATGATTCATGCTCTTAGCCTCAACTGTTTGGGCCAAACATAAATAATAATCAGGCGGCGGAGAACGTAACCGTCACACAGCTGACGCTGCTGACAGTTGGCAAAAAAAAAAAAAAACAACAACAACAAACAGCAAACAATGCCAACAAAAAGCTCAATGTCCAGCGCTAACCGCAGCTGACAGCCGACGACAAGGGGCGGGGGGCTGCCTGTTATGCAACAGCAGCAGCAGCAGCGCTTTGACCGCAGCTAAAGGCTAAGCGCAGAACCGTTAGGCTTTGTAAATAGCCGAAAACTGATCAGCCCCAGCCACTGCCTCAGCCCCTGCCCTGCCCTGTCCTGCTTCGCCTAAGGTCAAATGGCGTTTAGTAAGCGTGCAGCCAGCAGATACGTATCTCACAGATACACAATTCGAATAAGACATTCGACGGCAATCGACTTCAGTTCTATTTCGATTTTTCGCTTTTTCGCTTTTTTGGCGCGTGCCAATTAAACGTGCAGCGGCGGTTGGGGCACACGCCCACCTTCCGCTGGGCGCCGTTAAGGCACAGCATGAAAAGCACTCAAAATTTGTGGCTTGCATTGCGCTAAATTGGCAATTGAATTGACTTATCGCGGCCAGCGAGGGCGTAATCAGAGGCGTGACACTGGCCAGCCAGACTAGCTGGCCACAATTTGCAATTGAATCATGTGGCTATATATGATATGTTGTATATATATATATAGAAAGAGAGGGGGAGCGAGAGTTAGGAATCCACAGATCGATCTAAAACTATATCTCTTTTGAGAAGTAGTTACATATATGATTTTTTTTTCTCTTAATATATCATATATCATTGTAATTATATATTTTTAAACATTTAGAAATATTTATTTTAATAAAAATAAATAATATTTTGCTCAACTCAACTGCAGAAATGTTTGAAATATATCTTTCCCACATCTATATTTTAAGAAGGAAAAAATGAAGTGAAGATACATAATATATGCTTCTAATATGACATATGTTATGCCCGATATATGACATATAAAATAATATATGACAATAAATACATCAGCATAGATACAATATCTTTACGTCTTCTTTCTTTACTTTCATACAGCATAAAAACTCCAGAAAAAAATCTTATAAATATTTGATTTTAATTTTTTTTTTTAAATATATATTTATAATTTTTTTTTTCCTTATGAAAAATGTTCTTTTATTACTTTATATATTTAATTTTCAATTTAGAACATATTTATTCCTATAAAAAATGACAATACAGAAGAGAGAATTTATATTTCTATACATTGATTATTATTATTTTATTTATTTTAATTTTATATTTATGATTATTTTATTATTTATTTTTATATCTTGTTTTTTTCTTCTTTATTTTATTTTTTCTTTGTAATTGAAAATTAAATATATAAAAAAAAAATATTTAAAGAACAGTTTTCATTTATATGTTAAGAACATATTTTTGTTCTGAGAAATAAAAAAAACTGCGAGAAAAATAAATAATTTTTTACAGATTTAAATATATATTTTTCTTGAAAACTCTATATTATTCGATATCTTTGTTGATCTTACTTAAAAAAAATTCTTTATTAATATTTTTGTTTCATTTTAAACAAAATTCTCGAATATAGAATAAAGAATTAAATTTTTTAGATAGAATATACTATACTATGTTATACTCTATAATATGATATTATATGCTGTGACATAATATTTTAAATATTATATTACAGAGTATATTCTAATATCTATTTGATTTTTTGACATATTTCATATATTTATATTTATGCAATTTCAGTTCATTTCACTCTCTTAACTTTTCCTGCTTTTTCACCTTTTCACGACTCTCCCCCCTCCTAAGGCAAGTGGCAGACAAAAGTGCCGTTAGACAATGAGTCGACAACCTTGAAACTTACATAATTAGAGAGCTGCTAAAGAAAAGTGGACAAAAACTGACCCATTTCGGGCTGAAACTGGGTTTTGGCCCACCCGCCCCCACCCGATCTCGAGTTGCCATAAACTTGCTATAAAATCGGTAGACTTACCCGCGGCACTGGTGGCGCTGCTGATGTAGTGTCGCTGGTGCTGCTGGTACCACTCGCAGAGGGCGATTAGCACTTGGTCCGTGGGCAGCGGCGACTGCATCGGCGTCTGCGTGGCCGAGCTGGTCGTGTTGGGTGACTGGGAGGCGGTGCTGCTGGCGCCATCTGAGCCGCCCGACGACGAGGAGGCGCCCGACGATGTCGATGCGCCCGACGAGTTCGAGTTGCCCGATGAGCTCGAGGCAATGTCATCTCGCTCCTCCACCGGCAGATGAAAGGGCACAGCCATCTCTGTGTGTGTGTGTGTGTGGGTGTGCGTGTGCGTGTGTGTGTTGCTTGGGTTCGTTTTTGTTTTTGTTTTTGTTGTGCAGTGTTTCGTTTTTTTCGGGACTTTCTTGCGTCCTGCTCTAGCTCGCCTTCGTATTGTTCTGCTCTCTCGCTCACTCAGTTAATTTTGTATTTCTTGTGCAATATTTTAAACATTAAGAATTGCAGCATTTTTTTTATTATTAGTTAACGGCACATAAGCACTCAAAGTATTTGTTTTTGTTTCTTATTGTTGTTTTTCTATACATTCGTATCGATCTTTAGTTAATATTATTTTTTTACACTGTTCGTATTAGTTTTGTTTTATTATTATTTTTTATTTAATTTTTTGTTACCGATTTTTTTTGCATTTTTCATGAAGCTCGCGCAACTTATTTAAAAACACAAACAATTCGGAAAATTGTCTGAAGGCGTGTGTGAATGTGTGTGTGTGTGTGGAAAGAACACACGAAGCACTTAAAACGTGTCGCTAACTCAAACAGCGATTTGATTTCCACTTGGCTTGGGCTGAGGAGGAAACACGTCTAACTTCGCTTCGCGGCTGAATTGAACTGACTTCGCTGTGCGGCGCAATGTAGAGGCAGAATATCTGCACGATACGCGCGCGTTTTAAAAAACTCAACTCAAATTAAGAGAGGGAGAGAGCGTAAACAGTCGCTGCCGCGGTCGCCGTCGCTGCCTCAGCCACACTTCAAGAGTGCAGTCGGCCAGCAGCGTAGGCTTATGCTTATGCACATGCATGCCGCTGCAGGTAGTAGTGGTGGCTGTGTGGACACAGCGGGGCATCTAGCGTCGGCGTCGGCGGCGACGGCAACGGCGACGCCAACGCCAGCGAGCGCACACAATGCAAAGAGCGAAGTATAAAAAATAAAGCAAAATAAAAGAGCGAGTGAGTGAGCGAGCGAGTAGGCGGCGTGTCTGTGTTTGCTTGCGCGCTTGGCTGTGTGTGTGATTATGCTTGAGTGTGTGCGTGAGAGTGCCTATGCGAGGCAGCACAAAGATCTTGTTGAGCAGGTAACTCAGCAACCACAAACAGCGCTGCGACAGAGCAACGAACGTCGAGCAAAACAAAAAGTGCGATTGCGTTTGAGTTGTTGTTCTTGTTCTTGTTGTGGAGCAAAAGAAAAGGAAAAGAGCGAGAGTATGGCTATGCTCTAAGAAATAAATCAGCTTGACGTGATTCACAGTTGCCCTGTAAAGAGATTTTAGGCAAAGTTTAGGCATTGAATATGTATTTGAAGTAGATATTAGCTAATAACTTTAGGTTTTGATAATGCTGTGTGTAAATGGGTTTTTAAATATACATATGTAAACAGTCGAGTAATGAGTAATGAGTAATGAGCATACCCTGCTTTTGTGTATATGTATGCAGGGTGTAGCCAGTAAGCCAGTGAGAGCGCATAAGCTGAGTTTACGCGCCAAAAAAAGTAGCAGACAATACTGCTGAGCTGTGCAACTGTGAACAAAATAGTAGTAGACACTTAAAATAACGAAAAAAGTAGTAGGGTCTATATAATATTTAAATTCTCTTTGCTCACGTTCCATTTTTATAAATATACATATGTATGTATGTATAGGAATGTTAAATTATAACCCCAGCTATATACAACTTGATTGAACTATTACTGAAAGCATTATTAATACGTTTTGTTTCTTCCTTTTTCTAATACTTTCTCTTTGTTCTAAACTGAAACTCATTCGTAAATGTGGGTCAATGACTTTAAACTTATACGTATTTATAATATTATATAATAGAATCCACTTAAGTACTACAACTTAAATATAGAACTAAACCTTATACAGCTACGATTATTAGCACAAAAAGTAGTAGATAACAAGTAAGAAATGTCTGATTTACCATTTTCAATGGGTTCAGGGTATAAAAAGTAGTAGAACCATGCATTATCGTATGATTTGAATTTTCTGGTTTGCAACTTGACGAAAACGTAAATAAAGATAAGGCCATACTAACACTTAGACACACACACACCCACACACACACATGAGCATCAGGCATGGCGTGATGGAAGGATTGCCCAAGATGATGAAATTCAAAAAAAGAGAAACAAAAAAAAACAACATGAACATGAATGCGCATGCAACAAGCGAAGAGGCTCGAAAGAGGACTCGCCGAGAGTCCAGAGCCAGAGGAGGAAGCCGAGCGGGCAGCGCACTGCAAGAAAAAGGGGGCTCGATTTTTATGATTTATTCTGTGGCTCGTTTTGCCTTAGTTTGATTTGTTTTTGCACCGTTTCGTTGTTGTTGTTGTTGCTCTCTTTTCGTTTTTGTTCTTGCTGGGTTTTTATCACAAAGCTTTTTCATTAGGGATTCCAATTACTTGAGGACGGTGCTTGCCGGCAGGAGCTAGAGATGAGTGAGTGAGTGAGTGTGTGTGTGCCTGTGTGTGTGTGAGTTTGTGAGTGTGTGTGTATTAGAGCAAGCCAGTTGCAGCTGCCGCCTGTTGATTTCTTAAGTTTTTTTTAGCAATGAAACTGATTAAGCGTAATGTGAGAGCCAATGCGAGTTGGCTATGTTTTTATGATTCATATTTCATACACACATACATCCATATGTATATGTGTGTATGAATGTCTTATCATCACCTTAGCTACTCAGAGGAGCAAAGCAATAAAAAACAAATTGAAATCACTTTTCAAAGCGACCATAACAAAAATTAAGCCAAATAATAATAAAAATAATAAAAACAGAACGAGAGCGAGAGAGAGAGAGAGAGGGGGGAGGGAGAGAAAAATAAAATCTATATGTAAACGATGTATACAAATTAAAAGACTTCCCCGTTGACATTTCTGGGTCAGCGACCCAAAGAGTTAAACGAGCCAGCAGCAAAACAACTAGTGGGAGAGAGAGAGAGGGAGCGAGGGAGAGCAGAGCATAGATGGCGTCGGAGGAGGGGCGACAGCGCAGTAAGTGGAGTGGAGTGTCCAGTGCCCAACCCAAGTTGTTGTTTTTATTGAATATGATTATGTGGCACGCTGCAAAAGCGAGCGTAAATTATTTATTACACAATTTCGCAGCGGCAGCAACAGCTACAACAACAACAACAGCAGCTACAACAACAATGAAAACAAATAAATTTTTGCATTTGGCAGCCGCCACGCAAAATGTGACGAAAACGCCGCCGCCCGCTTCAATAAAAATAAATAATAATTCATATTTACTATAAGTAGCAGCAACAGCAACAGCAGCAACAACAACAATAACCAATTAGGCGTTGCCGCAGCAGTAGCTAAACAACTGTAAATTGTGCGCCTGCGCAGCAGCAGCAGCAGAACAAACGCAGCTGAGCAAAAGGAATAGCACAAAGGGGGTAACGGGGCTGGCATTCAGTGCTGCCTGAGCTTTGACAAGCCAGTTCAAAACGCCAGAAAAAGGCAGAAATAGCTAATGTTAACGCTAGCACTAGTGTGAACGATAGTGCTTGCTAATCAATAGGCTCACACTTAATTATTATTATTCATTTATCTAAAGTTTTTTTTGATTCAATATAACTACAATTCCCGACAATGTTTGTAAATCGCCAAAGCTGACGGGAAAATAGCCAAATTGCCAGCACTGCTTGTGCTGCTATGACAGCACTGCAAGCAAGCTGAGCTGTCTGTTCCACACAAATTACCGTTAAATTAAGCGCTGGCTCGTCTGTTAAGCAGTGTGCGAGCAGCAAAGAGAGAGGGAGAGGGAGAGGCAGGGAGAGAGCAAGCAGATTAAGCTGCTTAAATGTGTGTAAGGCAGATAATATTATGTATGCACTGAGCTCATTGCGGGCCCAACAAGTAGTCAAGCTCGATTTGTTATCGATAAAGTGTTATCGAGACGCAACTCTTTACGCCACTTACACACACACACACACACACACACACACACAAATATTATTATTTCTTTTTTTAAATAACACTTTCTATGGCCTCCCAACCAGCCAGTTTATCCCCATCTTGATGACCTGCTCTTGATAAGAGGCAAAGACAGAGGCAGCAACTGCAGCAGCAGCGGCAGCAGCAGCAGCAGCAGTTGCCCTCGCCCTAGCAAACTCAAATGAAGCGAATGGCAAGAGTTGCGCCTGCAGTCGAACTCGCTTGGGTTTCGCCTAGGGCAAAGGGGCCAAGGGCTAAGGGCCAGCATTGCAGAGGCTGGCAGCAGCAGCAGCACGCGACCACAGCGTCACATGTGCCGCAATCTTGCGCAGCCCGGCCCCCAATGCGACCCCAGCAGCAGCTGCGAAAAACGCCAAGAACATTGACTTTGTGGAAAGCGAAGTCTGAAAAAAAATATAAAAACAACAACAAACGATAGAGAAAAGGCAAAAGAAGACGAAGATGATGATGATGAAATGGCAGGCTTATGCAACTTGATGCGTTAGTAAGGGGTGGGGAGGCAGGGCGGTTGGTTGGCTGCAACCACAGTCTGGCATGTAGCTATCTCTGCTGGACCGTTGACAATTGCTAATAGCCAGAGGTGGGGTGGGGGGAGCACACCTTTTGGCACTGATTTGTTAGTCATAACTAACGAAACATTCAATAAAAGCTTCTGGCAACCCTCGCTAGCACTGCCCTGCCGCAACAGCATCCACACACACATACAGTTACAGCCAACTGGGTCACTGACCTATCAAGTGCAAGACCTATTGAGCAGCACGCGGCTGGATGAGAGAGCGAGAGCGAGAGAGAGAGAGCGAGAGCGCGCGAGCTGGCGAGAGGGTTGCGCAGGCAAATGCTGACGAGGGGCAGCAAAGACTCCGGGAAAAATAAAATATATATATTTATGCTCCTCTCTATCTCTCGCTCTCTCTCTCTCTCTCTATCCCCCTCTCCCTCGCATAAAAACGAAAGCGCAGGCGAACAAAAAATTAAAATAAACCAACGAGGGCGCCCGCGCTGGGCGCAAAGTGTTGCCAGGGCGCGCAGAGGCGGCTGTAAAAGGGGGCCACGCCCGCAGGCCATACACAACCATGGGCTGCGGAGGCGTATGGGCGCACACTTTAGGTGTCAAAGCGTGCGACTGCGAGGGGGCCAACAGCGAAAACAGCTCAAGATTCGCCTTTGTGTGAGTCGACGGTAAATGTGGCAATTTTATTTGCATTTGTCCAGCGCCTTTTTGACTTTGGCAGGTTGCCCAATGCAGCGGAGGGTCAGGTCACACATAGAACTAGGCCCCCTCTCAAATTGGGGTAATTTTTTATTATATTCTACCTGACTGACGCTGGCTGGCTACAAAGTAGTTAAGCTACCTTGATGGAGTGTCGCAGGGGTGGGGCTGAAAGCATAACTGGGGTTACATCTAAGAGGTACCTATAGGGAGTGCTGGAAGCGAAAAGTAGAGGTTATTCTATAGGAATTTATAGATGGTTAGAGATAAGGTTTTATAAATACTTTAAAAATATACAAAAATATGGGAAGCGTATAGAGAAGCCTTTTTAAGGTAAACATAGGATCTGAGGCACTTAAATTTTGATTAAGAACAACAAAATTTATGAGAATCGCATAGAGAGGCAGGCTATACATATTATATAAAATATATCGGTTATATAAACCGATTAAAATGTGATAAGTAATAGATATTAAAAAAACTTGTGGTAAACTTGTAGCTTGAGGCTATGAGAATTGCATAGAGAGGGCCTCTTGGTAAAAACAAGATAACAAAAATTAGAAATATAACAGATATTAATAATATAAAAAAAAAATCAAATTGTAAGACCAGATTTTAAAGATTTCTTCAAGTTTTAAAGATTTCTTCAAGTTATGAGAATCACATAGAGGGGAAATATTTAGCTTCTTTTTTTTAATTGATAGCTCAGCGAGTATACAACGTGTCCTATGCTTGGTATACTAATATATAAAAATATATAAAAAAAATAATATAAAAATTTAAATAAATATATATATATATATAGATAGAGCCAAGATTTTATCTTTAAAAAAATCTTGTGCCTAAAAACTTGTAGAAAAACTTAGCTAAATTAGATAAGATAATCGAGGAGATTTTCCGTCTATGCGTATATTTATTCAATTATGTGAGTCACTCAAAGATCGATGAGTTCCCCGGTAAAAATGAAATTTGAAATCAACATGGGCTTAGGCCAACGACGACGACTGTCCGCCCCAGCGCCCCACCCCGCGCCCAGGTGTAGCGGCGTGTAGCAAATCAAATGTGGCAGTCGAAACAGTAGCCGCACAAGCAGCCAGCGAGTCAAAGGCAACAAAATGTCATGATTTACAATACGAAATCATATATCTCTGGACGTTTATCTGGTTTTCTGAAACAACAACAACAACAACAAACCTGAGCTGACAATGAGCGCCTAAAGGGTTTCCCCTCCCCTCACCCAGGTAACCTCGCGATCCGCAAACTTCACGCAACACAAACACCAGAAAGACACACAGATGGACGGACGGACAATCGAATGATAAAAGTGAGGAGAAAAAACTATGTTACAAAGACGGAGAAAAGAAAACATTAAAATGGAAGAAAAACAACAAAGAAACTGGCTACGATGAAACTGGGCAACAGCCAAGCCAAGAACAGGGCTCGAACTTGGACGGAGAGGGGAAAGGGCACGGGGGGACGTGCGTTTATTTTGTGTAAGACAGGTAGCCAAGTCGCCAAGCAGCGGCTCGACTCCGGCCATTGTCTGTCTCCGTCCGTTGTCTGAAAAGTGCGCAGTTAAAAAAATCGGTCGCACAGACAAACGGACGGACAGACAGACCGACGGATGGACGGACGGACAGACAGAAAAAGATCAACATAATCGATGATGTGGTTGTTGTTGTAGCGCTCTCGACTCGGCTCAGCTCGGCCCTGTTGGCCCAACCGTAAATGTGTTAAAAAACGCGCAGCGAGATTAAATGAGCATAAAATACAGCGCAGCAAACGTCGAGCCGCGAAAAACAGTCGACCCTAAGCCCAAACAGAGAGAGAGGGAGAGAGGGAGAGAGGGAGAGAGAGGGGGAGAGAGAACAAAAAAAGTATCTTTAAGATGCCAGACACGAAACACGTCGTCGACTGGCGTTCATCAGCGACGACGACCCTGCTGCCAGCCTGACAGACAGACTGCCCACAGTTGAGCACTAACCGAGTCCCTGTGCCAGTCCCAGTCCCAGTTCCAGTTCCAGTTCCAGCAGTCCCACTCGCACAGCCCGAACCTGCCCGCGAGCCTTTCGCCAATAAAATATGCATGCTGAGCTCGGCTTGAGGCCCCGGGGCAAGCGCTGCTGTAGGATGCGCGGCCCGAGCTGCGATCAGTTCATAAAGTGAAAATGTGTAGCATATGTATATATATATATATATACCTATATATATGATATACATACAGATCTGTGCATGGGCGTATTAAGGGCAGGCTTTTGAGTTGCAACAGATGCCCTACCATTGGGGGAAGTATTTACTAATCATGCTTGTATCTACAGATCTAAGCTAAGCTGAGCTGTGATTGAGCTGCGCTCAGTTAGCTTAGTTAATACCCTTCTTTGAGCTACTTAAAGTAATGATATTTAAAAAATATATACAAATTTAAATTAAGAAAATAAATAATAAAAGATTCTAAAATAATACATATTTTATTTTAATTCTTTCAGATCTAACCCAAGCTGAGCTTTCATCGAGCTGCCTAGATTTAGCCGATATTAAAAATGTATATAATTTGAAATTAATGAAATAAATAATTTATAAATAAATAAACGCTGAAAATATTAATTATTTATATAATTTTAATTTGTATAATTCTAATTTTAATAATTTTCTTTTATTTTAAAAAAATTTCTTTTATATATTAGTTTTTCTATTTTTTTTACACTTCAAAATAATCTTTTCTTCACAGAAAATGAATTGAAATTAATGAAATAAATAATTTATAAATAAATAAACGTTGAACAAAACAAAATATAATTTTAATTTTTCTCATAAACCTAATTTAAAAAATTTTTAATTATATTTTTATATTTAGAAAAATTAATTTAAAATATTATTTTTAAAAATATTTTTTTCTAATTTTTTTTTAAAATATTATATATATATTTTTTAAAATCGACACTCAAAAAATGTTCCAAGACAAAGCAACCTTTTAGATTCTTGGGCAGCGCATATCTTTGATACAGAGAAGCAGGAGGCAGGGTTCGGGTCAGGGGCAGGCAAAATCAGGCAAAAGCTCATCAAAAATGATGCCCCGCAGGCAAATGATGGCATGTAAAATAAAACAAGAGCCAAAGCAAACCGAGGCGAAACGAAGCTGAAATGAAGCCACAGCCACAACTGAAATTATACGCAATCGCAGCCAGCGAGCAGCTTCTGTGCAGCAGCCGAAAAAGAGCTGGGGAGACAAATGGAGGCTGCATTGAGAGGAGGCGGACAGGCGAGCACATCCTCCGCAGATGCAGGGCTGAGGCCAGTCCTGCTCGAGCGGGCTAACAAATTATGCCCGGCCCGGCCATAAAACATTTGGCGTAGCCTGCGTATCACGATCGCCTGGGTAGGCGTGGCAGAGGCGAGACTCGAGCACACGCATTTAGTGGCACAGCAGAAGGGGAGGGGAGCAGGCAACAAGGACCGACCGACCTCGTCCAGCTAGTTCACTCGATCAACGCCTCAAACTGCGGGCTGCCGCCGCAAAAGTTTTAATCATGCGTTCGTGTTGGCCAAGTTTTAGGTTTGGCCTTTACACACACTCTCTGCCGTTGTTGTTGCCTCTTTTGGCCAACTCTTGTTCGTGCCTTCTATAATGATTGCATTTATCATTTATTCTGCGCGTCAACCAAATTATATGCCTGAGCTTTGCCCGGCAAGGGGAGCTACAGCCCTGGCCTTGCCAAAGTGCTGCGATCGACCTGAGCTGGCACATATTGACGCTTGACTCTAGCTATATATCTAAAGCACTATATAGAGAGTTAAGATTTGATTTTTTGTTTGTATTTACTGATTTTAGAGATTCTTACAAATATTAAAAAAAAAATTATATATTAAAAAAATTATTTATTTATGTTTAGAAACTAGAAATAAAATAAAATAGTTAAATATAATGAAAAAAAAAAAAAAAAAATTAAAATAAATGTTTATTCATAATTTTAAAATTAAAAAAAAAAAAAAAAAAACTAATAATAATAAAAATTTTTAAATTAAAAAAAAAACTAATAATAATAAAAATTTTAAATAATAAAAAATGCATCTAAATTACTAAAAATTAATTCAAATATTTAAAAATTAATTTTGTATTATAATTAATATTATTATTATTATATTATAATTTTTTATTAATATTTTTAGACATTTTAGCTAAATAGCCATGCGAAGCCCAGTTGAAGCGCTACTATATATATAATATATACTATATACATATATGATATATCAGCTTAGCTTCCTCAGCTGACCCAGAGCTTCTGTTGCAGTTAGCCAAGCGCAGCGTTTGCTCCAGACTGCGCCGCTTTGATCCCCGTTTGTCAGCTGTGCGTTGAGGTCAGGCGTTATTGGAGCATATCAAATGCTGGATGCAGGCACGTCCAGTGCCTGGCTTCAAGTTTCGCTTTCGTTGCTTAGATTTCGCTGGAAGGCGCTGAGAGGCTGCAGATACTCGCAGCAAGAGCTGATAAGATGGTAGCGTGTAGCAGCCGCCGCCTACCCATTGACAGGCGCTGCCCAGCTGGAGCTCTCTGGGGCTCTCTGGGACTCTGGCTGTGGACCGACTCACACCTCGGCCAGTTTGTCAGCAATTACAGTAATTCCAATTAATACGCAGCAGCAGCAGTTGTTGTTGTCGTTGTTGCTGCTGTCTCTGCTGCAGCCCTGTTAGGCACTTATTTCTTTTCTAATTTGTGGCGCGTGTTGCATGCCACAAATCTCAAACTCAACGAGCCACTGTTGTTGTGTGTGCCACTAACAACACTCACACTCACACACGCTCACACACACAAATTAGCATGAAAGCGTAAAAAGTATCTGTAAGATACGAGCAGCAACAGCGCACGCCACTGACACGGCAGAAAACGCAAAATTATTATATCTAGATGCTTTGCCAGCTGAAATGATAAATCTAAACAACTCAAAGCGGGCGAGAGCGGGCTGAGGCGATGGGGCTGGGGGGCTGGCAACCAGTAGCAGGTTGGGTGTAGGCTGCATCAAGTTGAGTTTCGGGGCTACAATTATAAATTGCAAAGAGTTGCGGACGATGGACGTAGCCGAAGCTGAGGCTGGAGCCAGCGAGTGGTAATTGCCCTCGAGGGGAAATCAGCAGCAGCAGCAGCAGCAAGTTGCAAGTTGGCACAGCGGAAGCTGCAACAGGCAGTTCTATCTACCATTTTTAACATACAATTCTAATAGCCACGGGCAGCATCTGTGGCTAAAAAGCTAGACTACGCAGATACATTTCGATTAAGCCTGCTGCAGCGGCACCTCAGCTCAGCTCAGCTCTCACTCTTTGTGCAATTTTTTGCCTTTTGAGTGATAAATGCAATTGCAGCCGTTGCCCAGTGCCATTTGTATCTGTATCTGTGTCCAGGCATCTGCTGCTGCTGGAGAAACCCCTATAATTAGTGTTTAAAAAATTGTTTTTCCGGGTTTTATTTCTTATTAATTGATGTTGTTGCTGCTCTGCTGCCGCTGCCACGGCTGGACGATGCAAATGTTGACTGAAGCTCGAGTATATTTCATCGAGTTCGATAAGCAACTTGAGTGGGCTGATAAGAAATCTATGTGAAACTCGGAAACTAAATAATATTTCAGTGAGAGTCAAGGAGCTACGCTCTGCACAGTCCACTCACAGCTCCACAATATTCGCAATTTATTTGAAATATATTCTTTATCTTTAAATATGCTTCAAGAATTGTTGAGAAAATAGTCTGTATTGCCTGAGTCTGACTCTATATACAATTCTTAAAACATTAGTCAGCATAGTGATAAGATCTGAAGCATTTGAGACCTGCTAAAAATCTATATCAGCAAAGCTTACGTAAGGCAGCTTTAATTATAGCAAGAAATCTTTTTAAAGCAAAGCTGTGAGGGCAGTAATGAGAAATACAATATATAATTGAAAATATAAAAAATTTTAAATTTGGTATTTAATGAATAAAATGTGATTTAATAATTTAATAATACATTTAAAATTGTCTCTTTTAAATTGATAAACTATATGAATTTCAATAATTAACATAAAAATATAGTTAAAGAAAATAAATATATGTAAAAAAATAAAATAAATAAAAGTAAATAATAAATAAAAAATTAATTTATTTATTAATAATGCAAATTATATTAATTATTTTAATGTATTTTTTTTTAGCATTATTTTTTTTAGACCAACTTCAAAATTTGTATCTTTTTAAATATATTGTCGAAAAATAGATATATTTGTTAAAGCTATTACGTAAAATAATAGATTTTTAACTTAATTTAATCATGAAATATTTTAAATTATAACGCAAATATATATGTTTACACTTATTTTTAATATATAAAAAAATATATAAAATTGTTGTACAATTTTAGAAAATTTAAAATTTTGTTTTAAATATTTTTGAAATATTTCTTTATTAATTTCAATTTATTAAATAAATAAATAGAAATAAATATTAATATAAATAATTGAAATTATAAAAAAAATCTTTAATCAAACTTAAATTTTTGCAGCTCTATAAAAATGTATTTTAAATTAAAAATTAAGTTTTCAATATATATATTTAACGTCGTAGTCGCCCTCACTTCGATGTCTAGTCTCTCATACATGCTCAAGAGTCGATGATAAGCGTTATTTAAATGACGAACAATATAAAAATGAAGTCGCAATCAGTATGACAGCGGAACGTGAATAATTATGCGGCTAATTTGCATGGCGAGCTGAGTTTACAACGGGCCGAGACAAGGTTCTAACTGAAGTGCACTTGCCAAGAACTTAGTCAGTATTTATGAGCCTGGATTGAGTACGCGACGTGCATTTAGTGTTGCTCATAAAGTGGCAAAAGCAGTTGTCAGAGCAGCAGCAGCAGCAGCTCGCGTGAGCTCTCTGGCGATTGTATCTGTGAGATACATTCGCGCGATAAGGCGAGCGAGCGAGCGGAACGCGCGCTGCCTGCTGCCTGCTGCCTGCTGCCGGCCGCCTGCCGCCGCATTGTTGATTAAAAATAAATTGTCAACTTTGACAGTGAAGCGGCAGTTTTATTTATAAACTAAATGGGTGCGCAATGGAATTTCGCTCAACTCTGGAGCTGGAGCTGCGCAACTGCCGCAAATTGGCATTTTTATTTTTGGCTCTCTCTCTCTCGCTCGGCTGCGGCAGACACTGGGGAGACTTTGATGGCACGCGCTGGCTGTTTATTCTTGGCCGCTGACATCAGCCAGCAGCAGTTGGAGCAGCTAACGGAATGTCTAATGCATGTTGGGACCGCCCAAGCGCCGCACCTGCACTGCCTCTCATTAAAATGCAGCCATTAACGCTTTTTTCTCTGCCGGCTGGGCCCTAGGCGAGAGCGGCTCTCACTTCCGCTGCGACACGCGTTGTTTGACAATTGCATTGATTGCGCTCAGCTCATTAGAATATCGCATAAGAAACGAGAACGGCCCTCTGCGATCATTTATCACTGCCTGCTTGGCGTTGCCCTAAGCCGCGCCATGACGCAGCCAAACTGCGGCCGATGCAATGAAATTTGTCAATCAGGCAAGCCGAAACAGAAAATCAGAGAAATGACACAACACAAAATATGAAATGCGCTTTGCACCGAGAACTTTCCTTGAGACTAAGATTCATTAGCGCAGCCACAAAAGTAGCCAGAGCTCAGAGGAGCTGAGGAGCTGCTGAACGGCGCTTAATCCTCGCGATGATTTGACGCTTTCAACGTCTTTCATTTGTATAACGAGATTTGGCTGAAGCTACTGGGAAATTATAAAGAAGAAGAACTTGATATTTTAAAGATATATAATGTTAATGTAGTAGTGCTATATATATATAAATATGTATAGAAACATAAATCTTTAAGTATATACTGCATGTCCTCAAGCTATCACACGCTTCACATTCACCAATCAATATTGAATATTTTCTAAATTATTCGAGCTAGAGCCCTTAAGTTTTCTTTCTTTTAAAATACGATTTATTCTCATTAAAATAAATCAAAATTGGGTTCTGTAACATTTCGGGAAGTATTTTTAAAAAATTGTTGAAAGAAAGCTTACAACTGCGTCATCAGCATAGGGCACCCTTCACACTCTCAGTAACTGTTGAATATTCTCTATATTATTTGAGCTAGCGGCCTAGAGTTTTTTGTCTATTAAACTCTGATTTATTTCTCATAAAATAAAACAAAATTGGCTTCTGTATCTTTTCGGGAAGTATTTTTAAAAAATTATTGAACGAAACTTTACAACAAACGCAAGCGTCATCAGCATAGCGCACCCTTTACACTCTCAGTAACTGTTGAATATTTTCTAAATTATTCGAGCTAGAGCCCTTAAGTTTTCTTTCTTTTAAAATACGATTTATTCTCATTAAATTAAATCAAAATTGGCTTCTGTAACATTTCGGGAAGTATTTTTAAAAAATTGTTGAAAGAAAGCTTACAACTGCGTCATCAGCATAGGGCACCCTTCACACTCTCAGTAACTGTTGAATATTCTCTATATTATTTGAGCTAGCGGCCTAGAGTTTTTTGTCTATTAAACTCTGATTTATTTCTCATAAAATAAAACAAAATTGGCTTCTGTATCTTTTCGGGAAGTATTTTTAAAAAATTATTGAACGAAACTTTACAACAAACGCAAGCGTCATCAGCATAGCGCACCCTTTACACTCTCAGTAACTGTTGAATATTTTCTAAATTATTCGAGCTAGAGCCCTTAAGTTTTTTTTCTTTTAAAATATGATTTATTCTCATTAAAATAAATCAATATTGGCTTCTGTAACATTTCGGGAAGTATTTTTAAAAAATTGTTGAAAGAAAGCTTACAACTGCGTCATCAGCATAGGGCACCCTTCACACTCTCAGTAACTGTTGAATATTTTCTAAATTATTCGAGCTAGAGCCCTTAAGTTTTTTTTCTTTTAAAATATGATTTATTCTCATTAAAATAAATCAAAATTGGCTTCTGTAACACTTCGGGAAGTATTTAAAAAATTTTTTTGAAATAAAGCTAACACTTCGACTGATCAGTTCTATGAATCCCATTACTCTCCACATATAGATACAACTCTCAAGTTGTATATATATATAATCTACTTCCCCTACCTTTACCCACTCCTACTTTATACTCTCCTCTGCACTTCACAACTTTGTCTGTGCTCTCAAATATTGATTTTCCCATATGTAGGCAACTTTCAGCACCTCGAATCTAATAAGCTGCATAAATTACGAAAACAAACTCATCATTAATTTATTGGCCTTAAATGCAATTGAGATTCGTTCCCAGGCCAATGGAACAAAGAACATTTTGTAATATGTGTAATATCAATTTTCTCAACACCTCGATGGGGGCAAGATCAATAAACCCATTGCGCAGCGCTCGTACAGGCCGATTGAAAAGTCATCGAATGGAAATTATGCGCGACAAATTGTGTATACGTAAGACACGCAGGCTAGAGTACAGGTAGAGTCCGTTATTTGACTTTCCCAAGTATAATAATCATAACTCGAATTGGAAATAATGTAGCATGTTTGACAGACAGACGAAAAGCCCCCAAAAGCCGCCCAATAAGGGCAATCAAACAGAACAGAACCCGCGAGGCGTACGCACAGCATAATAAACTAAATGGTAAACAAATATTGAAGCAAGACGGAACGTTAAGAGTTCTCCTACTCCTGCTGCCTGGTTGGAGCTTTTGACTCTTTGTCACAGCGCATGCAAGTGCAGGCCCAGGCCAAGGCGAATTGGGTCGGGCTACCTGTCCAGAAATCACATTTCGGTTCTGTCTTCCCGTATTATATTTCAATAATTCTTCACTTTAATTTTGTTTAATGCCAGCGCGTGGGCGTCAGCCCCGAGTGACGTTCCGTAGCGATAGATAGCCAGATAGTCATCGGCGCTGCTTAATTGTCGTGACAAGTTGACAGTTCGCATGAAAGCCCATCCATTGTTCCCATCCCCCCGACCCCAGACACTCACTCTGTATTAAATTTCGAAAACAAAAAGTTTTTCTTTCTTTGTTGAACTCGTGCTTTTCCTTTTACTTCTGTTTGTTATTATATTGCCGTTTATATGCATTTATCTCACTCGACCCAATTTTGCGTTCTGCGGTGTCCCAATGGCTTATTAAAGGCCCGGGCCAAGCCACTGCCTGCAGCTGCCTGGGTGGCGACTTGCCGCATCTAAATACTGGCATCGCATCGATGATTCATTTGGTTACATTTCGCCAGTGGCTGTCGGGTCGGCTGAGCTAAATGCAACTGCCCAGGCCTTTGGGCCTATGCGTCAGACCTTAACCATTTCAAGAACGCGCAACTCTGAGCACCTCAGGCTCATGAGTAACTACTCAGCTCTGGCAATTGGGGAAATTGTCTGGCACAGCAAATATCTCAGGCAGACTTTGAGACTGAGAAAGCTTCAAGAGTCTAGTAGGCAGAAATATTTTAAAATGTTTAAATATATATTTTCTATTATTTTGCATCATCAACAGTAAAATATTAAATTAAACTAAGTTCAGACTTTAAATTTGAACAGTCAATCGCATGTTATTAAGGTAATAAGACAATAACTGGTCTATCAACGGCTAGCAACAGCTTTTCAACGGGGTTTATAAACAGCTCTCATTCTAATATATGCTCAGAGTGCTGAGTGAGCAGCCAAGCTATTATTAAAAACAAATTGTTTATTTCTTTATATAATTAACTAGTTGTAATAACTGAAATTAAGTCTAATAAGAAAATTCATAGGAATTCTAGCTGAGCTAAGCTCTAACACCTTTGAGGTCAAAGACTCAATGAATTTTTAACTAAGTTTCGTTCACTTTTGACAGAAATACTAATATAATAGAAATAATATTTTAATTAAAATAATAGAATACAAAAATAATTAAAATAAAGAACAAAAATATAACTTATGATAATTTAATATAAATATAAATAATATTACAAAAATTAAAATATGGTATAAATAATAATTAAAAATAAAGTAATAATAAATAATAAATATAATATAAATAATAATAATAATTTGATAAAAATAAAAATAATATAATATCAATAATAATAATATAAATAATATTACAAAAATAAATATATGGTATAAATTATAATTCAAATTAAAGTATAATAAATAATAAAGTAATAATAATAATTTAAAAATTAAAGTATAATATAATAATTAAAATAATAAATATAATATAAATAATAATATAATAGAAATAATAATAATTTGATAAAAATAAAAATAATATAATATCAAGAATAATTAAAATTAAATATAATATAAATACGCACAAATATTTAGGTTTATAAATTAAAAACACCATAAAATATCTATTAAATATAATTAAATTGATTATTCATTTATTTTAATTATATAAAGAACCCATTAAACAGAAGATTGGCCTAGAGCCAAGGTATCTTATAGCTGGGCAATCCCCAGTAGCTCACTCTTACTAGTTTACTATTTTAATTATGCCCAAGTTTCTCATTTAATTCATATATTACTATATAAAATGTATTAGTATATTATTATTACAATTTTCTTACGCATTCACCTTCAACTATGCGAAATGAGTTTTCTTCTTTCACTTTCCAGTTTCATTTTCATACTCAATTGTTCGCCCTTTAATGAAATGAACGCAGTGTAAACACTTGATTTGTTCTCTTATGCTTTTGTATAAACAAAAAGCTTTATTCATATATATATGTATATATATGTTTATATATACAATAAATAAATATAAAAAAGCTGACAAAGGCGATTTGATTAATGGGCCACAGACACTCGCCAAGGGGACTGATAATGACTTTTTAAATACACTTCTAATGCGCTAAAAGGGGGCAATCTCGCGCTGACAAAGGAAGGCGCGACCAGGTGAGAAAAACTCACCGATCAAGGGTTATGAACAACAAAAATTGCCTATTGAATAGCAATTTGCATTTTGTAAGCTACTGCGACAGGAACAGAAAAAAACCTGATGACATTAGAGGACACCGAGGCGCGGCACGCCCCGAGGGCGCATCAACGATTTATGCGTTTTTGATGATTGCAAAACTATGGAAATTATGTGATAAGATTGTCATAGAATTACCCTACCTACCCACCGCCCTGCCCTGCCCCGCTGTCCGTACAGCTTATGCAAAGTACTTTTGTGATCGAAGACAAGAGTCGTTCCTAGAGATCCAGTTGCCGGCTAAAGAGAATAAATAAAATGCAAAATCATTTGCCTGGCCCTTTGCACGTGCGGCGCTCGATAAGTGCAAACTCTTTGTATGAAGATCGTTTCTTGCTGTCGCATTTGCAATCATTGTGCGATCATTTATGGGCTGAACAGAGCGCGTTTTGTCTCTTGTCATCGGCGGCGGCAACTGCTTAATATTCATGCTGCGCATAAGGCCCTTGCGATGATTAGACAACATTTAACACTTGGCCCGAGCTGGGGAGAGGGTTTTCGAGGGTTTTAATGGGGGTTTTGTTCTCCTTAACTTTGTCGTAATCAGTTTTCATGAGGCTGCAGTTGGTCTCAGCCGGTAACGGTCTTTTGAGTTAACAAGCTTATGCCAGGGCATCTCTGACTCATGAATCAAGGTGAAAATTGTTTTTTAACAAATGGGGAGGTGTTTGCAAACGGCTGTGAACGACTGTCAAATACTTGTTCAGCTACATTCTATCTATCTATCATTTTGAGTTTGACTAGGAGTAAATTTCAGATTAGGTTTGTTGAAAAACTTAAGTAGGATAGTGTATAAGACCGGGGAAAATAATATATTATTTAGAACTAACTAAAACAAGTAAGAATGCTCTAGTCGAGACGGCTCGACTAGGAGATACCCTGAGCCCAGCGAAGTGCCGATACTTCAAATATTCTATGCTTAGTTTACATATACATATATTGCAAGCAACACATACACACACACAGACGCACGCTCAGCCAAATGCGCAGTTGACGTAGCGACAGCGCTTGGGCTGCAAGACGCCTACGCTATGGCAAATTAAATGTTTAATAACTTTTTTTCTAGCAGGACTTTTTTATTCAAACTTTCAGGGCAAAATTATGTTATTCATATGTGTGTATGTGCCGAAGCACAAGTCTCTAGTATTTGAAATGCGTTTTTTGCAAATTTAGGGCGAAGGGGGCGTGGCATCCAAAATCCAAAAATTACAAAATGTCTGCATTCACAACAGGCATCTACACAGTAAATTTCATGTCTCTAGCTCTTACGGTACGTAAACGAGATGAAAAGTTATCGAAATTTATCGATAAAAAGAGAACGGGAAGAGTTATCGAATTTTTGAAAAAAACTCGTATAGCGTATGGTATTCAGGAGTATACATGTCAAATTTCAGCTCTCTAGCTTCTGTGGTTTACGAGATCGCTGCGTTCACACAGACGGACGGACGGACGGACGGACGGACGGACGGACGGACGGACGGACGGACAGACGGACAGGGCTATATCAACTCAGCTCATCGAGCTGATCAAGAATATATATACTTTGTATGGTCTGCGACGTCTCCTTCTGCCTGTTACATACATTTTCACAAAAACATTATACCCTGATTTCCCATTTTCAATGGGCTCAGGGTATAAAAATAATAAAACAAGTAAGAATGCTCTAGTCGAGACGGCTCGACTAGGAGATACCCTGAGCCCTGCGAAGTGCCGATACTTCAAATATTCTATGCTTAGCTTACATATACATATATTGCAAGCAACACATACACACACACAGACGCACGCTCAAGCACACGCTCTGCCAACTGCGCAGTTGACGTAGCGACTGCGCTTGGGCTGCAAGAGGCTTATGTCGAGGAAATTAAATGTTTAATAACTTTTTTTCTAGCAGGACTTTTTGATTCAAACTTTCAGGGCATGATTATGTTATTCATATGTGTGTATGTGCCGAAGCACAAGTCGCTAGTATTTGAAATGCGTTTTTTGCAAATTTAGGGCGAAGGGGGCGTGGCATCCAAAATCCAAAAATTACAAAATGTCTGTATTCACAACAGGCATCTACACAGCAAATTTCATGTCTCTAGCTCTTACGGTACGTAAAAGAGACGAAAAGTTATCGAAATTTATCGATAAAAAGAAAACGGGAAGAGTTATCGAATTTTTGAAAAAAACTCGTATAGCGTATGGTATTCAGGAGTATACATGTCAAATTTCAGCTTTCTAGCTTCTGTGGTTTACGAGATCGCTGCGTTCACACAGACGGACGGACGGACGGACGGACGGACGGACGGACGGACGGACGGACGGACGGACGGACGGACGGACGGACGGACGGACAGACGGACAGGGCTATATCAACTCAGCTCATCGAGCTGATCAAGAATATATATACTTTGTGTGGTCTGCGACGTCTCCTTCTGCCTGTTACATACATTTTCACAAAAACATTATACCCTGATTTCCCATTTTCAATGGGCTCAGGGTATAATAAAAAAAATAGAATAATACAAAATATTTAAAAAAAATAAGAACAAATATTTTAAATAAAAAATAAATAAATAGTGTACAGCTAAAAAAAAAAATAAAAAAAAAAAATACAATAAAAATATTTTTTAAAAATAAGAAAAAATATTTTAAATAAAAAATATTTAAACAAAATATATATATAAAACAAAAATAAATAAATATTGCAGAGCTGTGTGTACAAATATTATTATACACTTGTTCATTTACTCATATATATTAATTTATTTAAACTAGATTTATATATATTTATTTCTTTACATAATATATTTATTTATTAATATTTATATAGTAAATATTGCCAATTTCAGCTCGACAGAGTCCAAGCCACAAAACCTATAAACTCTTCTTCACTGCCTGAGCGAGCATATGAATACAGTCGAATATCAATAAAGAGTTTTTCATTGTGCACCCTATTAGGCGACGCGTTTCGAATCATTAACTTTCAGCAAGCAAAGCGCTTGTCATGCCCTGTACTATGCCACCTAGCTGGCAGCAGTTAAGCCAGAAGAAGAAGAAGACCTAACAAAGAGACATCGCATGTGTACTGACAACAGACATATAAGTATATATAGTGTAAGTGACCGTTAATTTACTCAGCTCCTATTATCCGTTACGCCTGGGCGACGCTTTGCATTAATACGCCAATTTTTCGTTACAAAAGGCACCAGACACAATGCCCATATCTGGCTGGGCTGCATCGAGCCGCTCGTCCCGGCCAAGCCAAGTGACTGTAATTAACATTTTCGCATTATAATTTGCCCCGTTTTTCCGCCATCCACTGAGGTTCCGCAGACGCTGAGCTGGCCTTTAATGTGCGCACATTTAAGAGGCAGCAACATGCAGAGATATGACTTATCCGCAGCAGAGGCGGGCGGATGTGGAGACAGTTCGCGGCAGTTAACAACAGCGAAAATAATAAAAATACAAAAAAATCATAACAAAAATGTTTTTTTTTTCTTTTTACATTTCATTTCCACTCTGGATGACTAATAAACAATGTCTGTTGCACTACAGTGACTGCATAAGTATGCCCACAGCCGAGCACAAAGCGTGAGAATTGTTGTAAGTGCTATAATAAGTAGCTGACTACAGACTGACTACCGTGTCTGCTTTATTACAATCTTATCTTTCTCTACAGCTTTATCAATCTATAAAATCAAAATGATAGTAAACAAATGGATTAGACCAATTGTAATTACTAATTGGGCCAAAGTTCCTTCATTAATTTCTGATTGAAGACAATGAAAAAATCAATAGGCACTCGAAGTGTAATCTAGTGGCGAGTATCCGACTAGGATATACCCTGAACATGCAGTTAATGCCCTGAGTGAATGAGAGTATCCGACTAGGATATACCTTGAATCTGCTGACTGCTGAAAGCTTTTGTTTATGAAATGGGAAACAAATTGAGTGATAGTTGAGAGTATCCGACTAGGATATACACTGAACATACAGTCAATACCCTTAAAAATGTGTTTGCTTATAGAAAGGGTAACAAAGTGTGTTCTGTATCCGACTAGAACATACCCTGATCCTACAAACATGCCACTGAAAAATGCTTTTGTTTGTGTTCTACTTGAGAGTATCCGACTGGAATATACCCTGAACACACTACCATTACACAGGGAATTCTAGCTTTTATAAGAAAACCCATATTGCTCGCAAATCACATTTTCAGTGAGGTATTAAAAGAGTATTACTTGCTTAGATCTATTTTTTCCCTAATTTATTTTAAGGTCTCAGCCAAATGTTCCCTGCAATAATAACCTCAACAGCTATAGTAGCCTTGCCAATCTCCAACAGTCCACAGTTCAACATTTTGCTCAAAGTCAGGCCCCATTTTGAGGTGATCACACTGAAGTGCCCCCTGGAGAGAATCTGTCGCGCCCAAAGATCACAAGTTCAATGCGATTAGAATGCTGCAGTCTGGAATCTTCAAAATTTTAGCTTAGCTCAGTCTATTTTGACGCTGTCAATCGCAAGCAAGTGCCACGATGAGACTTGGAGTGCTCTTATCGCCCATCGCTCTACTGCTGCAGCTGAGCCACAGTGTGGCCATCTTTCCGGGCAATATAGGTGCGGTAATCGCAGATGCAGTGCTTATATTATAATATATATCCCACCTACTCGCAGCCAATCAATATTACTTGAACAAGCAGCGCTTCCTGCTGGAAATCCTACATCATCTGCAGGAGCCGCTGCAGCACGAGCAGTGGATCGCTTTGGGTCAGCGCATTGTGAGCGATAAGACGCAATATGTCGTAAGTAAATTTCGTGCACAAACAATAAACAGATTAATGAGCGAAAGGTCTCAACTCACAGCATTATACAGAGCAAATGCAGGAGTATTATCAGCTGCTGAGCGCTGATCGTCTGCTGCCCAAGGACGTTTACTACAACCCCCTACAGCCGGAGCACTCCAAGGAGACCTTGGGTCTCTTTCACTTCTTCTACAACACTCGGGAATGGACCACGTTGAGGCAGAATATATGCTGGGCCCGTGTCCACGCGAATCCAGCTCTCTTTCTGCACGCCCTGATGCAGACGATGCTCAAGCGCGACGATTACCGCGCCTTGGTCATGCCCAAGATCTACGAGCTGCTGCCGGCGCCTTATCACAGCGCAGCAGTTGTGCGCGAGGCTGGCAACTTCAACTACATCAATTGGATCCGACAAGAGTTGACGATGGCCAATCGCAGTCATATACAGCTGCTGTTGCCCAAGCGGTTGCTGCCCAGGAATCTCACCGGAGACTTGCGTACCACAAGCAAATGGAACGAGGCAATGGCTGAGGTGCAGGTATTGAGCTTAATCGACACAGCGAAGCCCCAAGGAAAGCTAAGCCATCTCATTGAAGACTTTGGCTGGCTGAGCTACTGGTACTATATCAACATGGGCGTGGCGCTGCAGGAGAATCAATCTGAAGCTGATCGCATCCGCGATTGGTGCTACTGGCAGCTGAGTCAGCTTCTAGCGCGCTACAAGCTGGAGCGCTATGGGCAGCAAATGGAATACAAACGTCTGTCAGTGCTGGAGCAGGCGAACAGTCAGCTGCTCACATGGCAGGGCCAGCGCTACCAGACAGAGAATCAGGCCACAAGGCAGCATCTCGCAGAGCTGCTGCGCAAGCTGGAGCTGCGTGTGGAGCTGGCGCTGTCCACCCAGACCCTCAGTCTGTTCAATGGCACGCTGATCGACTTGAGGAAGGGTCAGCATTGGCTGCTTGGTCTGGAGCAGCTGTTTCCCTACGACTTGAGTCAGCTGCAGCTGCCTGGCGCTAGCCAGCCCCAACAGCTGCTGGAGCTTCATACGATGCTGCGACAGCCGAGCTTCTACGCCTTTGCCGATCGACTGCTGCACGCCTATCGAGCCTATCGCAGCGAGTTTCAGCCGAGCTACGCACAGCCCGGCCGGCCGACGGATATGAGCATTGAGGACGTTCTCGTTGATCCGCTGATCACCTTCGAGCAGCCTGTCGACGTGGACCTCAGCAATATTTTGCATGCGCGAAACTTTTACTTCGAGCAGCACTTCAGGTGGCCCCACAGCCTGCAGGCGCGCCGGCAGCGCCTGCAGCAGCAGCCATTTGCGATCACCTTCCGGCTGACCAGCAATAGGACGCAGTCAGTCATTCTGCGCAGCTACCTGACCACAGCCCGTGGGGCTGTCAGCGAGGAGCCCTTCTATCAATTGGACTCGTTTCTGACGATCCTTTACAAGGGCAACAATACGATACGGCGTGAGTCGAGCGACTTTCTCGGAACGATCGGCGACCACATCAGCTTCACAGAGCTCTATCACTACATGAGCTTGGCGGAACAGGAACAATTTGACTTTCCCCTGAATATAACTGTACCGAGCTGTGGTTTTCCTAGACGCCTGATGCTGCCTCGAGGCGGCACTGCCGCGCCGCTGGCCATGCGACTACTGCTCATCGCTACGCCGTACAACTACAAGGCCAGGCAGGGCAACGAGCTCCTCTGCGACTTCAGCAGCGGCGTCAGCAGCTGGAATGAGCTGCCACTTGGCTATCCCTTTGAGAGGTTCGTGGAGGAGCCGGAGTTGCAAGGATCTCACGCATTTTGGAAGACAGTCGAGATAGAGCACAGGCTTAGTTAAGTTGGCTTAGAGCAGAGAGCACTCAGCAACCGATCGTAGCTTCGGCCGGCCGAGAGGTGTATAGCTAATGCCTTTTTTGTAACGCAACCGAAGTCCATAAATAAAATTTAAGTCCACTATACCGTTGTGTCTATTTCTCCAAGCCCAAAAACCTTTAACGGCAAGTGACGCCAAATTTGGGTAATTACATGGGACAGGCGGACAGTCGGATAGCCGGACAGCCGGACAGACAGACAGCCGGACAGCAGCAGCTCCACGCAACGGCACCGCATGGAACCGAACAGCCCAACCACATGTATAAAATATTAATCAAAATCACAAAAGAACAAGCACAAAAACGTAGAATCAAAACAAAAATTTAAAAAAAAAAAAAAACGAACCCAACAAGAAAGCGCAGCGAAGAAAAAAGCATTAGGAAGGTGTGCCAGAGGGGAGGCAGCAGCGACAGGGAGGGGCTGCAGGGGGCTACAGACGTTGCATGGATGCAAAGCACTTTATAAAGTTAAACAACGAAGCGAGCCGTGGTTCGGCGTTCGGGGTTCGGGGCAGGGGAGCCAGCAGAGGCAGCTAAACTTGTTATACGCAATCGAATCGAAAATATGGGCGAAATAAAGCGACGCTCAGAGTCGCTGGCGGGACGTAGGTAGGGCGGAGCAGTCGACGGGCTGCGGCTGTAAATCTAGAACTAGTTTTGTTTTTTTTCCTTCTCTTTATACCACTTGTACATACATATACGTATACGTATGTGTGTGTGTATGTATTTGTCTTCAACCCAATGACGCGGTATAAAAGAAAATATTGGACACCTGCACGGTTTCGTATCGCAACAACTACAACAACGAGGCGTATGAGGGACAAGTGAAGCCCAAAAACCCGACAGATGAGCGGGGCGCAGCGGCTCGACGACGCGACGGTTACTGGGGCTAAGCGAGCGCGATAACTGCCAACAGCGAGCGAGCACAACAGTTCGAGTCGAAGTGCAGATACGCTCAAAGGGAATCAGGGAATTGAAATCAAATCAGGGAGTTAGGCTAGATCAGGGAGTTAGCTAATGGACCTGTTGCCTAGAGGGCGCACCCTAGTCTCACTAGTCTACAGTAGGGTATATAGCTCTCTCTAAACTCTCTAGTATCTAAAGTCCATCTCTAGCCTCTCTTTCTTGTCTCTCCTGTCTCTCTAGCCTCTCTATTCTCTAGTCACTCTAGTATCTAGTATCTAGTATCTAGTATATGTCTCTCTATATGTGTATTTGCCTCTCTCTCTAGTCTTTCTAGTCCCTCCTGTCTCGCTAGTCTCTGTTGTCGCTCTAGTCTATCTAGCTCTCTCTAGTATAAAGTATCTAGTATCCAGTATCTACTATCTACTATCTAGTATCTAGTATCTAGTATCTAGTATCTAGTATCTAGTATCTACTATCTAGTATCTAGTATCTAGTATCTAGTATCTAGTATCTAGTATCTAGTATCTAGTATCTAGTATCTAGTATCTAGTATCTACTATCTACTATCTAGTATCTAGTATATGTCTCTCTATATGTGTATTTGCCTCTCTCTCTAGTCTTTCTAGTCCCTCCTGTCTCGCTAGTCTCTGTTGTCGCTCTACTCTATCCAGCTTTCTCTAGTCTCTTAGTATCTGCAGTCTATCTCAAGCCTCTCTAGACTCTCTAGTCTCTTTAGTGTGTCTAGTCTCTCTGGTATCTCCAGTTTTTCTCATATCTCTCTAGTCTCTTCAGTCTTTCTAGTACCTCCAGTTCTCAAGTCTCTCTAGTCTCTTTAGTTCTTCTAGTCTCTCTGTATCTATATCTATTATTATTATAGATTACAGATAAGAGTAGAATCTTTCTCTAGTCTCTCTAATTTTCTCCAATTTTTCTCCAGTCTCCCTAGCCATTCTAGCCTCTCTCTCTAGTCATTCTAGCCTCTCTAGTCCCCTATCCTTATCAGTCCCTCAACATCTCGAGTGCCAAGTGCATAGGCAAATCAATGAGCTCGGATCACTACTTAGGGTAGTTCGACAAGGCGTGACGCGTCTTAGATTTTCCTCTAGGTACTCCATATGTAGCTGCAAAATTTTGCCTGTCCTGTGTATCGAAAGAGAAGAACAAAAAGGCAGCCGAGCGTATGCGATGGAAAGAAGAAGGACGAAAACTAATGGCCAGGCTTTTATTTCCAAGAAATTTAAAACTTTACGAAAAATGGTGTTAGGGTGTAGACGCCGAGCCCGAGCCCGAGCCCGGGTCGGAGCCACTTAAGAACACATGGTACACTGCTTGAGGATCGTTGGGCAGTTTAGATAAATGTAGACAGCCAGCAGGTAGCTGGTAGCTGGTAAATGGTAAATGGTAACTGGTACCGGGTAGCTCTGACCCTGTCTCTGGACAGCCCAAGGAATGGAACTCGGCATTAGATTTAGGTTTATTGTTTGACGCTCAAAGGTTTCACTAGATTGTGTTTTTTTTTTTATTTTTTTGGCAGCGGCTTTTGCAGACAGAGGATGCGGACTAGACGTTTTCGTATAATTTATGGGGCAGCATCTATAAAGGCGAAAGGCTGAGGCCTATTATAGAGCCTTAACGAGGCGTGCAAATTGCTTCGCCTGAAAATTCAGCAACGAAAATCGCATAAAAATTTGACAAAAGACGCGACTTCCATTTTAGGTAAATCACTTTGACGCAGTCAGCTTAGCTGGTCCGGCGAGCCACTCAGCACCCGCTCATTCAGATCTGTTTGCGCTTGCATATAGTATATATAAACAGATAACTGTACAGTCCAGCCCGATGCAGAGCTGTTGGCTGTCGGCACTCGAGACGCTGCCAGCTTGATTGCTTTTTGAACTTTCCGACTGAGCGGAGTCTCCTGCTCCCACCCAGAGTCGCTCCCGCTCTGCCCCTAGCCAGAGCTAAGCGAGTGGCATTTATGCATAATTAATAAATTGCCTCGCATGCAAACGCAGACGGGCCCCAGATTGCAGCGATAAAAGCGCCTTCCAGCTCCAGTCTGATGACTAAAATTAAAATTATCCTTACACATTATTGACAGCCACTGCAAGAGCAACAGTTGCGAATCGTAAAACAATCGAAACGGGAGAGGGAGAGGGAGAGGGAGCGGAAGAGGGAGAGCGAGAGCGAGAGCTTCGCTGATAGACATCCCCAGCCAGAGACTCTGACAGGGGCCAAGAGCCAATGCCAGCCAAGATCTTCAGAGGCGATAACGTATTGCTGCTTGAGGAAGTCACTCAGAGCCGCTGCAATGCGCCGCTGAGTGGACTTCAAGACTAAGCAGATGAGTGGAGTGCCTGAGGTTCAATAACTGCAAATCAAATTGAATATATATGCCACAGAGTGAAACGAACTGCGTCGCATATACAAATAAATGTGAGGCATATGATAAAGTGGAAGATTTTGAGTAGGAAATGTAGATACATATGTAGAGCGAAATAAGAGACTTTGAGACTAAAGACGTTGTCTGGCTGAGCTACTGGTACTAAATCAATATGGGCGTGGCTAAGTAGGAGCATCTATATGAAGCTGATCGAATCCGGGATTGGTGCTACTGGCAGCTGAATCAGCTTCTAGCGCGCTATGGGCAGCCAATGGAATACAAACGTTTGCCAATGCTGGAGCAGGCGAACAGTCAGCTGCTCACATGGCAGAGCCCGCGATACCAGACCGAGATTCAGGCCACAAGGCAGCATCTCTCAGCGCTGTGAAGCTGCTGTTATCCACTCATAGTCTCTCCAATGGAGATCGATTTGAGAGAGGGTCAGCACTGCCTGCTTAGTGTGGAGCAACTGTCGCCCTACGAATCGAGTCAAATAACCCAAATAACTGCACACAGAGAGCGAAAGTTGTTATGAATTTGTGAGGGTCTTCAGCAAGTGAGAGATGATTATAAGGAATGATTCTAGATCAATTAGACAATTTTTAAAATTTTTTCAAGCCAAACAAACATAAAGTAATCAATATATTTCGTAGGCCCATCCATGAGCTAGAAACTCTCACGCCTGACGCAATGCCGCTGCAACGTTGCCTGCGTAATCTCGTCAGCGTGTGAGCGTGTTCCAGAAACTTCTAGAACTACCCCAACAAAGCCATTAAGAGCGCCTAAACCGCGCTGACCCACTTTCACTGATCACAAAGTGCGCACAGCTGCCTCCCGGGCCTACTTTCGATGAGACATTGTGAAACATTTCGAACAAAGTGGACAACCCTTGAGAGCGAGACCGAGGCGCGTGGAGAGGGGAGTCGAACGCGTCAGAGATGTCACATACATCACTCATACGACGCTTGGGACAGTGAAAACACAAGGAATGCTTCCGCTTGGCGACCTGAGGAACGCCCACACGCAACGGCACTCACACGTCGCTGCAGCTTTGTTGGCCACAAACAAACGGCTGATTAACGAGACAAGGCCACATTTGGAAGCATGTTTCAAAATTCGAAGAACTCCGGCGAGACTTCGTCATTTTGTCAGCGATAAAATGTTTCAGTTTCAGCTGCAGCAGCAGCAGCAGCAGCCACCGAACAATTAACAAACTTCAACCCCCCCACAAAGAGCTTCTTATGCATAATGGATCGTTCTGTCTGTGTGGGTGGGTGATGGTTCCCCAACACTCAGCCGAAAGTATGTCAAATTTCGTTAATCTCTCGTCGCGATTTGTGTGTCACAAGCGAGTGAGGCACATTCATTGGGCTTTAATTAAATTTCAACTTTTGGGCAGCCAGTCAACTACTAAACTAATTAAGGAGTCGATTAATATGCCTGCGGCAACTAGCAGCTATAAATACCCGTTTCATGAATTGGCCATTTGGCCACTTGGCCATATGCCAAACATCAGAGTGTGGTGTCAACGCAATCTGCGAACGCAGGGCTTGCGAGGGGAGCTATAAATATAAACGGGAACTATTACTGCTGCTGCTTGGCATAAGACTTTGTGTTGTTCATATAAGTGAATACATATACACATCATATATATATATATATATTTGTGTTTAGGCTGGGTTAGTATGTATGTGTGTATGTATTTGCTTACCTAAAAGTTCACTCAGAAGCACAATAAATTTATTGCCATCTATAAAAAGAGAATGATAAAAAAATTAATCACTGAGAGAAAAAGTTTGAGAGAGAAATATATGGGGAAAAAGGTAAGGCAAACAAAGAGAGCTAAAAATCATTTTTTCAATTAATGAGAATCGCATATAAGAGCGGTAAGCACATCTGCCAACATCTCCCAGACAATTTATCTGAATAAACAGCTAGAGCCATAGTATATAGTAGTATATAGTAGTATATAGTAGTATATAGTATATAGTGCAAATGCCTAGAATCTCTAATATTTTCCGGTGTATCATGCCCAACCTCTTCACGAATGATTACGCTTCACGTCTCACGTGTTTAGGCGCTTGACATATAGAGCTCGCGTTATTTTTAGAATTTATTGCATAGCCGTTGATAGATTCATTGGGCAATTGCAATTTCTGCACTTTGCCATCTGCCAAATTAAATTTTCAACATTAGTTTTCCGCACGCGCTGCGCCGTTATTTTTAAATAACTTTTCTTTTTTTCTTCCAGTTCGTTTCTGTCGCTCACATGAATGGCCGCAGCCAGGGAAATTTGCAGTCAACGCAGCGCTCCAAAATATATATATTTTGCAATATATTTTTCAATGAATTTGAGGTGTGAAATGTTTGCACTGCAGCCCCAACAGAGACATGGCGAATGCAAATATTGAAACTAGGGAGATTGCTGCAAGAGAGAAAGTGCCCAGTCGGAAGATACGCTGTTAATGATTTTAAATTATTTATATAGTAAAGCTGAGTTATAATAAATAAAATTATTTTTATATACTATAACGACTGCTATTGAAATAATTTTGCTCAGTTGGCATACCCCTTTGTCGCTTTACTCTTTACATAGGGTATTCGGGTAAACAAAACAGCATTTAAGCGCGCCAAATAGGCGGGCGCACGGGGCGGACTCTTTTGAAAAATATTGCCAAACACTTTGAATCAGGGGCGTTGTTTTACGGTAACTTGTCCACTCGCGCCGCTTTGATTAAATTTTTGCAGCAGCAAATTGTAAGCATATCTGACGTGTAGAGAGCACTGCCGATATATATATCCCAGAATATATGAGGTTTATTGCACTGAGTCTGCCGGAAGCATAAGCTTATATCATTTATGATTTTATATATATATCTTCATAGCCAGTGCAAAAGTTATAATTAGGCGCGCAACCTTCGAGTCCGCCACATCATGCATAATTCACACAGCTCGAGAATCAATTTCACAAAAAAATAATAATAAACAAGTGAAACACTTGATCGACCGCACGATCGCGACATATTTGTCAATATATAATTTTCGGCCGAGTGGGGACCAGCTGAACCAGCTGTAAGCGATACTCGTGCCAAGGATGTCAACTTCTTGGACATCGATATCAGCTCGGCTCTGTCTGTGTGTGTGGAGGGAAACTGTTTGTCAATTGCTTTGGCTTTTTCGCTTGTTTTTCATTATTCGCATTTCGGCTAAGTGTAAACAAGTTGACCAATTGAGCCTCGACTCGGCCAACCGCGTTGGCTTTCAACAATTCTCTTAATGTTTTTCTTGTGCATTTTGGTTTATTATTATCAGTTTTTTTACAGCCACCATTAAATTGCTAAAAACATTAGAGAATAAATAAAACTAATTAGCGCAAATCAATTGGGAGATCCAAAAGACGAGAAAAAATACACGCAATTTATATGGCACATGATTAACAGATTATAGATAAGTCTATCAAAATATAAATTGTTTTTGAAGGCTTTAATTGAATTGAATTAAATTGTTTTTGATTTTTAGAAAGTGAGAGAAATAAATCTAAAATTTGGAATATTTATATAATATAATAAATATAATTAAAATAAATATATACATAAATAAATTAATATACTTATATATGAGTATATTATAAATAAAAAAGAAATATTAAAAAAAAAAATAAATAAAATAAAAAATATATGAAATAGATCAAATAGAACTAGCTCGAAATATAGTTTAAATAATACAAATTATATAAATAATTTTAAAAAATATTATATAAAATAAAATAAAATATATTTAATGAAAATTAAATGCAATAAATAAATATATAACAAATAAACAATATATAAAGTAGAACGAGCTAACATAGATGTTAATATCTACACTAATCTAACATTTTAAAAATTACTGAACAAGTAAAATAAATATTTCCAACTCAGTTCGCCCGTAATTAAAAGATCTACAAATTTATAGTACCATCAACAGCTACTTGGAACTTTAACTGATTTTAATGAAGAAATTTCGATGCGCTAGCCGCGACACGCCATTTAAATGGATTATTATATTAATTCCCTGACCACAAAGCAATCGAGCTCATAATTTGTCGATTTCCGACTAAAGACGGTCAAGCAAACTGCTCAGAGAACAAAAACAAAAAGGAATGCAACAGCAACACAAGTTTCGCATTAAAAAACAAGCGGCAGAAGAAGCCGCAAATGTTCGCAAAAAAAAAAAAAATTAAAAAAAAAATATATACAAATAAATAAAAAAAATAAAAACAAAATTGGGTCCCTCGTTGTAATCCAATGCTGAGCCAACGTCGAGCTGCACTGGATGAGTCATGCGCGCGCCAAGTAGAGCCCCAGAGCTCTGGATAGGTACGACCGTTGGAGCAGCGCTGTGAAATGTGCGAAGCTTGCAGCCCAAGACATTGGCACAGCGAAAAAAGGGCTCAGGGTCGCCGCATTGTTTTGACTGCGAGACTACCTGAAGGCGGAGCGTACGGTTCGAGCTGGCACAAGTTGCTAATCATATCAAGCTTCAAATTGTTGATTATTTAACTTTAAGCGAGAGATCGCAGCGAGATTTGTTGTTGACTCTGCCGATGAGTCACACAGGCTGCACAGGCACAGGTAGAGCTTGCTGCGCTCTGGATCTAGACAGAGCGCGTCTGCCCGCTGCCGTCCACCCGCTGCCCTCTGCCCTATGCAGTCTTGCTGTTTGGCTTCACTTTATTAGATGTTGGAGCCCAGGTAGATTTATTGTATAAACAGCAAATGGGCAAATAAGCAACGGACAGGAAGGCAAAGCTCTATATTTCGCTTTATTTATGGGTCTGGGCTGGGTTTGGGTTTTGACCACTTGCCGCCCCGAAAATATGAGTCATAGTCGATCAGTCGATACCTCTAGATACATACATATATATATATATATATGTATATGTATGTGTGTCTGCGGAAACTGAACTCCTTTTCCAGCAGCACTTTATATATATAGAGAGAACAAGAAAAAGTTGATTGATTTTATAGGCGCGATAAGTTTATTGTAGTCGGGGCTTTGGGGTCGCATGTCTGCGGGATGACTAATGTATGAATTTGTGATCTCTTTGTTATAGCTCCCCACCTATGTATATAGAATAGTTATTAGCACTTGTAATGCGCTGGAGTGTCTTTTCAGTGGAGTGTCATTGACACCTGAGCTCCGCCGCTAATTGGTAATTAAACAGTCGACTTAGGCATAGGCACAATGCGATTGCTTGGCCAAATATTTGTCAAAGTCTCGCTCAAGAGTTTTTGTCGAAGCGATTAAACAATTAAATGAAACATTGTCTGTACGGCAACGAGCAGTGAGCAGCGAGCAACGAAAAACTGAATTAATTAAACAAACAAATGGCAAATAGAAGCCATAAATAAAGACCATAACTAATTGCTGACACAGTTAGCCAGACAAAGACATTAAAAGCTTTTGGCGTGGGCGCCGGCGCAGGCGCACGGCTGTCAGCAGAACCTCAGAGCGCGGCTCACACAGCAAGCCAAGCAGCAAAACGAAATCAAATTGGACAACACCTGCACTGGCAATGTGGAGCGCGTGCTCAGCCAAACGGGCTGACGAGGCACAAAGCCAAAACGAAATCAAATTTGTATCAAATTCATGGAAATAAAATTAACGAGAAGTAATTGTTGTAAGTTAGGGCGAAGTTTGAATGCGCTGGATTTACTATTTGGCAAACATTATATATATTTATTAATATGCAAATATTCAAAGGTCATATGGAGTTGTCCAGTATGGAATATAGTAGCATTAGTAGTACTCTCTCTTTAGAACTCTCTACTTTTTATATGAAATAGAATAGAATAAAAAGAAGACAATTTACTATCGGACGGATTTTACTTATTTTATGTAATTAAATATATTTCATGTTATTTTATACATAAAATATTATATTAATATATAAAAAAAATATTATATGTATAAAATATTTATTAATAAAATATAAAATATTTGTTTTGTATATAAAATATTTTATAAATATATAAAAAAAAATATTTTATATATTAATCTATTTATAAAATATAAAATAAACACTTTACACATAAAATATTAAATAATATTTTATGTAATTAAATACATTTCATGTTATTTTATATATAAAATATTATATTAATATATAAAAAAATATATATATATGTATAAAATATTTATTTATAAAATATAAAATATTTGTTTTGTATATAAAATATTTTATAAATATATAAAAAAAAATATTTTATATATTAATCTATTTATAAAATATAAAATAAACTTTTATACATAAAATATTATATAATAAAAAAAAAAAAAAAAAATTATATATATATATATTTACTTTATATATTTTTAACGTTTTGAGAGAGAATTATTCTAATATATTTTGTTTTTAAATTTATATTTTTAAATTGTTTTAAATATATTAAATATATTATGATTATCGCTAAAATGTAGGCTGTAGTCAATTTTTAGTACTATTATTAACGAACACAGCTGTATATACATATATATTAGATTTAGCATGCCACTTAGAATTATTAATTTATAAACAAATATGAGATTGTCCCATGAATCTGCTATCTAGCTATCTATCTATCTGTATTTAAATACAGATAAAGCAGAATTTAAATAAATTAAATATTTAATTAATTTTTATGATCAATTTCTAGTTTTAACACTTGTAGACAGAGAAAGAGAAAAACCTCTAACGTGGGCGCTCTCAGCTTGCATCGGCATTTGGAGAATGGAAATGAAAGTGGAAATGGAAATGTAAAAACTGGGCAGCTGCTATTGAGTTGGAGTTGAAGCTGGAGTTGGAGTTGGGGACGGCCGAACATAAAAATCAGTTTAAGTGCAAACAAACAAATTTCCAGTAGCACTTCTCAGAGATAATTTCATAAATTTTCAAAAATGACGCGACTTTATTTTACGGGCAGTCTGCGCAGGCGCAGTCGCAGTCGCAGTCGCTGCTGGAGTTGTAGAGCCGCGAGTCTAGACAGTCAGACTTGAAGTTGAGTTGTTCGAGATGCTTTGATAAATTACAGACAGCTTTTTTTCCTCTTATTATTTGTTGTTCGTTTTGTGTGTTTGTAAGAGCGATTTATGTGTGTGCAGGTAACAAGAGACGACAGTTGGCACGAGCCATAAATATTCCATGCAGACGACGACGCCAAATCAGCTGCATCATCCACGGCAACAATTACAACTTTTGAGGCAACAACGACGCCCACTTTGAGCACCTATGCGGCCCTCGTCACCTCTTGGCCGAACAATTCAAAAGTAGGCAGTGCCTGGACAAATAAGCCCGGGGCATGTTCACAAAAAGTAGCTAAGAAGCTGCCGTTGTTGTTGTTGTTGTTGTTTTTCCTTTTTCTCCCTCCCATTCCCTTTATTTGGTTTTTATGTTTTCTCTTCTTTTAATTAAAAGGGTTACCAACTGTCTGCCAAATCAGAAAACAAATCTAAACAAAATAAATGACTTTTACTCCAACACACTGAAGCTTTTTAGGCTTTTAGAGCTACAGCGCCTCAGCGATTAAACAAGTCATGGCCGAAGTTTTGTGTCTGCCTTTGGCTTTGGCTTGGGCTTTGGGTTCTTAGCCAGCCTACGAAAGAAGAGTGTGTGGAGCAGAACCTGATGCCATAGGTAGCTGGCAAATGGTCTTTCGTGGATACAAATTGGACAACTGAGAGAAAAAATTAAAAAAAAAATATAGACAGCAAAATAAATCTTGAAAAATATATTTTGATTGAAATTTATTTTAATTTTAATTTTCAAAGGAAATAAAAATATTTTAAGCACAATTTCAGCTTGAATTTGTAGTAAAAAATGATAAGAGATATTTAAAAAATCATTTTAAAAATTAATTTGCATGAAAAAAAAAAAAAAAAAAAAAAATATATATATATATATATATATATATATATAATACTCATAAAAAGTGTATAGAGAACATAAAAAAATGTGGTATAATAATAAGTTGACTAATAAAATAATTAAAATATAAAATGGAGAAAGAATGTATATATTATTTATTTATTGATATTATTTTATATTATTTATTTCTTTTTAAATTCATAAACTATTTCATTTATTTATTATTTAATTTATTTACCTCTTTCTTTATTTATTTTTATCTTAATTAATTTTATTTATTTATTATTTCATTGATTTCTTATTTATTTAAGTATTATTTTATTTTAATTATTTTATTTATTTATTTTTATACCTATAAATATAAAAGCATTTTGAAATAATCTTGCAAATTATTTAACAATTAATTATAATATTCAATTCCCAAGTCTTTTACACATATATAGCGGACTAAAGACAAATACCTATATCATAATCAGCGAATTTCCTTATATGAGAGCAAACTCCAAATATTCTAAGTAAAAGTAAAGCCAATAGAGTAAATATAGCCCAGTTCATAAAGAGTATTAACAGACAAAAAGCCAAGACTCATTTGGAGCTGCCTCTTTTAGGGCTGCTGCTGCTGTTGCTGTTGCTGTCTGGGCGTACATTTACAACAGCAACAACTACAATTATAACAACAACAACAACAACAACAAATACGAAAAAAAAAAAGAAAAATAAAAGCTGCGCGGCTTTGGCACGTGCGCAGCCCGAAGTTGGTATAAGAGCCGCCCCCGAGACCCGCCCGTCCGTCACAACTGGAGTGCAGCTCCAGCTACAGCTCCAGCCTCTGCTTTGGGGCCCGGCCAGCCGCCAACAGCTTGAGGTCCAACTGGCCCCAAACGGCCAACAGCAGCACCAGCAAATTGAGTTCCATTTCAGGTTTCGGCTCTTGAAAAATGACGTACAATAGCGCGCTCTTTTTTTCGTCTTGTATTTTTTTTTTTTTTTACCTTTTTTTATGTTTCGTTTCTTTGGTCGCATAGCCTGGTAAATCAACTTGTCTGTGTTGTCCGCAAAGCGTGGCTCAGGTGTTGCCAGCTGGCTCTGGGATAGTTAGGTAGCCAGCGTTTGATGACTCTGTTTCAAAGGTATCGCCGTATCTGTTGTAATCGCAGTGGCTTGATTAATTTACGACATAAGGTCAAAGTTGCTGAGCTTTGGCTAATGGGTCAAGGCTCGAACGGTAATTAAATGTCCCAAGTGTGTTGTTTTGCGACTTGGCTTAGAATGCCCATGGGGGCCATTGTGTTAGCCACGAAGACAAAGTCGTAAAAATGCCGCAGATAATCCACAAAGCCAATCTCTGTGTATGGCCAAAACAATTTTGTCTCATTAGCCTACAGATTTGTGCCGCCACGCATGCGCCGCATGGAAAGTACAGTTAAATGGCCAGCTCGGCCAGCTGCAGCCTGGCCAAGGCACAGATAGTGCGATAAGGCCCACTGGAGGGGCCTGGCGTCGCGTCGGCGTTGCCAGCTGGCGAGTCGAGCTGCCAGTTGTCCAGCTTCTGTTTAGCTGCATCCAATAAAAATGAAACCACATCATGCCTCATATCTCATACCTGTTGCGCCGAGTCAGTGCCAAAAGCATGGCAAATCTTAAATGTACAAGCACGAAACCCCAAGTCCAAATGACTGCAGCACCTGGTCTCGGCCTGTCTCTGCCTGCTGTCAGAAGTGTGACGAGTTAGAACTTTGCTGCCTGCCGGCTGGCCCAGCCAATTGACTCTCTGCGGCTGCTGCCTCAATCAAAACATTAAACCTTTGCGGCAAATTTGGCATGGCTTTATTAACGATCTCGTAGCTCTCTGGCCGGGCTCTGGCCCCGGCTAATAGGCCTCTGCTAATGGACTTGGACAGAGCGAGCCCAGAGCAGGATTAGCTCATTAGGCGAGGCTCAGACATGATTGGGGCGACTAATTTATTGTAATGAAGCAAAGAATTCAAAGCTCTCCCTGACTGGCCAAGTTCCGTTATTAGCATAGGCTGATCAGGTGCGAAACTTCTTGAATATACTATATATATAGTATATCTAGCCGTGTTACATTGTAACTAATACTGCCGCCTGTTCAGTGTGGCATTTAAGGCTTTTTGGGGATTAGGCTAAGAGGATCAGGGCGCATTAACAGCGGCTGCACACCTAGAGCCTTATTATGTGTGCCAGCCGCAGCGTTTCATAAATTAACTTTTTTACGTCAAACAGTAAATTAAAACTACTAAAGATAGGCGAAGTGTGGGGAGTGCTGAGCTGTAAGATACCCTGTGTGCAGTTGATGCGAGAGATTTGCATAGAAATTAGATCATCTTAGCTGTTGCAATAGTAAATAAGACATTGGTCAGGCCAAATCCCTTGCTTTCAAATTTATAGGGTATTCTATTAACAGCAACAAAATAATATTTAATTTACGTATACTTCAAGCGATGCTACTATAGACTTAACTTTGTTTATAAGGAAGTATATCCAGCTAAACTCTTCTTCTCTCACAAGCTGCTCTTCTGTGCTTTCTCGAATGTAGGGTATAAGTACATGCGAAATCTTAAGATTCTTCGGTGAACAAAGACAAGCTCATTTATTATCATATTATATATATAAATTTATGATATATTATTATTATATATATATATATATATATATATATTGTATTATTATATTATATATTATTATTATATATACTAATATATATACCCTCTAGCTTCTCTATTACAGAGTATTACAGCATAAATACCAAATGAAGTAAAATAAAACAAAACTTTGTGCTAAATACATGTTCTACTATTTCATATACTTTCAAAAACATAATATACCTCATCACAAGCTTAGTACAGGGTATCATATGATAAGCATAAATTGATAAATAAATAAATTGATTTTAGACTACTTTATCTACCCTATCTATGCATATGTTAACTTTTCTTTCATACCCTATATACCCTTTAACCACCTCCATGACTACAGTTTATTGCAGATTAAGCAACAAGTGAAGAGTCTAAGACTCAGGTTAACAGATTTTTGACTAATGCCATCTGCTCTCTCAATGCCTATATACCCCTTTTACCACCTTTACGACTCCAGGGTATTAAACATCAAGCAACAAAAGAGCGCGCTGGCAGACACTTGAAGCGCTGCTAAGCCCAAATATTAAACAAGATTTTTGACTACCAGTGTTAACACATTGTGCTGCATGTCGTGGCTGGCCTGAACTACCAACGAGCAGCAGCGGCAGCGGCAGCAGCAACAGCTCAGGCGACTCTACAATTTATGGCCCTTAGAACAGATTTTAGGCACGACGACAGGCCCAAGCCACGAACTGAGCCGCAGCCACGGCCAGGGGCGGCCAGCGCAGTGCACACACGCAAACGTCAGCAGCAGGACAGGAACAGGTTACAGACAGCTAGGGAAGTGCTACCGTCTTACACGCGTTAGTGTTTGCCCGATTCCCCCCTCGTGCCCCGCTGGCCCGCTGCCCACCCCTTGCTGCTGCCCTGCGCATTGCGTTTTGTGTCGCGCTCTTGTCAACGTTGCCGGAGCCCAAGAGCACGTCTCCGCCGCGTCGCTGCACGTCTCGTCTGGTCGCGCAGTCGCTGCTGCAGCGTAACCCATAATTTTAACACCAATAATAAAAGAAAAACAACAACAAGCAGCAGCGGCAGCAACGCCAACGTGCAGGTGTGCATCAAGTCGCAGTAGCTGCTCCGTGTGTGCCTGTATCTTGATATCTTACAGATACAGATACAAAACGTAACGCTCTCTCGCCGCAGCATCAGGCAGCGCACTTGGTCATAAATTTACGTTTCAAATTGTCTGCCCGAAAACTGGTTTTGCCCACCAAAAGACCAAAAGGTTTTCATTAGAGCAGGGTGGAGGGAGGAGGGGGGAGTAGGCAGCTCCCCACTAATTGTTGTTGCTGCAACGCAACTTTGGCAGCTTTTGCTGCCAACTGACACCACGAGACTAATATTAATTGACCCGAACAATGACACTAGTCCCCCCCCTTCGCTCGATACCTCTCAGGTATAGAACCCACAATTTGATGTAATGCAACGCGAGCGTGTGAAATATTTGATTGTTATTGGGCAGATCCTCATTATCAGTGCCAGAGGAAGTTGCTTATTACAATGGATCCCCTGGCATTATCAAGTATCGCTTGCATTAACAATTTCTATATAATTATTATTAGGGTATCCAAGGCGGCATCATACCCCTCCCACCCATAACTCGTTCTCTATACAACTTGTGATTATTTCCAAAGTTATTTCGGCGCATTCCTTACGTTTCCGGTTCAACTGATTTTTTCTCTCTCTCATTGACCCAATTTTCGCAATATTTTTGCACAAATCCCTTTATAATTGTATTAACTGTAAAATTCTGACAGGTCAGTTAGCTGATTTAAAAGCAGCTGCATGACAACCAGCCATAAAAATCAGCGACAACAAAAGCCCCATAAAACAGGCAGTCGGAGTCTGACTCTCAGACAGCGTCGGGCAGAAAGATTAATTATCGCATTAATTAACTGACCTCAAAAAACGAAAGTTTTGGCGAATTTAAATGAGGCTGCGGCGGAGAGTGAGCCGAAAAAAAGTAAAAATAAAACCGGGATACAGTCAGAGAATGAAACAAACGAAAGTGTTAACAGTTATACGAAACTGGATCGAGGAATAAAAGTGGGTTGCGGGAGTTGTTCGGGGATTATTGTAAATGAATGTGGATTGGGGAGTTCTGGAACCCCCTTAAAGTTATAGAACCCACCCACGTCTGAGGATCTACCAAATGATCTTACAGATGATCTTGGAGAGTTCTGGAACTCCCTTAGTTAGAGCCTTGCTTAACCGATATTCTGATGGTCTACCAAATGGTTCTCCAGATGATCTTCGAGATGATCTTCCGGATGATTTTCCAGATGATCTTGTGCATGATCTAACAGAGCTAAGATCCAGTCATATAAGAAGTTCTTATTTCAAACTTTCTTCAATCCACAGAACTAAAAGAACGTCTCCAATCATAGATGATTGCTGGCCTTTTAAATCCATGATCTGTTTATCAAAAGGCTTATAGCTCTTATAGCTTCGAATTCAGAAGACTATTACTCTAGGGCTCTTAGATCCGTAAGTCTATCTGTAGTATCATCTAAGATCGGTTAATGTATATAGGTTACATTTCAGAACCATCTGTATCCACCAGATCTAGAAGAGTCTAGTCCTGATCGCCTGACAAATTATTTATAAAATTATCACAGAACGTGTTATAGTCCTTGAGAGGAATCTGAAATGTCTAAACGTTGTACATAACTAAGGCAATTCGGAATTTATATGGAAATAAGACAAGATTCTGAAGTACTTTCAATGTAGTCAGATCTCTTATAGATTAAAGACAATAGATTATATTCAATCCACTTTCTTTGAGCACAACATATCTTTACAGACAACGGCCTCCAATCCCCTCTCAATCAGTATTTCGAGTTCAATATTCGCACAAGTCTCGTAAATCAATTAAACAATTCACAGATTGTCGATAGGCCCAGCTGACACAGTTGTCTTAAAAAAAAGGCATAAAAAAGACACTCGAAAAATGGGTTAACAAAAAATGCAATAAAAACGTCAAAATGCATAAGAATACGAGAAAAAGAAAAACGCAAGCCGAAAATCCTTAATTTGCACAACATGGCGATTCGATGGCGATTGTGCAGTCAGTCACATGGAACAACACTTGGGTCTGCTTGGATTTTTGGGCCCGACTGCGAGTCGATACAACTGTGCGATTTCGACGCGACTGGACTCACAAAACTGCAGTTTTCGCGGCCCCCGAGCGAGTGACAAAGAAACAGAGCGAGGCGACAATGGCTACCCCCCACCCACCACCCCCCACACGACCAACTCAAAAGTGCATTTTGCGGTTAAAGTTGCCAGCAAATGAATAAATTTTCAACTGGCCAACAGCAACAAAAGCTTCGAGCTGGCACCCAACTTTGACAGCCCAACTGCAAGTGTTAAAAATCAAACAATTGTCTAAAGAAATCTTAAAACTAGAAATAAAAAAAAAAAAAAAAAACAAACAAACGAAAACCAAAACTGGGCGTGTTGCTTAGCGCGTGCAGGCAAATTATTGCAATTGCAACAAAAGGTTTTTTTTTATTGCCAGCAAAATTACCAGAAACAAATAAAGCAAATAACAAATTACGTTTCAATGAGCTCTTAAAAGGTAGTCAACGAAAAAGGTTATTCAAAATCGTTTTACGGCAAAATATATAAAAAAAATATTTAAAAACTTAGATTATGTTAAATCCCTGACGAAAATCTTGGCAAGAGAGCTTAGCAGCTATTCGAGCTGAAAAACAAGAAATATAGGAAAACTTTGATGCAAATCATATAAATTTGTAATATAAAATTCTTATGGTTTTTATAGTAAAAGCAAATTAAAAAATTTGATTTAAGTCTTTCAAAATTATTGGAATTTCATATTTATAAATATAAAATAAAAAAACTTAATTACTACGATTTTATATTTAAAAATTAAATTAAATAAAAAAATAATATTTATATTTATTATATATTATATATAATATTATATAATTATATTATAAATATATATAATTATATTATAATTATATATAATTATATTATAATTATATAATATATTATATAATTTTATATAATTAAAAAATGTTTTTATTATTGTTTAAGCATATTATATTCATTCAAAATGAAAAAAATAATTTTTTTTAAATGTATAAAATAAATTTATAGGCAAAAAATATAATAAAATAATTTTTCCATATTTATGAATATTTAAAATATTTGAAATTTATTTTATTATTATATATTTAAATATTAAAATATTTTATTTGGTTTTTAGCAACATTTTAAATTTTAAATATATTTATTTACATTTTGAACAAGATAAATTCAAAACTAACTGAATTTAATACAAGAACTTTGTTTTCCCGAAATTCTACATATATAAATTTATTTCTGAAGCAATTCTTTTAAGAAGATCTTGAACTTCTGAAAGAGTTTAGCAGACATGGCCTCAGGGACTCAGCTATTTATGCTGCTACCTTGATAGAAAATAAATAAGCAATTAGGAAATTCTCCTTTTATGCTTAACAGACAGATATACTTCACATACTTTTTCTACTCCAGCTGCCATTAGTTCTCTAGCCTCAGCTCGTTTGAGCCCGCCTTAATAGAATTTTCCTAATAACTTCATTTGAGATCACTTAAAGAAATGTAACTTATTTATTGATGGTTGGTAAGCAAGTTCGTAGATCTTGGCATTATTATTGTTGTATAGCTTAATCCACTTCAGTTTCAAGTTTTAGAAATAATAAATTGCCTGCAGCGAGCTCTGCCCTGCTCCACCCCAGACCAAAGCCGCTGCCGACGACCGAAAGGCATTTCAACGCTCAACTTGATGACTGCCAGGGCACCGACTAATGACACATAAATATTTATCTGCCCCGGCCCCCGCGAGCAATGCTAACTAAAAGGGTTTCATGCCTGCACAAAGCTTCGATCGTTGTTTTTTAAATTGTATTTTTTTTTTGCCCCTTCCTCGAGCTGTGTTATCTGCCAGCTACTTGACTTACACACGCAGAACTCAGAACCAGTTCGGCCGTTGAGTAATTACACAGCTCGGCCGGAGCTGGGATTGGGCTGGGACTGGGGCTGAGGGACTCAACCTGGAGCTGGAGCTGGAGCTGGGGGTTTATGTGCTGGCTTTTTGGAACGAACCTTTTGTCGTGCGTTTGCGTCCGGCCCGTCGCACTGTCGCCGCTCAGACGCTTAATTGCGTAAGGCAGGTGGCTGACAGAGAATAAAGCACCTAGAGAGAGAGGGAGAGGGAGAGGGCGTGAGAGGGGGCGACAGGCGCTGGCATAGGCGCAGACAAACCACTTTAAAGCTGTTCCCGTAGGTGATTAGTGCCGGCTTTGAGCTGCCCGTACACCAGCCAGTCCCGCTCTTTTCCAATATTGCCAAGTGTCAAATTAAGTGCTCACATGATTAATATTTGAGCCCGAAGCAGCATTGTGCCCAAATGGTCACGCTGGCTACTGTTCACCTGGCCGTGCAATTTCAGCGCTGATTAACCGTGTCGCTTTGTTATTAACTTTTAATTAGAAACCCCTGAAATATTGTCTAGTCCTGAGCCCCCATTGACGGGCCTTGACTGACTCTTGTGCCTCATCTACTGTTTTATGTCCTGGCTGATTCGTCAGGCTGCAGGTCAAGAGGAAATTGCATTGCATAGCTGCCCAATGAGTCAGAGACTACAACTTGCAGACAATCAGTAAATTCTAGCATCAGCCCGAGGCCCTCTAAATCGCTTTGGGCTGAGGGACCAACGCGTTGTGTTGAACACATGCCAAATTATTTAGATCGACCTTAGCATTCTCTACTCTCTGCAGCTCAAGTGGGTCCAGCTGAATTCCTCAATTGTGTCACGGACCAAATCTTTGTCGCCGTCTCACGTGTCACATGCCCGAGGCACAGTCGCAGCCGCAGCCGCAGCCTCGCCTCGAGTGGATGACACATGCCCGTGGACTCTGGCGGGGAACAGCGACGACGACGACGACGCTGTTGGTGTCGGTGTCGGAGGTCTCGGGGCCAGGGCTGTTAAGTACGCTTAGAGCAGATTAACTTAACTGTGCATAAAATGCTAAAAACAAAAAAAGAACCTGGAATTTTTATGCGACAGTAAAAATGCTCAAGAGAGGGAAACGAAACGAAACTGAAGTGCCTGTCATTTGGTTACATTTTCAGTGAGTGAAAATATTGTTGGAATGTGTTAAAAGTCATGCATAAAATTAGTTTCAACTTGGGTGACGCGTTCTGGAACCGGCTGCTGTGCTGCCGATGTCGATGCTGCTCGATGCTGCCTTCTCCTCTCTGATTTATTTTCATAAGGGCAAACACGTGCGTTCCTCGAAATTTTCTCGCCTGTTTAGCTTTGCCGTTGTCGTTGGCGTTTGCAGTTAAAAAACCATCAAAATTTGATGCATATGACACGTTGAAGTGTTGTTCAAGGAGAACCCATATTTATGAAATTGAATGCCTCAACTATTGAGCAGGAGCTGAAGCCGTTGCAGCCTAGCTGCGAAAGGGGTATGTGCCTGCCAGAACAACTTTATTCGGGCTGTCTGTCAGTCTGGTCTAATCGAATTTTACGCCGCGCTGAACACCCCTGAGCAGCACTGCCAGCCCTTGGGGGCTTCAGCAGGGCAGTTCAAGCTAGGAAAAAAGCCAAAAATAGCTAGATAATAATATAAAAACTCTAGATAAGAAGCTAGTGCATTATGAGGGCAGATCCGTTGAAGATTTATCTGCTATTTGCATGTTTTTACGATATTGATAACCTTTATACCTGCCCTCATCTCATCTTTATCCTATGCACTTCAGCTACAAATCCTACAATCTGGCGCAAAAACCGCTAAATTGGCAACTCTGCGAGGGTATCGCTTACGCACCTTCGCCTTTTGGCCAATGTTGCGTTGCGTTCTCACGTTCTTTAGATCAAATTAGTTTGCTTTCAGCGCAAGGAGAACTCAAACTCGAACTCGAACTCGATCAGTGAAATCATTTTCACACGCCTCCAACAATATTTGATGCGTTTCGCGCCTACTGCCAATTACAAGCCGTCAGATGCTGTGACAATGCCAATGACAAGGCTGGGGCTGGGGCAGGGGTTAAGCCCTCGGGACCCTCGCGTTGCCTGCCGACAACTATGCTAAATTGCAGCGAGAGAACTAATTGAATGTGTGGGTAAAGATCCTATAGATGCTATGGATCGGGTCTGTAAACAGCCTGTTTCTGATGGGGCGAGGCTCGCCCTTTGTAACAATCTGCATAGGTGCACAAAGGGCAGCGCAGCGAGGGAGCTGTAATGATCGTGTTGTTGTGGCTCACGCAATTTATCTGCTATCCACATTGACTGACCCCTAATAACGAGTTCGTGCGCAAACTAATTGCAGACATATTGATGAACGAGCAGGGATAATCCGGCGAGGAGAAATCGTCCAGCCATTGAAAAGGTTCCTTTCGCCATTTGCGTGTCATTTTTTTTTTTTTTTTTGTAAAATTGGCAGCTCTTTGGGATCAGATATCACAAAGGGTCCTGTCTAACATCAATCAAAGGCAACAAGAGACCCGAACCGAGAGTAAAAGTCGGGCATTGTTTATCCTTGAGTTGCGAGATCCGAAATCTGAAATCTGTGATCTGTGATCCCTGATCCGTGATCACTTGTTTATTTAAGTGCTTAGCAGCTTGAAATATTTCTGCTTCGTTTGCCTAACAAAATGTTAAACCTTTCCCCCCGCCCTCCGCTTGGCTGCATTGTTTGCATCTGTTTAGCGCTGGCTGGAACAGGTGCGCGAGCAGGACGCAGTGCTAATTGGATTATGCACTGCTTAATGATCCCTGCCAGCCGGAGGTAAGGAACAAGGGTTAAGCCTTAGAAGATGTGGGCTTGGTGTTAATCTCCTCAAGTATTTTGAGGTTTTGTGGATGCAAAAAGGGAAAGTCTCAGGGAAATTGGGTCACAGCTTGGGGTTGCTGATTCGAATTCTCCTCGATAATATTTCGATTACTAAATGGCCATTATTTCCGCTTGATTAGGCCCGCCAATTAATATACTGGCGGAATTCCCACGCGCACGCTCAAAGAGCTTCTTTATAAATCGTGGCAAGCTTTTTGCATTTATTTTATGATTAAATATTGTCGTATGCAGTGAAGCCCAACCGAAAGCCAATGGGCCGCGACGAGACGCGACGCGCTGAGCAGCCGAGAAGTTGCGTGAGAACTTGACAAGAAATCAAATTGCACTTAAATGCCACACACAGACAGAAGACAGACAACCAGACAGACGAAGACATTTAATAAATTTGTGAGTCTCCGAAAAACTTGTGGTTAGCCCAAGACGCAGGCCTGCGCAGCGGAGCATGTCGCTGGGCGCGTTTCATGGCCCGCAGCCCAGCTAGAGGCATACGCTAATTGTCTTGGCCAAATACAAGCGTTTTCACGCCATTCTGCGCGCACTTGGGGTGCCTGAAGAAGCAATCAAGGAGCGAAGCGTGGGCCGCGCCCAGAACCTCGTTGTTGGTTTAAGAAAATGCGGGAAAATCAGCAGGTTGGGGTCGGTGTGAGAAAAACATTGACTAACAAATATCGAGCTATGAGAACTCTTTTTATATAGTCGAAGCACTCACTTCCGGCAATTAAGCGGCAGCAGAAGCAACCTATATCGAACTGCGAAACCCTTTGATGGACTAGAGACTGTAGCCCAAGACGAGAAATCAAACATTGAGAGAGATAAGATATTAAGCAGGGGCTACTAATTATGTATACAAATCTGAGAGAGCAGCAGGAGAGCGGGAGTGGGGGAGCCCATGATCAAGATAAGCGTCAAAGTGTGCACTGTGCAAAATAAGCAAAAGAAAAACAAAATTCAAGCGAGCCTAGCACAGGCAGCAGGGGAAAACTGCCTTACAATGGCTAGAGATCAGCGGGCTCAGATCATGGCTGAGTTGATGATGAGGCTGCTCATCATGATTGTTATGATGATGAAGGTAAATAAACCCAAAAAATCAGCAGCAGCAGCAAATAACTCAGGCAACATGCAGCGCTTTTGTGTGAGTCAGGGCAGAGACAGAGGCGGAGGCTGAGGCAGCGGCAGAGGCTGAGGCCGAGGCAGAGGCAGAACGTTAAAGAAAGGCAAGATAACCAGCGCATAAATGGCCTGGGCTTGGGTTTGTGCCTGTGCCTGGGTCTGGGTCTCGGTCTGGCTCTGGCCTGGGTCCCGGCTCTGTCTCGGGCCCGGGCCTCGCTCGTTCGCCAGTCGCGCCAGACAAACTGGCGACGCTTGTGAAATTTTCTCGCCGTCTGCTTTTGCCTGCCTCTTTTTCGTACGCAATAATAAAGAAAATAAATAAAAACACTCACAACACCAACACACACACACGCACACCACACACACACACACACACACACACAAAAAGAACCATAAATGCATTTCAACAAAGGCTGCCTGAGGAGCCAATGAACCTAAGGAGCTAAACCAAAGCCCAAACCAGGCCATAAACAAGCCGCAGCCCGTCCAACGCCGCTGCCGCTGCCTCGTGTGTGCAGCGCATGCGCAGCCGTTCGCATTCGGTTGCACTTCAACTTGAGGCATGCCACGCCAACGGCTGTCAGTGCTGCCTGCCCCAAGCTGCTGCTGCTGCCGCTGCACTATTCTATCTTTTTTTCCTCTTTCTATTTCTTTTTTTTCTCTCATTTTTTTTTGGATAACCCGAAACCATTTGCCCTTTTGGCAGCCAAACGCATTTGTATATTTCCATGTTTAATTTGTGGGCATTTTGTTGTACAGTTAATACACTGCGAATGGAGCTTATGTGTAGCCTAATGAATTATTATTTAGAAATTTTAGAAATTAGTTATACAATTTTTTACTTCATTTTTATTATTTATTATTTATTTATTTAGTTATTTATTTTATATATATATATTTTTGTATTTATTTATTTATTTATGTATTTATTTTGTTATTTATTTATTTATTTATTTATTTCGTTATATATTTATTTATGTATTTATTTTTTTAATTATTTATTTATTATTTATTTATTTATTTATTTTTTTTTTTTTTATATATTAATTTATCTATTTATTTTTGTATTTATTTATTTATTTTGTTATTTATTTATTTCGTTATTTATTTATTTATGCATTTATTTTTTTATTTATTTATTTATTATTTATTTATTTATTTATTATTTTTAAAATTATTTTATTTATCTATTTATTTATTTATTTTGTTATTTATTTATTTATTTTTTATTTATTTTTTTTTTATTATTTATTTATATATTTATTTATAATTTATTTATTTATTTATTTATGTATTTATTTTTTTATTTATTTATTTATTATTTATGTATTTATTTTTTTATTTATTTATTTATTATTTATTTATTTATTTATTTATTTTTTTATATATTTATTTATCTATTTATTTTTGTATTTATTTATTTATTTTGTTATTTATTTATTTATGTATTTATTTTTTTATTTATTTTATTTATTTATTTATTATTATTTATTTATTTATTTTTTTTTTTTTGAGAGAATTAAATATATATATAATACTCAGCTAATATCTCATCTAGTCTAAATACTATTGCTCTTTACGAAGTCTACGTGCATAGGCATAACTCATTAACTCAGTTGTCTAAGCAGTCCATCTCCTCCATCTCCCCACTCTTTCTACAATCTATAGAGCATTTGCTTGTCGTACTTCTACAAATATATTTAATATATATATACATTCGCATCAGTTGATTTTCTCTGTTTTTTCTACATTTTTCTCTTTACTGCGGCGGCTCGCACACTTATGCTTCAGGAATTTCAGCGAGTTCTCTCAGCACTTTTTGTTACTAGTGCAATTTTTCACTAATGATGACTAATTCGCTCGTAGACAAGCCAACTGGCATTTGCATGATTCACGCAGGTGAGCCGAAGCTGGCCAAAACTATTGGGCTACAGCTGCGCTCAGCTACACAGTCCAAGTGTCAACAGTTTTACTGAGCAATTCTAGCCATCATTCTGGATTATTAGGAGAACTGATAAGCATTACAATCAAAATCCAATTAAATGTTATCAGCGAGGCAACTAAATTTCAAATTTCAGCTGGGGGCAAGAAAGTCAACAAGTGTGCGTGAGATTTGGGGTTTTCTTTACTTTTCTTTTTTCTTTTTTTTTTTTTTTTTTTGGTTGTCTCAAGTGTCTGCCGCGGTTGCCGCGGGCGGCAGTTGCAGCTGTTAATTTGAAAATTAGATAATTGAGGCAGAGTTCGGGATGAAAACGAAAGTACAAGCAACGCTTGACCTCGATTTGATAAGATGAAATGTGAGGCGAGCTCAGCTGACTGTTTCACTGTTCTCGCGACTTTTGAGCTGTCATTGATTGATGTGCTCCGAGCGCAGTTGCCACTACTTATGCGCCGTATGATGCTTTAATTATGTACTTAGCTCCGTGGACTCAAATTGCCGTTTGGCCGGCTGTCACAATCAGCAGACACACTGTTAAATTGGCCGACATTTAGTGTGGCTTCAGGCAAATCCAAAAGCTGCTAAGCCAAGCCAAGACAATGCCAATAAAGCGCACTTGCTGCTCTAATAAAGATGAAAATTATATGCCCGACTACACAGCCAGCAGCAACAACAAAAACAACAACAACTGCTGTTATTACAACGACAAGTGGAATTTACATAACAATTTAATTAAAGTGCACAAAAACAAAAGCCAACTCCAGGCCAAGTCCGGGCCGCAGGAGCTGCGAAAATCTAAAGCGCAGACTAGCAGCAAGCTCATGGAGCGGCCAGATATATATGGCATATGGCAAAAAGTTGCCTTATTAAATAAATACACTATAATTAACGGTCATGTGTATATGCACATACATACACGCATATATATATATGTGTATATATATATACATATGTATGAAGTGGTCAAAATACAAAATCAGCGAACACACATGAGCCATGATTAAAGCTGGGGCTGAGTGTTGAAATTATAGCTGAGTGCAGTTGGTGAAGTGGGATACGCATTGTTATACCCTGTAACAATTGGAAAAGGGGTATATGGGTGGATAGATAGATAGAGATGGAGAGAAAGAAAGAGACAGAGGGATAAAAAACATATTTAAATGGAGAGAAAGAGAGAGAGCTAGATAAATATAGGGATAGAGATAGAGACAGAGATAGTCTCTCGATAGAGAGAGAGAGAAAAAGTCTCTAGATAGAGATAGAGTCGTTAGATAGAGAGAGTGATTGAGACAGAGACAGAGATAGAGATGGAGATAGAGACTGAGGTAGAGAGAGAGAGAGCGAGAGAGAGATAAAGAGAGAGAGAGAGATAGGGATAGAGATAGAGATAGAGATAGAGATAGTGATAGAGATAGTGATAGAGATAGAGATAGAGATAGAGATAGAGATAGAGATAGAGAGATAGAGATAGAGAGATAGAGATAGAGATAGAGATAGAGATAGAGATAGAGATAGAGATAGATATAGAGATAGAGATAGAGATAGAGATAGAGATAGAGATAGAGATAGAGATAGAGATAGAGATAGAGATAGAGATAGAGATAGAGATAGAGATAGAGATAGAGATAGAGATAGAGATAGAGATAGAGATAGAGATAGAGATAGAGATAGAGATAGAGATAGAGATAGAGATAGAGATAGAGATAGAGATAGAGATAGGGTTAGATATAGACAGAGAGAGAGATAGATATAGATATAGATATATATATAGATACAGATATAGATATAGATATAGATATAGATATAGATATATATATAGATACAGATATAGATATAGATATAGATATAGATATAGATATAGATATAGATATAGATATAGATATAGATATAGATATAGATATAGATATAGATATAGATATAGATATAGATATAGATATAGATATAGATATAGATATATACATAGATATAGATATAGATATATACAGAGATAGAGACAGATATATATACATATATTTCTATATTCATCTTCAGTTAGGGTATCTCCTCATTGGTCATTCCCCACAACTCTGGCCTGCACTTTAGACAGGTGGAAGCTGCTGCCGCCTGGCTGTCTAAGACACACATTGTAGGCCAACTGGCAAAGGCCCAGGCCGCACCGAAAGCAGCCCAATAGCCGTTGACTTTTTGGCGCATGTTGCAAGCAGATCCTCGCCATAATTGGAAGCAGTCGGATGGAACTAGTTGCCAGCGTGGCCAGCAGCAGCAGCAGCAACAAATTATAACTAGCCAGATGCCAAGTATTGTCGATGTCGTTGGCTGTTGGCTGTTGGCTGTTGCCATTGTCGACGGCCAGTCGATCAGTCAGTTAGTAAGTCAAGCGGCTTGAAATGTAAATATGCGCGAGAGGCGCGGAGTCGCATCACTTTTACTTTTAAACCCGCTCCGACAGCCGACAGTCGACAGTCGACAGTCGACAGCCGATTGCCCAGTTTGGGCTTTGTGTTAATGTGACAAGTTGGCTGCCAATCGCTCGGACCTGGCCGACAAATTGTCCGCGCCACGTTGGCCTTTTGTTGTTGGCTTATGCAATTGACACCTCATTGTGAATGGCTTAAAGCGAACTGCTTAATGCTTACTTTTTTTTTTTAATTTTTATTACAGCCAAACAATAAAGTTGAGAGTGCACAGCCGTCGCAGGACGAGCGCTGGTTAAGTTCGAGTGGGAAGCAGAATAAATTGCCAAAGATCTTCAAGGCAAAGCTTTTTGCATTTGCAAGATTTCTCGTAGGTCAGCGCTTGAACCTTTTCGGCTCGATTTGCAATTAGTCATAGTTGACTGGCTGGGCTACCTGTCACAGGTGTTTCAATTTCTGTTGTCTTCTTCATCCCCATTATGAATCATGATGAGAGATCGAAAATGTTTATGGCCTGAGACGGCTTTGTTTGGTAGCATGTCGGCAGACGGCTCGTAAAATCTACACAAGGCAACTAAAATGGATTTATAAAGATATTAAAACATTTCCATAACAGGCACAATCCAGATAATCAGCGGCTGAGGGAGCTGCGAAAACTAAATAGGTGACAATCGAGGAGCAGAGACTGAGACGGCGAGACAGTGACAAAGTCTGTGGAGCTGGACGATCGGTCGTAAAAAGCTGAAGACCGCGTAATAAATGCATAAATGAAGACTGAAATTAACATAAAATTGTAAGACAAGATGATCAGCTAGGGGCAACACCCTGCGCCATATAATTGCCGCGCGCCGAGGGCACATATCCGAGGCCAGGCCAGACGCATGTACTTGTGCCCAGCACACTCTGCAAGCGTGTCGCGGCTTTAGTTTACGGGTTCAGCTCGGATTCGTGTACGGCGAACGAGTTCGGGTTCGGGTTCAGGTTCACTGAGCTGAGCTACTCGATCCCTGGGCAACGTCTTTGTTTTTATAGTGCGATAAGCGACGATCAGAGCCGACGAAGCGCCCTCAGCCTAGACTGTCGACAATTTTCCTGGCCCTTTTCTTGTTCGCCTGTCGCATCTATCAGGTCTTTCAGTTTGTTTGTTTATTTGTTTGCTGTTGGCGTAGGACCCAGCGACCCTTTTTTTGTGCACCGAGAGGCTCCACTGGCCGGGCCGGGCCGGGCCGGGTCTGGTCTGCCTGCTGCCCTGCCTGACTGACAAGTTTCACCTGTCTGTATTTGTCTATGGGGTGATCTATCATGACAGTCTTAGAGAACTGCACTCCCTCTCCCTCTCTCGCTCTCTCGCAGGGTTGACGTTTCTATTGCTGCCCTGTAGATTTGCCGAAGAGCATTTGTTTGAGTAGATAATGGGGCAAACAGTGCGCTTGTCCGTGGTATGGTAATTTAATAGGGGTTTACATGCCCTAGGTGTGCCAGCATCAGGCCAGCTCGACCCCTTGCCCAACAGGGTCAGCACTGAAATTAATATGTCTGCGTGGCTAGATGGTAAACTGATATGCACACACACACGCACGCACATGCAGCTCCAAAAACCCCAATCCTCCAACCCAGGCATTGAAAGTGAAATCCCAGCGCAGACACATGACAATCCATAGCGGGCAGAGCTTAGCGATATCATCGAGAACGTGCAAACTGCGTGCAGGCCAACTTGGGCCGACGATAATGACTGACCCAAAAATACAAGCTCAGAGAAAAAAGGCGCCCAAAGCAGCCAGAAGTGAATGTCATTAGACGAAACTCTGTCGAAGCAGTCGCAGATAAAAAATAAAAATAAATGGGCAAAGAGCGGCCACAAACCGTGCCCAAGCGCGTTCCCCAAGCTGCAGCAGCTGTCAATCAAAGTGCAGCAGCTAACCGAAAACAAAGCAGTATGAGTTGAGGTGGTACATACCCGACAGATGCCCTGTAATCGATGCGGAACATGCGAAGGATCTGTAAAAGAGATTAAAAAATATATTAGAATAGTTTCTTTGAGATATATATGATATATAAAAGAAATATTGGAAAATAATCAAATTCAAAATTAAATTTCAAAAATTATTACTATATTTATAAGATTTTACAGTTAACCCATGGGAATTCTATATATATATATATCTAATTTTCTATATAGAAAAAAAAAAACGTTAAAACAATAATGAAAAATTAATATAAAAAAATTACATCATAATTATAATATTTTACAGTTCTGCTATAAAGATAACTCTGTAGTTTAGACTTACTTATAGCTAATGCTCTATAGCTGGCAACTTTATATAGAAATATATATATAAATTTCTATATAGACACGAAATATTGAAAAATAATCAAATTTAAACATTAACTTTTAAGTTTTCTATAATATTTAAAAAGCTGCTCATGATAACTCCCTATTCACAGGGTTTTCCTCTGAATATGATTAAGTAGGATAAAATCTTATTATTACTAAAAAAATTAAAATAATAATAAAATAAATAAATAAAAATAAATTTAAAAAATTTTTAAAATTAATAAATTTCAAATTTTATAATTTAAAAATTTTTCTATAATATTTATATATTTATAATATTTATTTATAATATTTACACATAATTTTACATAATATATCTTTTCTATATAAAAACAATATATATATAAATAAAAAATTGTGCTTCTATATCTTCTTCTACATCTTCACTTCATAGCCATTTTGATGCCCACTTCACAAGCTCCTCAAGGAGTAACCTCAAGTCGTTCAGTTTGAACTTTCGAATTTTGATTCTTTTCCGTTTGAGATTTTGGTTTTCTCAACGTATTTGTTTTCTATGAAAGTTTTCGGTGCGTAACGCGGCGGCCGCTGCCTCTGTGCCCATCCTCGGCCTGCTTATGCAAGCTGGTGAACACTCGGAAAAATGCCCCCAGCTTGGTTGCCCCAGATTCTGTGCCTCAGCCGCAGCCTCAGCCTCAGCCTCAGCCGCTGCCCTTTTATTTTGTTTCGTCGATGCACATAGAGCACATAGCAAATGCTTTCAATCGCTGCGGCTAAAGAAAACTTTTTTTTGTTTACATTTTGTTTTGTAAACAAAGAGAAATAATGTGGATGTGTGTGTGTGTGTGTGTGTGTGGATGTTCTATATGTATATGGCAATATCGGGCTGTTCAACACAATCGACAACAACAAACACGGACGACGCCGTCGACGACATGTTGCATTCTAATGGCCTGCCCCAGAAGTTGTAACCGAGTTGGAGCCTCTGTTGATCATGTTCATTAATTAATGATCAGTCGTCTGCCCATTGCTGTTGTTGTATTTGATCTTTATTATTGTATTTTATGATGGCAACGCGTTGTGCTTTATTTTCTGTTTCGCCTCCGAGCGTATAATTTATGACATTTTATTGTGTGGCAAATGCAAATGGGGCTGGCGGGGCTAAACGATCGTTTTGTGGCCATTTTAGAGATTGCCTCAAATTAAATCATATAAATATATTTGATATAAATATTGTGCATTATGAGAGCGGGCCATAATGATCTCTCATAGAGATCTTGGCAACTGTCATGGATTACCATGCAGTAGTGGACGAGGTATATATATATATAAAGAAATGATTGCCCATTTGTTGTTGCTTTTGCACTCAAGAAGATAGATTGCTCGTGGAGGGAGCCCGTGGAACCCTAACTACAACAATGCCACGATATGGCCAGCCAAATGGGCAACGAAGAGCACAACAAAATCAAAATCGAAAACGGAAAAAAGCAGGAGAAAGAAAAACTGTTGTAAAACGCATTTTGACTGACAGGTACCCATAGGTCTTAGGACCGACGGACCCGAGAGAGACAGAGAGAGACCCTGGGCACAGGGCACAGCTGAAACTGCTCCGTTTGATTGCACGAGTCAGCCCAGACGCTTGCCTCAATTTGAAAATCGACAAAACGTGCAACTCACATGTCATACACGCGACCGAGGATCGTCGCAGATCGAAGACGACGACGAACTTGTCTACGGAACATGTCCGGCCGGCGCGTCAACAGCTGCTCCAAGTCTCAGTTGTCGCCTACAGCGGGAGGGAGAGCGCGCAAGCAACCTGTGTGCAGGTGTAGTAAGGGTGCGTGAATTGTTTTTAAAAACAAAGCAAAACGAAATGCAGTCCTAAAGGTAAATGTGAGTGGCAATTGGGGTGGAATTGAATGAATTATGATATTTATAGGTATTATGTATACATATCTATATACATTAATATGTGAAAAGTAATTCAGGCTATTCTATGCAATATGATAAATGCTCTATATATAAAACTGATGATATATATAAGGTTTAAATATTAATATGAATATTTATTTTAATAAACAATCATATAAGATATATAGTATATATATATATGATAATATTAATATTATACTTAAATATATATAATATTAAAATTTACTTTGATATATTAATAATATATGCTTCATATTATATATTTAATAATATTTTATATATTATATATATATTATTTATAATAATATTTGTTAATATTAATATCATATATAAATATTTATATTAATATTTACTTTGCTTTAAGCTTGGACTCTTCTACATTCTTAACTTTAATTTATTTCCTGAACTATCAACAGGCTGGCAACTCTATTGTCTCATATAAAATACAAATTCAAGTTCTTCCCATATATAATATATATAATCTTATATATCCCACAGATGATTTGCCAATGATATGATATGATAAAGTTAAATGCATTAAGAAGACATAGTTTAGTAGATCATTCATAGTGAACTATTTGAAAGATAACCTGTAAACAGAACTAAACAAGGTATATATAATAATATAACACATGATTAACTACTAGAAAGATACCCTGTAAAAATAACTAAAGAAAGAATATATATATATATATATTGTATATTATATATATATTATTATTTTAAATGGTACTTATAATAATAATACAACTCTTAATTGACTGCTAGAAAGATACCCTGTAAACAGAAATAAATAAGGTATATATAATAAAATAACTTAAGATTGACTGAGAGTAAGATACCCTGTTAACAGATCTAAACACTACCCAGAAATGTTATGTAAAAATAAATGGGTTCTATAACTAAAGCTATCTATAAGACTAAGTCTCAAATACATTAAAAACTTGCAACTTTTATAGTACTTCAACTTGCAGCAATGGACTTGAGTATTAGAAAACTGTGTAGTTAAACAAAAAATATAAAAATAATATAATAATATAGAAAATATTTAGTAATGCTCAATTATAACTTCGCCATGGATGTGAACTCTCAGATACCAGTCCCGCCCTATATGTGGTTCAGTGGCTAAGATGAGCAGCGAAGAGAGAAGAGAGTTCAATGGGAAGCTTTTCTACTATCAAGCAACATTTTAAATATATTTCTTAAGGGGTATATATATGTATAGGTAGAAAAAATTAGAAAAAACTTTGACTGTCTGGCAAAAATTAAGTTAATAAATTGAATATTTAAACCGCAACAAGAGCTCAAGCCATCAAGACCCAGAAGAAGACGAAGAACACAATGAAGCCTATTGAACACCTGTGCGCTCTATCTGTCTCTCTCTCTCTCTCTCTACAGTTGCACAGCCATAAGTAGAACTTGTCAGCAGCGACTACTCCCCAATATTAGCACAGAAAATGGATTATGTTTATAATGAAAATCTTATGCCTAATCCAGTCTCGCCCACTCTCCTCACTCCTCTCTCCACTCCCCCTCTCTTTCGCCTGCTCCAGCCCATCCACACGATCGTTAATGCTGAAATGTGCCGTGCGCGCCGCCTGAGTGCTCAATATATAACTCAAGAAATTATCGCTCATTATCTTATTTTGGCTAGTAAATAATTTCGTTACGGTCAGCAGCTATTAAATTCGAAGCAGAGCAGCAGGAGGAGGCTGGGCAAGCGCACAGCACATTAGTCAAAGAACCAGAGTCCCAAACAGACGCTGCAGACGGCACGAGCGCATCAAATTAAGCAGGAAGAAGACAGCAGCGTCGACAACGGCAAACAGCAAACAGCAAATAAAATACATACTAAACCCCCCTAACCAATGTAATTTGATACCGAAAATCATTATGCACAAACAAACAGACAAGAAAGAGATATGTATATAAGGAGTCGAGAGACAGCAGACGACGACGACGACGACGACGACGAGTCGACGACTAATTGCCATCAATTTTTTGCATAAATCTTGGCAATATTATGCATGCAAATGTTAACCGAGCTGAAGGAGGCGGGTTGGAGCTGCAGTTGGAGCTGGAGCCCATAGACAAGCGCAGTAAACATGGCACAGTTTAATGCCGCAGACCGCACCAACTTCAGGATTGCCCATGGAGCCCAGCACTCGAGTCGTGTTTGGCTAACCAATCAAAAGGTTCTTCAACCCGACGGCAGCTCCAACTGCGAGCTGGCTGCCTGCTCTTCGTAGTTAACCATTGCTAAAGTGGCACGATCACCAACATCATTATCATACATAGAACGACGACTCGCAACTGCGACAATGGAGCAGCGCCATTACAACTGCAACAACAACAACAACAACAGCAGCAGCAGCAGCGAGGCGTGTTGCTAAAATCAAATAAAAGTTCTAAAAACGTTTTTTTATGCCTCTAGTTGCAGTTGCTGGAGACAGAGCGAGAGCGGGCTACACGATCATGAGGCAACACGATTTGAAAATTGCGTACGTATCGCCAAAACCGAGTTCATTATGTCCAAGGAGGAGTCCGCAGCAGAGGCACAAAGCTAGCTCACTGTGCCCAGCGAACGATCATGATGATCATGCAGTTGATATCATGCAACAGCAGGCAGGCAGGCCAAGCCAAGCCAAGCCAAGCCAGGCCAGGCCAGGCCAGACCAGGCCAGACCAGAGCAAGCCAGGCCAGCCCAGGATAAGTTCATTGACTCGCAGCTAGAAGTTCATTGCAGTTGAAGTCGTAGCAACAACAAGAACCCATGGATCTCTCACTGTTTGTCTTTTGCTTGGCTTCGGAGCGTGTGTTGCACACTTTCTGTTTTATACCTATTGCCGAGTCAGAGACACGTCCAGGCCCGAAACCTGGGAGAGACCGCGACCGAGGCTCAACTGCTTTTTATTTTCCTTCACTACACTTGTCCTATGGCAGCTCTTTGTATTATTTGCTAGGATTAAAGGTATTAAAAGACATGAGACGAAGGCACAGCACAGAAAGGAGAACGAGCAGGGTAAACAGACACATACACATACATATATATATATATATATATATATATATGTATGTGTATGTGTGCTGTGGCAAATAAAACATCTGTGCCGTAAAATCAAAACACAGAGGGATACGTACGGGCGTACGGGCGTACGGGCAGACGAGCTGCGCGCGCGCGCGCCCGTTAAGTGTGGCTCAGTTGAGTTTCTCTGGCCAAGGAAAAACTTGCAAATTGACGTCGTGGGGCTCGTCGCATAGGCGCAGCAGTGAGCAGGAGACGACGATCGTGTGGACCCTTCAAGAAACAAGTAACGTTCTGTGTATCCCTCCATTTCGCTCTTTTTACTTCTTTTTTTTTTTTTTGCGTCTTGCGTTTGCCTCTGCCTCGGCTCTGAAATTTATTCTGGCGGTTGGTTCGATGTCTGGTTTGGTTGGTAGAGAGTTGCCTGGTTGGTTGGCTGGCTGGCTGGCTGGGGTGACCGCATCTGTGGGTCTGTTTGAGGTTATTACACTCTCTCGCTCTCTTGATATCCCTCTCTGGGTGTGATTACAGGCTCTGTGGCCAACAAGGACTATATATGTATGTAATATATATAATTTGAAATAAATAATTATAATAAAAAATAAATAAATAAATAATCAAAAGTAAATATTAATAAAAAATAAATAATAATAAAAAATAAATAATAATAAAAAATAAATAATAATGAAAATTAAATAATATATAATAAAAACTAAACAATAAAAAAAAATGATATAATAAAAAATATGTAAATAAAAAAGTTATTCATAAAATAATACAAAATAATTAATAAATAAAAAAATAAATAAAATATTATATAATAAAAAATAAATAATAAATAAAAAAATAATACATAAATAATAAAAAATGAATAATATAAAAAAATTTAATAAAATAAAAAAATTATAAATAATAAATAAATAAAAACATAAAATAAATATATGTAATAATAATAATATTAAATATTCCATAGGCAACGCAGACTTTTAATAAGTTTTCTCTTCCCTTATATCTACTCTCTCTTTTCTTTATTCTAAAGACAAGTCAGATCAGCTCGATCATCTGATTCCTTCTTCTGTCTTATATCTCTATATTGATTATATTCCTCAAACAAGTCAGATCATCTTGATCAGCTTTTGCTTTTTTCTAACCATTTTATCACCTTTTTTTCTATATTATAAGACAAGTTAGATCAGCTAGAACTATGAACGATCAACTAGATTAGCTCGTTCTATACTTTATATCTATTCATTCAATAATTTAATTCTGATCAGCTAGATCAACTCATTCCTTCTCCCATTCTGTATAACTCTCTATATTGATTATGTCCTATACGCAAATCGATCAGCTCGATCAACTCTATCAGCTCGTTTATTGCATTTCCATTTCAAGCTGCAACGAAATCTCTGCCCAGCTGCAGCACGGCAACACTGTCCGATGCACTCACTATTATAACTCTCCCACTCTCGCTCTCACTCTTCAAGTCGTGTTCGCTCTCCCTCTCTCACTCTCTGAGTCTGCCTCACCGGTCACTCGTGCTCTTCCATAGATCACGCGCTCTTAAGTTTCTTGTTTCTCTTGGACGCTCAGTATATTTTGATATTGCTTTTGCTCTCGATTTTCTATACACACACACACACACTCACGCACACACTTGCACTCGTAGTGATCGTGAGTCCGCTGCACTCCGGTTGTAGTTTGTTTTGTTCGTCTTATTCCGCTGGCCGTTGTCGCTCGTTCGCTATGGGGGTACAGTAGTCTCCCGCCAAAATTTAGTGGCGCTCGCCGTTTGCCTCTTTGTGCGTTGATCTTTTACGTTTTTGTTTTGATTTCAACATTCTCGTCGTTTGCCGTAGTAGTCGAGCCCAGCCAGCGCTGGCCTGCTCGCTGGCAACTTGCCGGACCGGACTGCACACACACACAGGCATACAACTTGGACAAGTGATCATGACAGCGAGCTGTGTGCGTGTGTGTGTGTGTGTGTGTGTGTATTGGGCATTTTCGTTTTCAATTAGGTTTAATCAAGCAAACGATCGATCATATTGACTTGTTTTTTGAGTCGGCTTGAGGTGTGCGTTTTGTGTACTGGCTGCTGCCTGCTGCCAACTGCCTGGGTTATTGCTCGCTTTTCATTTTCCTGTTCTGGTTTTTAAGTTTTGCATAAACTTGTTGATTAACTGCGGCCCGAGGGGTTCAGCTGCTGCTGGTTTTTCGGTTCGCGCTTGTTTGAACTCATTACACTGTGTGTGTGTGTGTGTGTGAGTGTGAGTGTGTGCCCAAAGGGTACCAAGGTTATAATCGGTTTTAGGATTAAGCTGAGCCAAATTAAGTCACACGAAATCATAATGACTATATGTAGTCTATGGAATTGCATGGAGTGGCAGATAAATCAATGTGGAAAATTAGGAATATATTTAAGTGGGAAATCTTAAGAATAGCTGCGATGGAATTGTAATGGAATATTTACAAAAACATTTCATAAAATATATATAGATACTAGAGATCCAAGGAATGTTGCACTTTACTTTTAAGAAATGTATCTTATTAAAAAAAAACTAAGAAATTATTTAAATTTTGATATATTTATTAAAGATAATTATCTACTTAGTATATATGTATACGCAATTTAATTTTTATATATTCTAAGAAATCTATATACATATATACCGATATTCTTCTTTAAAATCTGTATACATATTACGGATATTCTTTAATAAAATCTATATTAATATATACTCAAATTCTTCTATAAAATCAATATACTTATATACTGATATTCCTATAGAGGACAATCTCTTTTTCATTCCTTTAGAATTGCTTGACCTTTCTGCAAGCAGCTCATATCTCTGGATCTATATAAGCATCGCTGATCATAACATTTAACTCTTAATATTTTCTATTTAATTTATAAATTGATGAACAGCTTAAATAATCACTATATATTTCAATAAATATATTTATATATATTATAACCGTATTGAACTTCAAATTGTATGAAACAAATACGTTAAGAAACTTTCTTTAACATCTGTTATCTGCTTCTATATAGGGGATTTACCACTAAAGGATGTTTCTAAAGTCTTCTTTAGTCTCTGAATATACACTGCGCATCATCAGGATATCTCCACTCTTCACATTCACGGTAAATCTTGAATATCTTCTATACTTTCTTAGCTAAAGTCTTGAAATTTGTTTTATTATTAAACTCAGTTTTATGCTTGAAATAATAAACTAAAATTTGGCTCTGTATCATTTCAGGAAGTATTTTTAAAGTTTTTTTTTAAAAAAAAGCTCACAAAAAAGGTTGCTAAAGTCGCGTCATCAGGACAGTTATATTTTTTGTTTGTATTTCAATATTCCTTGCAAAGTAATTTAAAAATAAATTAAAATTAAATTCAATTAATATTATTATTTATTTATTTATTTATTATTATTTCAATTAATATTAATATTAATTAAATTTTATCAACAGTCTGCTCAGCACTTTTTATTAGCTCAAAACTCTTGAGCTCAAGGCTTTATAACCATTATGTATCTATGACATAGAACTTGGCATATTGCCATACAGACTATCATATAAAATATGATATTAAAAGAGGGAGCAACTTAGGTCTCAGCTAACACACAGGCAAATGCAGATTTGCAGCCAGCCAATATATGCTCAATGCATTTCGCTGGCTTCTCTATTACTCAAGTGTCAACGGAGTGCGACGTTTGCCCAAAGAAATGATGTAAAAATTATATACACACAGAGACAGTAGCAACGAGAGACCGGAGGCGGAGGCAGTGCCAGGCTGCAGCTGAAGCACTTGGACAATCAGGCAGCGTCAGGCATTATCATTATGTTTATTATATGAGTACTTGCAACCAGCAGCAGCGGCAGCAGTGGCAGCTCACAACAGCTCATATAGCTCTCGTTCTGATCATAATCAGACAGGGGCCAGGCTCTTGGCTCTTGGCTCTTGGCTGTTCAGGCCAAGGGTAGAGGGAGGCGAACTCCAACTCCAACTCCAACTCGAGCTCGAAATCGACAAGTTGTTGCATGCACGATCGACGTGAAGAGCGCTGCTTGGGACTCGTGTCTCTGGGTTTGGCTTGGCCCCTCAGCTGCCTGTGCTCGGGGGCTGCACAAAGTGTTTTGAGGCGACTCGTTTGGATGCTGCTGCTGCTGCTGCAGCTCGGCCCGCATCATCGTCGTCGTTGTGCGCATTTAAAGGTCTCCAGTTCTGAGCGCGTCCTCCACCAACTCCCCCTCCCCCAGCACTGTCAGCTTCGGCTGTCTTCTGCTGGAGCTGTTTAAGTGCCGTTGCCGTCGTCGTCGTTGAATCTTTAAAACTTGATTTTAAGTTTGTTGTTGTTGTTGTTGTTGTTGCTTTTTACGTACGCCAGCTGAACACCTGTGTTCTTATGCGCTCCCCTCAGCGACTATAGACAATATTATTATTTTTCTGCTTTTTTTCTTAACCTCATGCAATTTAATGTCATGTTTTTCGTCTTAGTTGCTGTTGGTTTATTTCGTTTTTTTTCTTTATTTTTTTTATTACTTAAGTGCGTGTTTAGGTTTAAAGGTTTATGTTTGTGTGCTGCTGGGGCTGCTGCTGGGGCTGCTCGATCTTTTATGCCTAGTAAATTTAGCGTCTTAACCTATTTATAATGAAATCTGTTTTGGCCATAAACTGGCGAGAGGCGGGGGCCATAATGTTGCACAATTTATGTGGCTATTAAAGCACAGTTAAGGCTTAGCCCATGAAAATCATCTAGGTAATTGCGACAACTGAAAAAGAGAATAGCAATCATACTCTAAGCTCAACTTATGGCAGACAATAAACTAACACCTTCTTGATTGGGCAAATGGGAGCATGTTTGATATGCAAAGAATAGAGGAATAGAGGAAGTTGGGATTAGCTAACCTAAAGCCGAAGAGAAAATCTATTTTATATATTCAAATTCATGCAAATTTTTATATCTAGTCTAAAATCTAAAATATATATATATTTTTTCAAATATTAAAAATATCTGAATATATTTCAAATTTAATTAAATAAATTATAATAATTTTAAGAATATTTAATTTAAAAAAAATTTATTTTATATTTAAAATATGAAAATATCTAGGAAAAAATCAGAAAAAAGAAACAATTTGAAATTTAAGAATATGCAAATATATTTAAATAAAAAAGATTCTAAATCTTTAATCTAAACTAAAAAAAAATAAATACTTTTAAAAATATATTTAATATTAAAATATATTTATATATAGAAACATGAGATTCTTTAATCTAAAATCTGCTAATAATAAATGTACATAATCAGATAAAATATATAATAAAATAATATATATATAAAATATAATATATATAAAATATAACATAATAATATAAATAAAATTTTATATTTTTAGATTGAATGTAATAAATATCAATGCAAATCTTTACTCTAAAATCTGCGATAAAAACTATTTAAAATTTAGGTATATTAAAATTTATATAAATCAAGCCAAAGTAGATTATTTAAGCTAAAATCTAAAATAAAAATCTTTTGAAAATATAGTAAATATAAGAAAATACTTGTAAATGAATACATACACGCACATAAATCCCGGCAAATGAGATTATATCTTCCAGCGCGTTTGCCATTTCAAAGCACATTTCTATTTCAATGTTAGCGCTATGCAATGCAGATTGAATTCAATTGAATTGTTTTGTTCTGTTCTGTTCTGTGGGCCGAACATGGCGTATGAGTAATCAACTAATTTCGAACAATAGGCAAAATGCAATAAAATTATTAATAACGCGACTGTAACTAATCACGTCAAATGAACAATGGCCTAGGCACATTTATGGCTGCTGCCAAAGCTAACAAAAGAGCCCGAAACCGTCTCCATGCCACTGTGCCAATGCCCATGCCCATGCTAACCACCGGCTGGAGGGACCGATCGGACAGTTGGACTGACTAGCTAACAAAGCGCATTCAATCAACATAGCACAAACAACAGCGCACAGTTGCAAGTCATAAAAACTACAACAAAAATACAGTGCAAATACAAATACAAATACTATGGAGCTGGGGCCTGAGTAGGGGCAAAAACTTACAAAAAAAAAAAGAAGAAACAATTTTCAACATTGGCCGAGGCAGCTACTGGGCATACGCCAAAAAGAGGCGACGCGACGCCTCGTAACGCTAAGCAAATAGACCAAAGACAAGCATAGAGAGTTCTACATACGGGCACATGGAGGGCGGCAAAGGGGGCGGGGCTGTAGCTGGGCCTGTGGATAGGGACCCAGTGCATACACACACAATGCAACTTCACGCCGCAAGTCAAAATGCAATTAAGCGCAGCTACTGGACGACTTCAGCGCGCTGACGATGATGATAATGACGATGACGATGACAATGATGATGACGATGGCAACGTTGTTGTAACCATCAAACAGCAGATTGTCAGAGACAAACACACTCACACACACACACATGTATATGTATATGTATGTGTGCGTATTTATAACTAGAGAGCGAGACCCATGAGCTGGGCGTTGATGTTTCAGGCGGAGTTGCACAGATAGAAAACTACATAGTACAAACAAAACTCGATTTCAGTTTAAGACGCAGTAAAAAGTTGTAATGCAGCTTAAGACGGGAGCGCAGTCGCTTTAAACATAGAGGAAGGAAAAGAACCGCATGGAAAACGAAAAGCAGCAGCAGCAGCAGCAAAAAAAAAAATATAAAATAAAAGCTTTTGTGCTCCAAGTGGCAATTACACGCAACAAAATTGGAGGCAACAGGTTCAGCCCATAATTTCGATATATATATATATGCGAGCATGGAAAATGGGCTGTAAGACAAGGTAAGGCATCTATCTGCCAATCTGGGTAATTATAAAGGCAATGAAACAGAAACAAAAGAGAAATTCACTAAATCAATTAGATCGATTGGCTTAAGGCAGAGTTAAGCACATGACAAAGGATCGACTAGCAAAAATTACACAAAATTTGGCCAAATATGCAGGTGAAGTTCCGCTCATTTCAGTAATTAAGTTAGGCAGTAGTATTGCTTATGCAGAGTCGTATCTTAGAAATTCCAATATCTCTGCATGTTTTATATTATTTTAATAATTATTATTATTAATATTATTTATTATTTATTTATAATATTTAAAATACTAATTTCTGCTTTAAAATTATGTTTAATACTCTATATATTATTTATAAATTTGCAAAAATTATAGCATAGGTATAGTATCGCCAATAATAAATTTACATATTTTTCCTATGTTATAGGAATTAATTTTCTTCTCAATCAGCCTTCTTTGTTGAGGAGAAAATTCGTTGTGATATTCCGCGATCATAAATAAAATTAAATTTATTTAGAAAAATATTTGCAATAGTAAAATATGTGAAGTTTTTAAAATTATTTTACTAATATTACAACTAACATTAATTTATTTTTATTTATTTAATTTGCTGTTTATTAAAATTTACTTTTATTAAATATAGGAACGTAGAATTAAACTCAAAATCATGTAAATTTTATTAAAATAAAATAATTTATATTTATTTCTACTACTACATTCAAAATTAGATTAACTTATCAAATAATTACCAAAAAACATATTTATAAATTTGAAGAGTAAATATTATTATTATTTAAATAAAATAATAAAATATAATAAAGCTAGAAAATAATTTTAGAAAAATTAAAAAAATATATATAAATATTAATTTAATATTAATATTAAACTAATATAGTAATTATAATAATTTTATTTTTTATAGTGCAGATTCGACTTCTTTAAATCATTTCAATTAAAATTCACTGAATAATATTGTATATTATTTTTAAAATATAAATATATATATTTTTTGAATTTTTTATACTCTCAAAAATGTACAAAAAAAAATATTATGTATGACAAAAATTCTTATTTATGTATGAAACTTTTCAAGAACAAACTCAACATGCATTTCGCTCAGTGCAGCTGCAACTGCAAGCTACAACAAAGAAGGTTCTTAAAAGCTTTATGCATCGTTGTCGCTGTTTCGTATAGCTCAGCAGCAACAACAACAACAACAATAATAAGAACAAGAGATAACCGGTTTTAGCATTTGCTCTTAGGCTCCAAAGACTCCAAACGCTGGGGTCTGCCGGTAAAAACTTGGGTATTTGACTTTGGCTGTGTTGATTTGTTGCGCATGCGCGCGACTTGCGCCGACTCGATTCGCTGCGACTGGTACTCACTGTACAGTGTACACCCTGCAGCGTTGCAGCTGTGCCCCACACACACACACACACGCACACACCTATAAAGGTCTATGGGGGGCCGAAGGAGGGACTACCTCTACTACATCTTGTTGTTGCTGTTATTATGACGCTCGAGCAGCTACTGTGCATTGCTTAACGATCATGCCCGATCATGCTTCAAAAAGAAAAAAAAAAAACTAAAGCCAAAAAGCTCGCACGTTTCGTGTTTTCTTGCCGTTGTTGTTGTTGTTGCTGCTGCTGCTGTTTAGTGTGCTTTGGTTTGGCTACCGTTTGGATCGCTTTTGGGATCGCATTTGGCTCATTGTCAATGTCGCTGTTCGCTATTGGAGCTCAGCTTCTGCTGCTCCTACTCCGCCTCACCTGCCGCAACCCAATTCGCTGCGTGATTCATTTGTCGTGCTGTGCGGAGTCGACCCGCATGCTATATGTGTGTGCTTTGGGGGCCACAGATATTGACGTTGGATGCGGTCGCACCGTTATAGAAATATGATTGCCCAAAAGGTACGGGCCAAGTGGCCCCCACTCCCTCCTACCCCACTCTCAATCCATAGAGTTGCACCCACTGCCCGATCAATTTATGCAAAATGAATGGTGATTAAAATGATCGCCAATATTTGCATTGTGGTCAGCGTTTAAACTTTGGCTTGCATTTATTACCAGCGTCTATTGGCCGGAGTTGATGAAATATTGCCCGCCGGCGGGTGTGGCCCATTACAGCTTCGATTCCAAGCGATGCACGAGTTCTCTATAAAAGATTTCAATTTGCTTCTCAAGGATGGCAATGCGATGCAACTCGCGCTGCTAAATAATTAGAATTCTATGCTGACCCTGAGCACAGCAATTATATGGTCAAGGTTGTGCACAACCAAGAGCGATACGCGCACCGCTAAGTAACAGATCAATATTGACTCTGGGAAATTTAAGTAGCCAAACAAGCGACACAGTCAACGGCAGCCAAACCAAATAAAATGCTCAACACAAACAAGAGATATGAATAATGGGCAGGCACACAGTGAGAGCCGTAGATTGTGGATAGCCAAGCAAATAGAAAGACTTTTACCTTGGGCACACAGCATACGGTAGCAGATAAGCCGAGGGATGTCCAGCAACCGAGCTGAAATTGAATAGAAATATATATTAGTAAAAGGCGAAAATGAACTTGTTATAATCTAATATAATTTATTTAGCTTATTTAGAAATTATGTAAAATATATATTATTATTATGATATGTAAAAAATATATTTTTTTATTATTATATTTAAAAAAAATTAAATTATTATTATACTATTAAAAATATATAAATAATATTATATAAAATAAATTAAATTATTATTATACTAAAAAAATATAAATAATATTTTATGAAATAAATTATTATTATTATATTATATTTTTCAATTTTAGACCATAGACTTTATAATAATTCTAAAAAGTATTTGATGTAAATGAGATAAAATCTCAGACTGTGTAATTGCATGGATAACTGAGCTACTATGGATATAAACAATTATAATTTTCTATGAATAGGAAGTCTCTCAGATTAAAAATTATTATATAATATTGGAAAGGTCATATTTTGCTGCCTTGGAAACACAGCAAACTTATAAGTTGTCCAGAAATTTATTTAAAGTAAATTAACAAAATATACTTCTATATATACTGCCTATCAGATATATATAATATATACATACTGCATATCAGAAATATATAATATTACTATTTTTAACAATATCCAGTGACAAAATATATAAATATATTATGTTTGAATATATTTATAAATAATATTATATAAAATAAATTAAATTATTAATATATTATATTTGAATATATTTATATAAAACTTTAAATTGATTTATTAATTTATTTATATTTTTTTTACATATATTTTTTTAAAATTAATAAATATTTGAAATTAAAATTTTTAAATATGTTAAATTTAAATTTATATTTATTTGAAATTTAAATTTATAAAATTGTGTACCATATAATCATATAATATATTTCATCGTAATATATACATAATACTACAATTTTTTAAATTAATATAAATATATTTATTTAAGAAAAAACATAAAATAAAATAATAATTTAATAAATTAATTTTTATTCATATCATATATGATTCATATTTCGTTTTTCTTTATTCTGCTTCCATAAATACTATATAATCAGCTTAATAACTATGCCCAAACAAGGCAATGGATACTACTTTCATTCCTCAACATCACATACATATGCTGAAAAATAATTAAATAAAATAATTATTATAATACTTGTTGTATAACATACAAGAGTATTCCAACATCATCTCCATCTATACCCAATAAAAACTGACAGTACTTTTTGCCATTCGCCCAAATGAACTCGAATCGCTGATGAATATAGTAGAAGAAGTGCTTGGCACGAGGTACAGCTTTTACTTAGCTCATTTCTGGTTGTTACAATTGTCACGCTGATTAACTAGACATGGCAAGACAAGCAGTAGAAAAACCACAAGAACTTTTGCAATGGCTGAAACGTTGCGAGGCACCTACGCTCGTACTGTACCCAGGCTAGCTGGCTAGATAGAGAAGAGCGCGGCAATCCGGCCGGCACATCCGAAACCAGATTAAACCGCAGATGTTCTGTCAAACTGACAGCGCCAGAGAAACGACTTGATTGCGCATGAGCCCATGCCCATGGTCAGGCACAGGCACAGGCACAGGCTGAGACACAGGCTCGTTCCGTGCTGTGGAACAGGCCAGCTTATCCAACGTTCAACGTTCTAATGAACCCAAAAGATTTTACGCGCCAAAGGCTTTTTTCACGTTCCGAGTATCGAGACTCGTACAACTGCAAAAAAAAGTAAAAAAAAAAAACAGAGGAGATGTAGGAAAAAAAGAGACCAGGCTGCCTTTTCTGTGTTTTGATACGCGCTTCCAGTCGATACAAAATTAAAGACCTAATGAAGTGGAGGCAACGACAACGCAAAGATAAATATGCACAGGCCAACAAACAACGAAAAAAAAAACTCGTTTGACCAGTTGAAGGCAGTTGTTGGTTGGGGCAAGAATCATCATAATTTTTACTATCAACTTGCAACATGGACACATGCGACGACGACGACGACGAGGACAGGCTGACGGATCGGCGGACGGAGCGAGCGACCGTCCGTCCATCCGACCGATCCGATTGCGTGTGCCTAACCCTCCGCCGGCACCTCGGACCTCGCAGTCGCCTGCCTGCACACGCCTACGCCGCACGGTGCCAAATGCGAGAGGGAGCGAGACAAAACAACAACAAAGCAGCCACACATCAATACACACACACACATACATATATGTATGTATGTATATATGTATGCATATATGAAAAAAAAAAATGATATGAAAACAGGTCATTGCCTTAATGGATCTGAACACAACGCCCCACTGGCTCCGACTTCGACTCAACTGGAATCGAGTATCTGTCTCTCTCTCTCTCTCTCTCTCTCTTTCTGTCTTGCTCGATCTGTCTCTCTCTCTCACTCACTCACTCCTTGCCTCTTTGTTACTCGCATGTGGATGCAAACGACAGCGTACGTTGCCTGCATACGAACGAGGGAGGCGCTGCAAGCAGCCCCAGCGATAAAGATTTAAGCAAATAATCAAATACATAAACAAGAACGGAGAGCATAATTGAAATCTAAGACGAACTAGAAATGCTCTTTGCTTGAAGAAGGTTGAAAGACTGGGAGCACTGGGAAGAGCTGCAAGGAATCTGTAGGGCTTTAACTTGAAAGAGCTTTCAGATCGTAGAAGAGTCGAGTCCTAAATTAAGTCTTTAGAATTCTTCGAACTATCTTAACTACTGGGATTCTTTAAGCTGTAAAAATTAATATATAGATTTATCTTGGCTTATTTAAGCAGTAAGATCTGATATTCAGATAAGTTATAAATATATATATATAACAATAATAAAATATAAAATAATTTTTACTTTTAGTTAGAAGACTTCCTTCCAGATATTGATCCAGTTTTTATACAAATATTATATTACATATATTCAGAATATATGCTAATGTTCTTTCAAATATCTTTATAGATTATTGTTATTGATTTTTTATTTATTATTTATTTTGGACTTAATTAATATTTTATTTTAAATTTAATTTTTTATTTATTTTCCATTTAATGCATATTATATTTATTTATGAAATATTTATTTTCTATTTAATATGTATATTTATATTTGATTACAATTTATTTGTTATTAATTTTCATTCATTATTTATTATATCGATTTATATATTTAATTTTTGTTTAATTTTATATATATACGTATTTAATTTGATTTGTTTATTATTTATTTGTTTATTATTGATTTTATAAATTTATTTTATTTATTTATTTTTTATTTAATACATATTATAATATTTGATTTCGATTAATTTATTATTTATATATTTATTATTAATTTGTATTTATTGTTTCGATTTATTTATTTTATTTTATTTTGTTATATGTATTTAATTTTGATTTATTTATTATATATTTATATATTTTCGACTTCAGTTAGGGTATGCAGAAGACAGTGGCCAGCGCTGCCTGTTGGGGCGACGGGAGCTCTGGAGGCTTGCGACTTGAATTGAGCTGAGTTTCGGAGAGGAGGACTGACGGACAGATAGACACACACACACAGACGGACGGACGGACAGACAAACGAAACAGTTGGCCAGATGGGGTAGCGGGACACAGAGCACAGAGCACAGAGCACAGGAGCCTGAGCATAGCGCGCTCAGAGGCGACTTTCAAAAACTTTACACAAATTTAGATTTATTGTTAAAGGCAGTGAGAAAACAAAGCAATGCGCATAGTAAATTGGGTTAAAAGTACAATTGTCGTTTAGACTCTAATTGGAGGCGTGCGCGAGCACTGCTCAGAGGCGGGAGCCTGATTGGAATGAGCCTGTCACTTGCCCAATGGCCACAAACAAATCAATTGCAGTGCTCGATAAGTCGCAGACTCTGAGAGCAGACAAAGAGCTACTGTTTGCCCGCTGCTCCAGCTGGTCATTCACTCAAACTGTGAGAGCTGGACTTGTGCTAAGCGCGTGCCCGCCTGCAGCAGCTCGAAGAAGTTGCCAGTTGCAAGTTGCAGTTGCAGCTGTTGCAAGGTTGGCCCAGTGCGCGGCCCACTTGCTATCCTCTTGGTACAGTGCCGCCACCTTTTGCCAGCTGAGACACCGACTCCACTCTGATCTTGTGCCATTTTGTTTGATCTTTGCAGTTGGGCCACTAGATAAGCCCGCTGTTGACTTTGCTTATGTAATACTAGACTCCACTCAGCTGCCGGCGTTGGTTTCTGCTGCTGCTTGAGCTGACGGGATGAGCGACTGCCTGGCTGCCTCGCCTTGCCTCAGCTGACTCTCTGCCTGGCGTGTTCTGTTTGATAAATTGCCCAAGTTCAGAAGTGGAGTTTGCTGCCCGCAGGGGTTATGGTTAGTCAAGTGGTTAAGTATGGAAGGCTGCCATCTGTTTGCCAAGATCTATGCGCATATATATATATGTCACAGCCAAAAGGTTATATAGCCATATGTATAGTCAGATAGTCACAGAATTGGAAATTATATAGTATCTAATGGTTACACTTTAGTAGCTTCTATTGTTGGCATAGTGGAGAGCTGGAACTGGTTTACTCGCAGCCGGGGCAACCTGCTGCGCGTTGCCTCGCGTGCGTGCCCTGCCCTGGACCCCAAATTATCTAATTTGCAAAGTTATTGCTATTAATTGGGCGTAATTATTGCGTGTCGTCCGGGGCTAAATGGCGCCTTTTATGCAGCCTTTGCAATTAGTTTCCTTTAGCATCGCTCAGACCCTATGATTGCTCTAAATGCTCTCCGGCTCAGCTGCAGAGTGCAGCACTTGCCTCTTGCTCGGGTTGTCAATTTTAATTGATTGTTAATCTGCGCCGCGCAGGCTCAGCATGATCTTGGGCCCGCTCTTTCGCTCTCCTCCTCTCTCTCACTCTGCCTGTCTGGCGGCTCTGGCCGAGGTTAATCTTATAAACGTACCGAGTTAATTGTATTAAATACGCTCCACAGCATTGTTGTTGCTCGCTGTCCAGCTGGCTGGCTGCTTGATCGCTGCTATCGTCGCCATTGGAGTTAATGAACCATTGAAGATCAAGGATAAACGATGTACACATGGCAATTAGTTGATTTTTTATTGTAGCCACTGCGATAACTAAATATAGACGGAGGCCATAAATGCATATAAAAACGATATGGAGACAATCCAATCGGGCCCAGGCGGTTCCGCAGAAACCTCACAAAGGCCCCCATCAATGGACGCACAAAATAAGCAATTTATTAATAACTGTTTACGAGAAAATATGTTTATAAAGCCCGCCCGATTGCATATATCTGCCATAGGTGCATTAATTATTTACCAAAAATGTTTCTAGAGGCGACTAGACAAGGGTTACTCGCAAATTTGGAGAAGCATACTTTTGGGATCGAGCTATTATACTAGAGAACGTTTGAATTGTGGGCAATTGGGTTTCTAAACTAGTCATATAGTAGCTAAATATTTATAGAACTCATTTTACAAAGAAACTTGCATGCATTATGGGAGTAAACAAGCTAACGAGGCGCAAAGTTTAACTTAATTTTGTCGAAAAAAAAAAACAAATTTATTAAATTAAAATTTTTTATATTAAATTAAATAATAATTATAATTAAATAATAAAAAAACTTAATTAAATTGTTTAAATTTATATAATCTCTTTTATATAATATAATCTTAAAACAAATTTAAATATTAAATTAAATAAATTTAAAAAAATAATATAATATAAATTATGTTTCTTAATAATTTGAAAATTCTTAAATTAAAAAAAAATAATTTTAATAATACAAATAACTAAATATTAATAATTAAATATAATAATATTATAATGGACAGTCAGTCGGACGAACGGACGGACGGCAGTCGGACGTATTGGCGGAGAGAAGAACTACATATATGATCTTCTAGAACTACATACATGTTCTTCTATCTTTATGTTGCTATTTCAAATATTAGATAGTTCAGAGTGTCTGCTAGTCGGATACTCCCACGCATTCTCTCTTATTCAAATGAGAGTATTATAATCTTTATAAGAGCCTCTCTAAAGCTCCACAACTTTTCAGTGCAAGTCATAAAATCACTCAAGTTGTCCAGCCAAGCTAATGCCTTAACACGAATGATATTAGCAATTCCCAGATCTTAAATAACAGACATTAGCATAATCAGACCTATACTGGACAACAGGTCGTGTGCAGCCTGGCTGGAAAGGCAAGAGAACAGAGCTCGATAGTAAAATAAATCAAACTTTTAATTACTATGCAATTAAAGTAACGTATTTCAATTAATTAAAAGCAATTTTGATTGAGCGCGCGCTTGCGAGCGAACTGAGGCTGGCCCACGCCTAGCCACAGCCCAAATAAATATAGGAAAAAACTCGATAAACATTACGAAACCAGAAATTTTGCGCGCCAAAAATGTGCAGCGAAAAACCAAAACAAGAAATAAATATATTATTAAACATATATATGTATTGGGAGAGATAAATAAAAACAGCTGGCGGACTGGCGATGCAGCGGCTGCCGGGGCAGGTGATAAGGCGGTTGCCGCGTCGGCAGGTTGTTAAACCAGCTGCCCCGCGTGGGAGCTCAGCGAGTCTATTGCGTCGTTGCGAAAATTAACTGCAATGGAGCGCACTCAATGCGCTTTGGGGGGGCCGACAGGGGGAGTCGAGCTATTGCCACTTGGCATAAATGTTAAAAGGCTCGCCACAAAGCTTCCTACACAGGCGCAGGCGGCTTCCGTGGCTTCGACTCCAACTTTGACTGCGACTCGCAAAAAATAATATTATTATTGTTGTTGTTGTTGTTGGCGCATTGGCCTAATACGAAAGTTGTTGCCCTTGTGTTGGTGGTGTACGACGCGGTGTGTTCGTGCCACAAGTGGCAGCCACAAATTACACAAGCCAACATGAGTGGGACTTAAGTGAAACTATCAAAATTTTGAGTTTACTTTTGATTAATATTAATTAAAATTCTATTGAAATGCAGTTTTGATTGCTACTTAAAATATAATGATAAAATATAATAATACTCTAAATAAATATAACTATTTTAATGTTTATTTATTTTTTAGTTTATATTATAAATCTAATAATCTTATATATAAACATTATAAAAATATTAATAAAATGCTCTAAATAAAGATAAATATTTTAATATTTATTTTTTTTAGTTTATATTATAAATTTTATAAAATATAAGTACAAAATGTATGTATATATAATTATAATAATATAAAATTAAAAATTATAGTTTTATATAAATTTAATTATATATATATAATCATAATTAAATATAATAAAATAAATATTCATTAATTTTTGAAATAAATATATATAAATCTTATACAAAATATATATAGATATAATTATAATTATATCAAATTAAAAACTATTTTAAATCATAATAATAATAGTATAAATATTTATTAATTTTTTAAATATAAATATATATATTTATATATTTATTAGATTTTCTGCATTATTTAATTTCACTTTAAATACATTTACACATAAACCTTCTTTAGTTAAAGCACCTCAAATTTGCTTACTTTATATATTTGTGCCTTGTTGTCTAGTGTAACTAATGAGCTAAGCAAGCACGTCACGCGTCAAACTTTGTACGTGTTGTTTCGTTTGTTGGTCAAGTGGCCAACAACAACAGCAACAACAACTATAGTTACAACTGCAACAACGACAACATGCAACACGCGCTTAATTTTATTGGACGTCATGCGGTGCGCATGCGCAACGGACCTGCCGACCTGATCCACCAGCAGTGCCATTGCATATTTACATACACACACACACACACACTCACACACACACATATATATATATATATATATATTACACATGTATGTATGTATGTGTATTTCTCTATATGTTTCTTTTCTTTATTTTGGGGCAAATGGCATAATTGGCTGCCCCAGTGCGGTTTCTGGCGGCGACCCACTCGACGTTGCCAGCCAAGACCGCAGCCCATGTGTGCTATAAACATATGCACCTGAGGCGTTGTACGTGAGATATGAGACATTTGGTTACACGATTCGTGGCCTGCCTGCGTTCATTTGATTGATAAATGCTAATATATAATACAATATGATCAATCAAAAATTAAACCATTGCAACATTTCTGTGACAAGCTGAAGTTGAACTTTGACTGCGGCTGAGATTGTCAAACGAATTTGTTGAATATTTTTTAGATATTTAGTTCATAAAGGAAGTTGTGATATATGTAAATGAGACGCGAATAAATGTAATACAAATATTTGTTGATTATTTATAATAATTTATATATAATACAAATATCTAGAATTTAAAAACGGGCATTTCAAATACTAGAGACTTGTGCTTTAGCACTAGAGCACTTTGATTTGTTATATTATATTTATTATTGTATTTATAATATAATAAATACGAAACTCTAATTATTCTTAACCCTTAGAGTACTTTTTCTAAAATTATAATAAAAAATAATTAAATAAGGCATACTAAGTCTTAGAGGGTTAAGTGAGAAAACCCCAACCAAAAGCAAATGAAATGCTTTAATTGCCTTAAGTCCCAAAGCGAACCATCAAAGTGTTTTATTAGGTCTGGCAGCGGCATAATCCAGTTCCATTATAAACCATATTTTCGCACATTTGGTTAGATTTGCAGCCTCACACCGTTTCTCCAATCAGAACCAACAGGAGGCAGGCAGGCTGGCAGCTACTAAAACACACCAGCTTATGCGCCTCTCGATTGTGTGGGTTCGAATTTTTGGCAAACGCATTTGAGCCTGCGTTGTCACGTCTAGTGCTAGTGCATTAAATGCGGATTTTTAGTGCTGCACATTTGAAATTCAGTGAGTGCGAGCGTTTGTGCAACATGCTGCATGCTGGCTGGCTGTGGGTCGGCTCTGCAGCAGGTTTGTCTCGTGTGTTGGCTTTGTTTCTCTCGTTTTTATGTCTCTGCGCGCTAATTTGCGCAAATCAAACGGCAGCCCACGAGAGCAGCGAGAGCCACAGCTCAACCAGTTTTCGGTCTTTGCCTGGGCTGTTTTGGGGCAGTTGTAAAAACACCTGCTACAATTGATTAAATCACAGCAATTTATTATTAAGATTTTGTTGCGAGTTTCTTTTTCTGGGGCTAACCACACAATGAAAAACTATCAAATCGAGGCTGATTGATTTTCGAGGTCTTGTCGAATCAGGCTCTGTGGGTGTTCGCGACGTGAGGTTCAATTTGGCTTAGACACTGCGGCTACCAGCCGCCTGAGAGCCGTTACTCCCAGCTCATTCTGCATAAATCAATTGGCTGGCTTTTGCGCAATAAACTCTGGCACGTTCTAAGGCGTTAATTGGGCTGAGCATTTGCATAAGCCAAATATTGTGGGCTGACTGCATTGAAAGTCGATTTGCGATTAATTAGGTGGATGGGTGGAGGTGATTATGCTTAATTACGAATCTATTTGAAAGAGATTTACGGAAATTGGAATAATAATTATAAGTATAATAATAATAAAAATATTAATAATAATAAAAACAGTAATAATAATAAAAATAAAAATAATAATAATTAAAATAGTAATAATAATAATAGTAATAATAATAATAATAATAATAGCAATAATAATACAAATAATAATAATAATAAAAATAATAATAATAATAATAGTAATAATAATAAAAATAATAATAATAATAGTAATAATAATAGATTAATAAGAATAATAATAAAAATAGTAATAATAATAGTAAAAATAATAATAATAGTAAAAATATTAATAATAATAATAAAAATAATACTAATAATAGTAAAAATAATAATAATAATAATAATAATTATAATAAAAATAATACTAATAATAATAATAATAATAATTATAATAAAAATAATACTAATAATAATAAAAAAAAAAAATAATAAAAATAATAATAATAATAATAATTATAATAAAAATAATACTAATAATAATAAAAAAAATAATAATAAAAATAATACTAATAATAGTCAAAAAATTAAAAATAATAATAATAGAAGAACATATCTCATAAGAACTAAGATGAGCATTTATCTGTAAAAATAAATAAATTGAAAATATACGAATACCAAGTTCAGGTACAAATATCAAGTACATATAAGGCACATACGATAACAGCACATATAGCTTAATCCATGAAGAGTAATATTATTTCCGATAGCCATATTTCAGCAACTGGCGTAAGGTAACTATAACATGCAGCTGTTGTATGATTTTTGAGCACTTCAGCCAGCCGAATGTGTGAAAAGGTATAAGAGAAACTTAGGAAAAGTAGGCGTAAGCAGAACTTTAAGCATTAGGCAGTTGACCCAGCCAAGTGAACAAAGTAAGTAAAAGTAGAAAGAGAACTTTGATCAACATCAACAACAGAAATGATTTCAGCATAAGCAAACTACTTTGAATCTATAGATATGAGTGGAAGCACATATAGACACCATAGCAACTGGCATTGAAGTAGGACCCAAGCAGTAGATCCTGTGTGCACTAGGCAAAGGCTATTTAAACTTGAGATTGAAGAACTGTATGATATGTGATTCTATAAAAAATGAAATAGATATAGCTTTCAAATTAAACAAGAAATAGATTGATATCTCATATTGTATATACATCATTGCCATTTCACAGTCTATCAATTTTAGTATATATATTATATAGTATATCATTTACTAGTTATTATTTATTAGTTATTATTATTATTATTAGGAAACAATTTTCTGTTGCTCAATGGAACAACGCACATATATCGCTCTTCCCATATGCACTTATTATTTTCCTAAAATGAATTTCACAGTCTAATCAATGTATCAACAAAGGGCAAGTACATCAACTAGTTCCAGCCCCGCCCGCCGCACCTCTACACGAATCGCTCTCGCGTTGCCTGGTACAACAAAAATGCGATCGTTGACAATACGTTAATCGTTTAAGAGTTATTAAAATAGCTGAAGGCATTACAACCTTCGATGTAAATATACAAAAAATAAATATAATTAACAACTTTGTAGCAAATTTAACAAGCGGCGACAAGATCGACAAACACGAAACTGATTGGTGGAAACAGCATGGGATAGAAAACATGAATATCGCGTGTTGTAAATGGGCCCCGGGGCCGGTGGATAAATAGAGCGGGCAATTGTCACGATTGGCTACTGTACGACGATCCGAGCTCGACATGAAGTGGGCAATCATTTTTATAGTGGCCCAGCTAGTGCATCACATTGCGGTAAATATCAATTGAATGAAACTCGACTCGACTCGACTCGACTGATCTTTATTGGGCTGTCCTTTCGCGCAGGGCGAGCAAGCCTATGTGGTCAGCAATGAGCAGCTGGAGTCCTTCGAGGGCGACTCGGAGACGCTCGTCCTGTTCGACAATCTGAAGACAGTGGGACGCGAGCGCGCGATCAACGGCTCGTTCTCCTTCCTGGGCGACATGGACAACGATGACTTCAAGGTCTCCGTCGAGCTCTACTCCAGCCCCAACAACGACGGCGACTTCAAGCGCATGGTCTTCGACGTGCCCCAGACCAGCATCTGCGAGTGCTTCAAGAAGTTCTACGTGCAGTTCGTGCAGCCCTCGGTCAGCGATGGCGAGACCACCAATTTCCCCATCGTCGGCGAGGACACCTGCCCCATACCCAAGGGCGAGTTCTACATCAAGAGCGTGCTGTTCAACACGCAGGACTGGCCCGAGCAGGTGCCGCGCGGCATGGTCAAGGCCATCATAACGTTCTTTACAGGCGGCAAGAATGTGGGCGGGTTTATAGTGCTCGTCAAGATCGAGGATCGACAGAGTTAGAGTCGAGCATTTGTTTCATTTTATTTTATTTCAACTAGCAATAAAGGTCTTTGAAAGCGAACAGCTCGAACTTCGAACTTTGGACTGACGGAACTGCGACTAAATAAATAAATTTCTTATCGCTGACAGCCGAGGCAGGCGTCATTAGCGACCCCAACAAATTTTGGGCGCTGATAATAAAGCATTTATTCAACAACGGAAAAAAAAGTGAGAAAAACTCACGAAAAGTGCGCTAAGAAAAACTCAGCAGGAGACATACAATATATGGGACTTATTCACAGATGGATTTCCCCAGAAGTGGCGGCCCGTGATCTCTGATTTTATTTATAAATTCATTCACGACACACAACGAGGGCGGCAAATGGGGGGCCCAGTGCTTTGGTTCGGTTCGGTTTCGGGGGTCGCCCCGCCCGCCACACGCGCCTGCCACGTGGTTAAAAATAGCCGATGTCGAGCCGTCGACAGCGCACTAAGTCGACTGGGGGATTTTCCGAAAAAATGAAAACGTCACTCTAGCTGGGCATTAGTTTTCACCCAGGTCGCTCGGTCGCTCGGTCGCCCGTTCGCCTGCTGCCAAAACATCTGTGCGACTGACTGCAACAATTTGAGGCATTTTCCAAGTAATATGCAACACATGTTGGTGCCGCCTGTGGCTTGGGGTAGGACAATGCGCGTGCGCCCCGTTTCAACAGATTTCCATGCATATGAAAAATAATGCTCTGTCAAAGACGGAGCTAACAGCAAGTGACAGTTTGGGGGCCTGCTCCTATGATCCTCCGCTCTGCCAGCTCATGTCAGGCATGACATTAGATGATGCTCCGCCCTGATAAGTCCTGCAATTCCAAAGCCCATGCGTCCCCCTTGGCATGCGCATAGCACACTCTGTTGCACAATTGTCAATCAAAGATGCAAAGATTGCGACAACGCCAACTGCAACTGGGTACAGTTGCAACAAAATGTGGCCGAGGTGGAAGAACTTCTAAATTTATGATGGACAAGTTTAGTTTGGGGTGTGGGGTGTGCCTGGCTGACAGCTACACTGGTGTAACAATATGAGAAGTTAGATCATAGAGTGGAAGTAATTGTAGGGATATGAGTAGTAGTAGAATTAGTAATAGTAGTAGTATTAGTAGTAATAGTAGTAGTAGATAATAGTAATAACAGTAGTATAAGTAGTAGTAGTAGTAGTAATAGTAGTAGTAGAAATAGTACTAGTAGTAGTATTAGTAATAGCATTAGCAGAAGTAGTAGAAGTTTTAGCAAAAGTAGTAATAGTAGTAGTAGTAGTAATAGTAACAATTGTAGTAGAAATAGTAGTAGAAGTAGTAGTAGTAGTAGTAATAGTAGTAGTAGTAGAAATAGTAGGAGTACTAATAGTAGTAGCAGTAGTAGTAGTCTTAATAGTAGTAGAAGTAGTACTGAAGTAATAGTAGTAGAAGTAGCAGTGTAGTAATAGTAGTAATATAGTAGTAGTAATAATAGTAGTAGTAGTAGTAGTAGTAGTAGAAATAGTAGCATAAATAGTAGTAGAAATATAGTAGTAGCCAAAGTAGTATTAGTAATAATAGTAGTAGTCAAACTAGTAGTAGTAGTAGAAATAGTAGTAGAAATATAGTAGTAGTAGTAATAATAGTACTAGTCAAAGTAGTAGTAGTTATAATAGTAGTAGTCAAAGTAGTAGTAGTAATAATAGTAGTAGTAGTAGTAGTAGTAGTAGTAGTAGTGGTAGTAGTAGTAGTAGTAGCAGTAGTAGTAGTAGAAATAGTAGTAGAAATATAATAGTAGTCAAAGTAGTACTAGTAATAATAGTAGTATAAATATAGTAGTAGTAATAATAGTAATAGTAATAATATTAGTAGTCAAAGTAGTAGTATTAATAATAGTAGTAGAATTAGTAGTGAAAATAATAGTAGTAGTACGAGCAGTAGAAATATAGTAGTATTAATAATAGTAGCAGATATATAGTAGTAGTGAAAGTAGTAGTAGTAATAATAGTAGTAGAAGTCATATACCTCTAGCCACACCTACACAGAGACGCCCTACTCCCCCTTGATTGCCCATAGTCAATAGGTCAACTTCGCTAGTCAATTCACTTGACCTCAACACCAAGAACAACAAAATTAACAACAACAACTATCAGCCATCAACTTTAACACTCAATTGTCTATCTCTAAATTTTAATGTCTTCTTCACAAAAATTTTGTTAAATTTTGATTTGTTTTCGGAATTTACACAATCGTTTAATGGCCCCACAAACAGGGCGATAAAAATGGTGTCTCCTCCGGCATCCACACAGACACACAGATAGAGGGAGGGAGATGTAGCTGCAGCTGCAAGTGGCTCGCTGCCACAAATCAAATCAAAGCATACAAATTGTTTTCAAACGAATTATGGCATATCTATGGCCAAGCGACAATGATTAAATATTTTTTCTGAAACTTCTGTTTGGCCATTAAAACGTCGAGGCGGCGGCAGATTGCGTAGAACTTTAACAATTTTATTAATGGGTCGCGTGATTTAATGTGTGCCCTCATATCTCTCTCTGTCTCCAGCTAAGGGAGCCATAGATATATGAAATTGGGATCGGTTGCCCTTTGGGCTGTGTTGCCTAATTGCGTAATGATTGAGTTAGTTGCTGCCGGCTTCGGCTGGGCCCGACTTGGGTTGGGTTTTATGAGCCAAGCGCTAATTGGACTAGCTTATGTATGTGTATTCAATTGGACCAGCTCTCGATGGCAACTCTAATTGGCTTCCGTGTCTGGCTGCAATCCGAGCAGCCATCGACTCCCCATGGCGGTAATGAGCTGATCTAACCGCCGTTCTGCCTTCGATATCATGATGTTTTAGAGATTAGAGATGAGAGTTGATAGTTGCCTACAATTAGCTTTCCCACGCCAAGCTTTTGCCACGCATCCATCAATATCACAGCTGCTTAGGGCAGTTGTCAACACAAATCTCCAGATAGATTTCAAGCATTGCACAAGTCGTAAAAACTTTGCTAATTGAATGCAAGCTGTGCAGTTGGGGCTATAAAAATGTGACCTCTACTCCAAAATAGGTCAAATTGGCTTAAATCGGGAGCAAATCTTACGAACTGCCAGCGATTTATGAGGACAGCGCCAGGGCCATAAAATTGCGAAAGCGATTTTAATAGTTGCGGCACAGATTTGAATGTTTCTATTGGGAATTGCTTGGCCTAAATGTGCGCAAAAATTTTGATGTTGGGGTACATTTTTAATTGAATTTAGACTGACTCTAGTGCAGGCCAAGTATCTGGGCTGTGCCCAAGGCCCCCAATGAAAGTAGCAAAATGTGGTTAGAAGAATGCAATAACCGAGGCGATTGATCAGCAGAGGAAGCGACTTGGCACTGAGAGCCAAGAAATTTGGCTTTTTAGCTAATTTTAAATATTTTTGTAAAGATTAAAGATATGTTTATAAAAAAATATATATAGAAAAAAATTGGTTTATTTATTAATTTTAATTTATATATATTATAATTATTTATTTTATATTATTTTTAAAAATTATTATTATATATTTTTTTGTAACTTTAATAATAATAATAAAATAATTACTAAAAGAATATACAAAATAAATAATAATTATATAAATTAAAAATAATAATATAGAATATATAATAATAAGTATAAAGTTACCATATCAATATGAGAATATTTTTAAGACCTCTTCAGTACATTTTACATTACATTTTTTTTAGGTCTATGAAGTACCATGAGTGTAACTGACACACGTTAAGTTGAACTAATATTTTAAATATTTCTAATATTATAACACCAAATTTTCTCCAAGTTTTTTGAGCCATAGTAAACGCCCCAAGGTATGCAAAGAAAATTGCAACAAACGTCTGACAAGGCATGAGTTTTCTATGAGGGCAAGTATAATCCTCTCTGGCATTTGCCACAAAAACCAATTTATAGATAATCATATAATTAATCATGCACTTGTCCAACACACACACACACACACACAGCTAGCTGAAAGGACACGCAAACACCCAACACATTATGCCGTCTGACCATTAACTCAGCTGCTGTCCGACGCGCTATGATTGATGTCTGAGCTGAGGAACGGAATGACTAAACAATTTCACTGCCATTTGGCAGCGTGCAAAAATCGGAAAATGGGTAAAAATCGTTTGTGGAAATTATGATAAGACAATTTGACTTGACTCGACTCAACTTCACTTTACTTGGCTTCTAATTAAACCTGTCGCTCTCGCCCATTTTCCACTCCGACTCAATTTTTTCTGCAGCATCATGGTAAATAAGAAGCGTAGCTCATTAATGCAACAACAGATTTGTAGCAGCATGAATTATTCATGTGTGTGCGTGTGCGTGGGAGTGTGGGTGGCTGGGGCGTGGCCCGAGCTCAGCCAGCTGACAGCCCTTTTGATTCACTAACCGTTTGCCTAGGCCATTTTACCCTCAAGTGGCACACTTATAACAGCGGCTTGGGCCTCATAATTGGGCTCGAGTGTCTAATGGAAAAAATTAAGTGATTTCAATGACTGGACACAGGGATTGGCCAAAGGATAACAGGTGTTGGGCCTAAGTCCAAACAGGAAGTGCAATGATGAATCACTTCAAGTCTAGATACTTCCTAATTATAGCCTAAAACTGAATGTTTCTTCCAGTTTTGAGTCAAGCAAATTAGCGTTTGCCTTCGCCTTGCATTGACTCCGTATCGAGTTGCTGCAGCGCGCTTGGACGATGATTTATGTGCGGCCGCACCTACATTTATGCCATAAAGTGGCCATAAATCACACCAGGAGGCAAAAGCTGCAGATCTGGCAGCTGCACTGCGAGCTAGGCTCGACTTGTTCGAAACACCAACAACAACAGAGGCAAAGTGCCAGCCAAGTGGCTGTCAGCTGGCAACAAAGCCCGCAGCCAAGTCGACAACAAATTGATATTTTTAACATGTGAGTTCAAATAGATAAAGTCAATTGATGGACAGAGAGTAGAAAAATAAGAAAAATCAGTAGCAAAAAGTATATATAGATATATATATATATGTATATAGATTTACACACGCACGTTTCGCTGCTTGTGTCCAAGTCGAAGTGCGTTGCTTGCTGGCTGGCATGACAATTAGACGGCGGGCTGCCCTGAGTGACGCCTCCGAAACAAAAGAGACAAGCTGCGAGGGCATGCCAGCCTGCCTGCCTGCCTGACTGCCCGCCGCCCACCACATGCCGCCTGCCACGCCCACAAACTGTTCGACTTCGCCTGTGCCACCGCCTTGCGTCTGCGACAAGTTGTCAATTTGCTGTCTCTCCGCTTGCAGTTATTCTTGTTCGGGTGTCGTTCGTTTTTTTTAAAGACTCTTAAGGTGGTATTTTAGCTATGTCAGTTGATGTGTAACGAGTGGCAGGAGATGTATTTTAAAGTGAGCAAAAATTATGTATAATATATATGTGTAACTTAAGACAAAAGAGATTTTACTTTATTTTAATTTATTATTATTTATTTATTTTATATTTATTATTATATATATATATTTTATTTTTTTATTATTAGTATTTATTTATTTTGTTAGTTACTATTAATATTGATTTATTTATTTTATTTTATTTCATTTTTTGATTTATTTTATTTATATTTATTATTCATATTTATTTAATGTATTGTTATTTATTATTATTTATATATTTTATTTTATTATTATTATTATTATTTATTATTTTCATTTATTTATTATTAATTTTAATTTATTATTATTTATATATTTTTATTATTATTATTATTTATTATTTTCATTTATTTCTTATTAATTTGTATTTATTATTATTCATTAATTTTATTTTTATTTATTATTATTATTTATTTATTCTGTTTTTCTTTTATTATTTTATTTATTCTATAAATATCATATTTGATAAATTTCTTTAGCTAATTTAATGAATCACAAAAGATATGAAGGCCATTGTAAAATAATAAAATAATATAAGGTAAGCTTTACCTTAGAACAAATATAGTTATCATACCAGAGCAGCTGTTGTACCTAATCTGCTCTTGAGTCAAGTCTCGCACACATCAGGTGAATTTTCATACTAAAGCAATTCTCCACTCAAAATCATAAAACTCTCAAAGAGTGAAACTACTATCAAAATACTAAACAGCTAACTTGTCTCTTACAGCTCAATCTTACTTAGTTAGGGTATTCTCTCTTCTATATACTTGCAGCTTCTCTCTCTCTCTCTCTCTCTGTTGCTTGTGGTCTGCCCGAACACTTGTCACAAATTGTGCAAATTTATTTTACGCGCTAAATGCAAAACGTGCCCGGCCAGCTAAATGGCAAGAATTAGACGCGACTCCACTGACTCCGCTGGCTGCTTAAAGTGCGCTGCTTGGATTCGCCAAACACGGCACTCTGTCAATAACTGTGCCTTCGCCGAACTGGCCCACCCACAAGCTACGCATTTTGAATATAAGTGCTTAAAAGCGACAAGCATACAGGAATATATATGTTTATATATATATATGTATAAATATATGACTTATAAGTCAGCTGAAGTGGCTGACTCGACTCGACTCGACTCTCTTTTTAACCCTTTGGCTGCCTAACAATGCGTAAAGTTTTGTCGCCTCTTTTGATGGATTACTTCGAGTTGGCGGCAGCAGCTGGTTTGAGTTGATTTTGCTTTAACACTTTGCCTTTTGTGTTCTATATAATTATTTATTTATATGTGGCTATATGGAGGTTTTAGCTGTTTCAACTCTTTCATAATGCAATTTATTTCTGCTCTAGCGCTTGGCTTATTTTATGTTAATTTTATACAGCGCCGTTTGATTAATTGCCCTGCCCGAGAGTGTGGGAGCTGAACTTTAAAGTCAACTCAACTCAACCCAAGGAAACTCTTTAAATGTTTCTAGTGACAGTTGCAGCTACTGTTTGGCAATTATCCTAGGAGAAATCATGTTTCTTCCTTGGCCAAAGACAATGCAACAGGCTGACCAACGGACTGAACGACAGTTTGATTAATGGTATTCCCTCTCGGGTCAATTATGCCATTTGCATTCACAATCCCAACAAAATTGTAAGCAATTATTGGCAGGAGTTTTCTTGGGTCGCTGATCGATCGTCGCATCGTTGACGTTTTCAGATTTTTCTTCTCTTGTCGTGTTTTTGGGCAATTTATAGATAGGCATCAGGCAGACGGGGTCCAATAACAAAACGATCAACTGAAAATGATTAGTCAACGGGCCTGAGCCAGTCAGTAATAAAAAAAATAAAAAAAAAGAGGAGAGAGACGAGAATTACTGACAATTTCATGAACAAACGCCTTTTATGACCCCAACAACAAGCATATTTGTATAGGAATTTTCATTTTTGTTTGCTGCAGATGAAAATACAATTAACAAATGTCAATTATGATGACACAGAGCGAGTGGAAGGGCAGTTAATGGCAATGCGACGTGCAGCTGATGCGGCCCAATGATATAGCCTCAAGACACCGATACAAAGATACAGCTACAAGCTAAAAGATACAAAATGCACACAATGAGATACATATAAAAGATATGTTTGTCATTTTTGTTAATCAATTTCGTGTTACAATTCAGAACAGAGATTTTGTGCTTCTTCTGCTTGTTGGATTTGTCTGCCTGCCACGCTGACTCAGAGGCATGTGAATGCCTGTGCTACCTTTAGCTTTACCGTTGCTCACACTTAAGTAGGCTGTGAAAATGTTGATATCTGCTCCAACTGCTACAGACTTGGTGGCATTGGGTTGCCGTTTTTATACCCTAACTCTTTAGCAAATCGGGGTATATCGCTTTTGTGGGCATGTGAATGAAATATATATAGATTCTTGATCAGTTTGTCGAGCTAAGTCGATCTTGCCATGCCAATCTGCCCGTTTAATGCGCCATTCGTCCGTCTCTCCGTTCGCACGTCTATATCTCGAAAACTTTAAAAGCTAGAGACTTGAAATTTGAAATACAAACTCGTGTATATCATACGCTGTACAAGCTTTTTACTTTTCTCTGATAACTTATGCTATTTCCATATTATCGCTCAAAATCGAAAATGTTCTTGGTTTTTTAAGCTTATACCTTGAGATTTCAGATTTGTATATGAAAGAAATGTAAGCGGCTTGGCATATCAGTGTATCTGCCAGTCAAGCAGTCCCGACTAGAGCACTCTTACTTGTTTATAACTTAATTTCCTGGTATGCTTGCTTATCAAGTTCCCGTTTTTATACCCTGAGCCCATTGAAAATGGGAAATCAGGGTATAATGTTTTTGTGAAAATGTATGTAACAGGCAGAAGGAGACGTCGCAGACCATACAAAGTATATATATTCTTGATCAGCTCGATGAGCTGAGTTGAAATAGCCCTGTCCGTCTGTCCGTCCGTCCGTCCGTCCGTCCGTCCGTCCGTCCGTCCGTCCGTCCGTCCGTCCGTCCGTCCGTCCGTCCGTCTGTGTGAACGCAGCGATCTCGTAAACCACAGAAGCTAGAGAGCTGAAATTTGACATGTATACTCCTGAATACCATACGCTATACGAGTTTTTTTCAAAAATTCGATAACTCTTCCCGTTCTCTTTTTATCGATAAATTTCGATAACTTTTCGTCTCTTTTACGTACCGTAAGAGCTAGAGACCTGAAATTCACTATGTAGATTCCTGTTGTGAATGCAGACATTTTGTAATTTTTGGATTTTGGATGCCACGCCCCCTTCGCCCTAAATTTGCAAAAAACGCATTTCAAATACTAGAGACTTGTGCTTCGGCACATACATACATATGAATAACATAATCATGCCCTGAAAGTTTGAATAAAAAAGTCCTGCTAGAAAAAAAGTTATTAAACATTTAATTTCCACAACACAAGCCTCTTGCAGCCCAAGCGCTGTCGCTACGTCAACTGCGCAGTTGGCAGAACGTGTGCTTGAGCGTGCGTCTGTGTGTGTGTGTGTGTTGCTTGCAATATATGTATATGTACACTAAGCATAGAATATTTTAAGTATCGACACTTCGCAGGGCTCAGGGTATCTCCTAGTCGAGCCGTCTCGACTAGAGCATTCTTACTTGTTTTCTATTTCTCTCCCGTTTTTATGCTCGAAATCAATTTGAAGCACTTTACTCGAAATTAACATTATTTTATATATATATATTTCTATATGTATTTCGTATGTATTTTCATTTTATTATTATGAGCGCAACACTTTGCTTTTTTATATGGTTTTTTTTTTAATGCCGCACGTCTGCGCGCTCAATTAAAAGCGGGCAATTGAATGGGTTCCTAGAGCTGAGCGCTTTACCTTTTGGGTCGCCAAAGGTGTTGCCGGCCAAAGTGTCACTTGCCAAGCGATTGAAGCGTAAACGGTTTTTGTTCCAGCCAGCCCAACCAAAATTAACGCCTGAAATGGATTTCAAGTGCGGCTGGCTAATTGAAAAGGTCTTTTAAGCTCCCAGTCTCCTCCCACCGCACTCCCCCTCTATAACTAAACAGTCAAACAAAAGGCGCGACAGGAAGCGCCATTCAAGAGTCATATGCCATATAAATATATAAAAAATAAAATTTCCATACAAGACAAAGAGCTGGGCGCAATAAAAAAATCACAGACTAGCCAACAATTGACCGCTGGGAAATGAACCCATAAACAAATTACGAAGCGCCTGGCGTTTAAGGACGACAACAAAATATATTCGCACGCAAGCGCCGCGGCCAATTTATTTATTAATCGCATGTCAAGGCGCCTGTGGGCGTGGCACTTGGCACGTAAGCATTAAATACATTCGGAGCGGAAGAACTAATTAGCAAGCGGACGAATTGCCAGCAGACAGTGGAGTGCAAGCCCAAGCTCACCGCACCAGGAATCCAGTCATCAGGCAGCAGAAGAAGCAGACAACCCAGACACAACTTGGCTAAAACTCATTAGCACGCTCGAACGCTAAAAATGTCGCGTCAAAATCAGCGCTTAATATTTTTTATGATTAGCCATCCCCGAATGTGGCATTTTTTTGCTGCTTTTTGTGCTGTTTGCTTGAGGTTCATGCGAGGCGAGGGAAGGCTGCAGAGCAGGCGAATGTGAATAGGAATTGCGAGTAGGTGAACTAGTGAATGCACTAACTAGTAGATACACTAACTGAAACTAGTTGTAGATGCACTAACTAGCAGTTAACTAGTAGATACACTAATTAAAACAAGTTTTAATTTAGACTATGGCAGATTCCTATTTCCTTGAGATGGATAAAAGTTTAAGCTCTGTTAAAATACAAGAATAAACATAAGAAGTATGAGGATTATACAATTTAAGGTGAACTCAACATGAGCAAAATTTGAGGAAGAATTCTCCAAGAAATATTGTTATAGAATTTGTGAGCATAGACTGCATTTGGCATAGGAATTTGAGCAACTCAATAAAGATATATCAGCTTAAAGTCTTAGGATAAATTCCGTAGAGCCTGTTGTCTTATAGAATATATATGCGCGAATGCATATATATATATATATATATAAGGATTTTTACCCTATTATATATATTTACCCTATATTATTTATTATTATATATATGTAGACAAAACTAGAGTTAACTTAGAAATAAACTAAACAAAGAGTTTAATAATATAGTTAACAAACATCACGGCAAGTCAAAGGCAATTATTTGTTATTTGCGCAGACTTTGTTTGGAGCCAATATACTATATAGCAATGAAAATGAGCAGACTTTGTCTGGCAACATATATAATATATACAAATAAATATATTCACATAAACAAATATGAGCAGGTGGATGGTTTGGCTCAAAGTAATCAACATAATTTTGGGAGGAACGCGACTAAAAACGCTAAAGACTCATTAATTGTGCGCGACATTTGTTGGCGTGTCCAGAAAGTCGCGACTTTGGCCGGCAGCGCCGTTTTAATTGTCTCTCCCTCTGGGTCCTTTGTAGAGGAACGCGGAACTGGCCTCGGCAAATACGCAGCAGAGGACATGACACCAGCGACTGCGTCATGCAGTCATCAGTGTCCAGTTGGCAGCTGGCAGTCGTTGTCCTGTTGCTGCTGCTGCTTCTCCCACTACCCCACTTATCCCCTCCCCCCCTCTCTCCCAGTCCCTTTTGTATATCGTCAATAAGGTGATGCGACGTCAGCTCTCTGGCTGCATTACGCTGCTCTTTTATAAATATGACGATAAATTTCGTTGCGACTTTTTGTGTATTTCGACTTCATTTTGGCTTTTAATTTCCTACTGGGATTTACGCAAAAGGTAGAGCTCTGCCCTAGCCTGTCTGGCTGTGTGTGGGAGACGACGCTTTTAATAGACCTTCGTCCAGTCTGCGAGATTTTAATATAAAAACTACAACAGGAGGGCAACAAAAACGTCGCTTTATGTGCCATGTTTTCAGCTTTGGCCAGCAGAGAGCGAAAAAAAAAACAAATGGCAGCAAAACAGACAAAGTGAGATAAGCGCTTTAAGCCCTATTAACGGGCTTGTGGCTCGATGACCATGTGAGTGTGTGTGTGTGTGTGGGAGAGGGAATATCTCTATGAAAAGTTAAGCTAAGCTATTTGTAAAATCAGCTTTTTCTGCAGTCATATTAAAGAGCTGACAAACTGTTTAAGTAAAGTAAAGCTGCAAAGGAGCTTTGCAGGGAGTTGGCAAAGGAATGCAGCAGATATGATATGGGATATATAATGAATATATATATATATATGAATATAAGTATGTATATAGTGTATATAATATAATGTATATAATTTGATAAGAATAAGAGCTAAACTCTTGGGCAGTCAGCGTTCAGCAATGCAACTGGATAAGCCATTGAAGCTCCAAGGGCTAGCTCTCCAGCTCTTTATAGGCTGAGGCACATACATAGCTGTGCATTGGTATTTGAAATCAATTTATTCTCTTTTATAAAGAGTTGTCTAGATCTTCCACAGCCTGTTACATACACTACTACAAAGACTCTATAAGGGCTTGACTGCAAGAGCAGTGAAAGAGAGCGCTGAAGCTGTATGAGCATGCATGATGGCACGCACTCATCATACTCTACTTGTATGAGGCACTAAAAATTACTTTCGATTTCAAACTGGAGAATCAAACTGTTGGCAGAGCAGAGCGAGGAGCCCAGAAGCTGCAAGTTGCAGTTCGACTCCAGTACACTGGCTTGCACAGCCTCTATAGCTCTCCCAAACATGCTCAGTAGCTTGAAGGAAGACATAAAATACTAGAAAACTTACAAAATATAAGAAATATAATGAATAATAATAATAATAATTATCTGTAATACTCAGATTTATAAGCTTTGGTATCAGGAATATGCAATACTTGATAAATCTCACTCCAAGAGAACAAAGCTGAATGCATTTTCTTCTACAACATAAAGCCTCTGCACATACTAACTAAATTTAGTAATTTATACTAGAGCTATCACTAGCACATGCAGCTCCAACATAAGCCATTCAAACTATCTGCATTGCCCAAATAAATGAATATGTAACACATTGTGTGTCAACTAAATTATCGCTTTTATGATTATCTGCAGGGGAGACACTCCATCAAGGCAGAAAATCTCAATGCAAAAGCAATTTAAGCCATGTCCATCGATGCAATAGACACACACACACACACACACACACATAGGTAAATCTAACCAGCTTATTGCTCATAGACGGCGGCAATCAAATCAGCTAAAAACTTGTTATCGCCTCCTTTGAGCGACACCAAGAAAATTAATGACCACCCAACCACCAGGCAGTTGGCCGCTTGCAACATGAGGCAGCCGAGTCGATTGCCGGTGCGAGGCTCATTTGAAATATGTAAAGCATATAAATTATGTGCCCAGTCGTTTGGGCGACAAACTGTGAATGAATCAAAGGATAATCCAATTTATTTCACATTATGTGTGCCGCCCCGGCTCAGTGTGGCCCCACGGATGCAACAAAGTGTGTGTGGCTCGACTCGAACTTCAAAGGTGTCGAACCTGCAGCAACTGCAGCGACTGCAAATGCATTGCCGGGCCGCCCTCTCGCCGCCACTGAGCCCAATCTCAATCAATACGTTTTTGTCTCTAATATAATTTACTGTCTCTAATGCGTTGCCTTTGAGCGAGCTGAGGGCAGGCACTTAAAAACAGTCAAACGTTGCGTCGAGTCTGAAGGCTGTTCTGAGTGGAATGCACTGGGCTGGTGTGTGTGAGTGTGTGTGCTTGTGTGTGTGTCAGGCACTGCAAGAGATTTGCTAGAAATGCGAAATATTTGTTGGGATTTTGTTGTGACAAGTTCGATAGGAAAGTTGAGCTAAGCTTAGCTCTTCATATGATTATGTAGAGAGAAAAAGAGAAAAACTAATTGGTGAGTGTTTCCAGAGCAATTATTTCTCGTGCTGCAATTGTGTAGTTGAAGTAGCCCTACACAAGGTAATAAGCATACAAAATTATATATTTTTCCATATATATAATATTTGTATATGTTTTATATTCAAGTTATCATCTCTGGTCGGCTTGTCTTAGCCGAAGACTTCACTTAACAGCTCTGATTAGTAATATGTATATATATATATATATAATAATATATATATGAGATTAATAATATATGTATGCCTTTAATTATAATTTATTTTCAAATAAATAATGAACATTTTATATATTTTTAAATATTTTTTTTACATTTATAAATTTAAAAAAAAATTGACAACATCTTTAGATTTAAGACCCTTCACCCTTTGGTCAAATGTTTTATTTAATAATTTCTCTGCAACGAATTTGATTGAAATTTTTAGCATATGATCTACAGACTATTGAATATTTTATATATTTATTATATGCATATATATATAATAATATATATATTATTATATATATATGCATATAATAAATATATATTATTTTTATATATATTTATATATATTATATTTTTATTATATTATATTATTATATATTTATATAAGCAGCTGCACTTTCCTTTAAGGAATTTTTAAAATTTAAAATTTCCTTTAATTCCAAAATGTAAAAAAAATCAAAATTATATCAAATACTCAAGAAACTAAATGCAAAATTTGAAGACACTAGCTCAAAAGATATACGAGATATAATATAATAATAAATTATAATATTAAAATAATATTATTATATATTATAATATTAAAATAATATTATTATATATTATAATATTAAAATAATATAGTTTAGTCATTAAATTATATCACTTACGTCTGTCTTTAGAGACTATATATTTTCTTACATTATACCCAAAAACTAGCTCTAAGATTCAGAGCACAGAAACTGCTCTTTGACTTTTCATTCACAGCGTTCCTTGACTCAACTCAACCTTTGCAGCTTTTGGCAACGAAATTTTTAATATTTTACGCTTAACTGAGTTTGCTCAAAAGGATTGCCGAAACGAGGCGACGGCCAGACAAGTCTATGCGAAATCCATACACATGTCAGTCACACTTAACCTCGGGCCAAATGGGGCGGCAGGCGGTGGGAAGGACAGCGGCAGCAGCCGGCAGCAGGGTGCACTAGACCGCAGGAATTTCAAAATCCAGATTTGTTTTGATTGCCCTGCGGCAAACTTATTATTTTAAGTCAGTCAAATGATGTGATGCGTCGGCTTATGTTTTCGCCATGAACTTTTCATAATTTCAGCGTTTATTTCCGGAAATGTTTTAAGGCGTCGTCGAGCGCGCTCAATTTATGCATATGTCAACAGCTCAAAAAAATAAAATAAAATAAAAGAAGACGAAGTAGAAGAAGAATATAGCATGTGTGTGTGCGTGTGTGTGTGTGTTTGTTTGCCTGTTTGGCTACTGTTGCTACAGCTTTCAAATTTGCATATTTGCATTTCAATTTCTTTGCCTTTTTTTATCTTTGGCCAAAATTTAATTGTCAATAAAAATTTACCGTGCGGAAAATTTGTTATGCAAACAAATGGAATTGAAATGCGGCAAAGGCTAAGCACAAAGACAAATGCCAAAAGGATGCAAACTGTGAGAACATTTCTGCATGTTCCTTAAATAATGCATGAAACAAGAAAACGACAATGTCTAATTGAGTTAATTGGAATAGGCCAGGCCCAGGCCGAGAGTTGTGGGCGGCTGCTCGCCCTCTCCCTCTCTCTCTCTCCTGTTCTTGTAATTTTGTAATTTACATTGCAGGTTTTGAATTTACACTTGCAGGCAATTAATAATGCTGCATTAGGGTGATCCATGAAGCTAAGAGACACAGGCAGAGGCTGAGGCTGAGGCTGAGGCTCAGCCACTACGACAATTAAGCAGGATAATTAAGTTTATCGTTCATTGGCTTTGCATGCAGCCAACCACTGCCCCACCCTCTCCAGCCCTATCTACCAACACGTATGACAGATTACAGCAGCATGTGGCAGGATTTGTCCAGGACATGACTGTGCATATTAGACAGCCCATAAGAGCCGACTCTCTAAGTGCATTTTCGAATACAACTTGCCAAAGTTATGTAAATGGCTTGCAATTGCACTCGATAGGCAGGTGGGCGCGCTGGTCCTGCTGCAGTTGTTCACACTTTTCGGCTGGGCTATCATAAAAGGACAGCCATTTCATCAGGCATTAAAGATGCCATTGCTAGACGCAATTAAAAGCATTCAAAATAAACATTTCATTACCAGCCAAATGACGTTAATGTCACACTCTCTCCCTCTCTCGCCCTGCAGGCAACATTGTCATAAACCTTGCTGACATTAAGATAACTTTTAATCATCGTAAAAAAGCAAAAGTTCCGCCCACTCAAACTCTTTTGCAGCGTAAGCGGCTTTTCGTGTCGCCATTCGCAACAGCGCAGCAAAAATAACAAAAAATAGAAATATTTTTATATATATTTTGGCAAATGTTTTTTGTTTTTTGGCTGGCTGGCTATATGCCTGATTTCGACTCTGATTCCGTATATTAAATTGTTTTGCTCTGCAGCAGTCTGTCGCTGCCGTTGCTCTGGCTTGTGGCATGTTGCGCCCGGCCAAACGGAAATGTAATGAAAATTCAATTAAAAAATGGCATTTGCCAGATTTTACGAGAAGCCGCCCCAGCTCGTGATGGGGATAGCATTGGCAGCGGCAGCGACAGTTGCAATCGGAGTTGATTTTTAAGTAAATGAGCTTTAAACCACTTTAAATTATAATTTGAATTTAGTATTTATATATTTAGCATTATATATTTATAATTATATTTGACTAGCTCCATATACCCTGCCTGCATATCAGCTCAATCGTAACCGAAAATCTACACGTAATTCCGCTTATCTGACATAATGTCAACAATTTTAAAATCGGCTACCCGTTACACAATCAATAAAAAAAAACAAGCACATTGCGTAAATTCACATATAAATTACAAGCAACAGAGAAGGGAATACCCCTTATCGGCAATACAATAACAACGAGTTGACTTGTGTAACAAATAAAACTCACTTGATAAGCCCAATATGCAACCCCTTATAGCCCAGAAAAAAAGGGTGTCAAGCACAACATCGTATGCTAATCACACACACACACACTCACTCTACCACATACACACATTTGAAACCGCCTTAAACATGCTTAAGCACACACCAACGAGCCAAAGATCTTCCTGCCTCTTGGCTGTATGCCTGGTGCTGGTGGCTGGCAAATGGAAATTGTGATTCTTTTATAGCCTGGCGCCGCTTCAATGATTTTTATGGGCTTTGCCAAAAAAAAGGCGGAAGAAAAGATGAACCGAAATGCCAGCGAACTGATTTGCATCTCCTAACCAATGATTTTAGCTGGCAGTCGAGCCAGAGTCTTTAGATTTTAGTTGAAGTTTTGTAACGAAAGCAACAAGAAATCTAATAGGAATTTATAAAAACAAAAAATCGAATTGGAATATATGCTATGACTAAAAATGTAATACAAAATTTCTTTATTTATATACAATTATAAAAATAAAATATTGCATTTTATCTTAAAATGTTTTCATTGTAAAAAATAATTTTTTATATATAAAAATAACTAATCAAATATAAAAAATAATTTTAAAAATTATGGTAAACAAAAAATTATTTTTTTGTAATAGAAGAAAGAAAATTAAACATAAAATAATTATATAAACACAAAATATATGTATATTTATATTATATATTTTTTTTATATATTATATAGATATTTTTTTGTTGTATATTAATATATTATAGACTTAAAAAATATATATATATATGTATATATATACACAAAAATAAATATTTATTTATACATACATATATATATATAAATAAAAATTCTAATAAACAAAAAAATAAAATGTATATATTATATATTTATTTATTATTTAATATTAATTTAAAAAACAATTTTTTTTTATATTAAAATTAATTTTTAGTGAATTTTTATTTTGTATAATATTTCTCATAATATTAAATGGAAGCCAGAAATGATATTAGCTTATTCATTTTGTATATACATTCCATACATAAATTATACTCAATATGTTGTTACATATAATATTAATTATTTATTAATTAGATCTCTAAACTCCTCTAAGAGATAGCTAGCTCTTTAGTCTGAATTTATAAAGGGTATTTCCAATTCACTCTAAGCAAAGACCTTTTCGAAGAACTTTAGTACGCTGAATTTTGTTGCTTCAACTCCAACTCTATGCTGTTTGGAATTCAATTTATTTAGATATTTTATTTGCATATGCAATAATTTACAGACGCAGCACAGCGAGCTCTCACTGACTCCGATTCGAATGGCTTTTGACTACTATAAATATTTCTGATATGAGCACTGGCACTGCAATGAATAGGCAATTGTGGCTGCGTGGACTAAAAAGGAGCATTTAATAAGCACTAAAATGCATACAAAATCTCATCTTATTTTGCTATTTTCGGAACTGAAATGCTCACCCCAGCAGCTCAGCTGCGAGAGTAGTATAAACCATTCAATTTCAAGAGCCATTAAAAACTATGCATGCAATTAAGTCGAGTGAAAATTTCATAAAGATAACAATCGACAAGAACAAGAAATAAACATATATAGCAGAGCAAGATCTATCTCTAGAGAGGGGAGACATAGAAAGAGAGAGAGAGAGAAACCTGCAGTTGCCCGTCAGTCAACACTTCAAATAAAAAGGCGGATGAGGAGACCACATTAATTTGCATTTAAAAACTGTTTTTAGTAGCATTAACAACAAACATGGCCCCAGCATGGGCTGCTGCCATTAACAAAGTGTCTCCAGATGTGGCAGCGAGCGACGGCGACGGCACAAGTTGATTTGGGGCCGCGCATCATATTTAACATAAAAAGATGAAGATGAAGATGAAGGAAAAAAAAGTTTATTATGATTGTTGGGCTGCTGTTATTAGCTCTAGAAATGGTTATGGGACGAGCGCACGCCACAGCGAATGTCAAAAGGCAGCGGTCACAGTGTGTCCAAATGGGGCAGGCAGCGGTGGCAAGCAGCCGTGGCACTTACAATGATCTTGTCATAAAACGTTCAGAGTCATCAAAGTTGCACTTTATGCGAAACGATCTGTGTGCTCCAATGTTGTTCTGTTTGTTGTCGCTGCACGTGTTCATCGTCATCAGCATTAGCGGCGCTGTTGTATTAGGCGAGAACAGACAAACAAACGAACGATCGGACGAGGCCAGATCAGGCCAGGCCAGGCCAGACCAGGCTGCTGCCTCTCGTCTCATCTCATCTTGTCTTGTCTTGCTCTTTGCACCCGGCATAATCATGGGCATATTATGTGGCCCCTTGGCCTGGCTAAATGGTGTTGGCGCAGGCTAATAGACCGCATGGGGTCGCTGCAGTCAGCCAACTTTTAAGAGCACCGTCGACTGCACATGCTAACAATGAGCGAGCACAAACAGCAGCCAGCTAAACAGCTATAGATTACAATAAGCCTCAACAGAATAGCTACACGTGTATGTGACAATGCAGCCAGCAAATAGAGCTATTCGTAGCTTAACGCTCATGATTTGTTAAGCAAACACACATTTTGTTGGCTGCATTCGAAAACTGTAAACAAAGTATAAACACGATAGAGCCAAAAAGGTTCTGTTCACGGCTAATATATGTGTGAGAAACTAAGCTCTTCCGTTAGCAGTTTGCCTTTGAATGGGAGTTACACATTTCCATAATCAATATGAGTTCCTCGAGTGCTTAGCGTGTGTTTAAATATGCATTGGGCAATTCAAGAGTTCATTGGCAGTGGATCGGACTGAATGGGTGAGAGAATATGGAAAGGAGCTAGCTCAAAATTGAGTTGAGTTGATAACAGTTACAGTTAAATTTGTAAATGTAAAGTAAAGCTTGAGGTTAAGATAATAAGAATTGTACTATTTAAGATTGCTGACAATAAGTCTCATTCAAACAGAAATTTATTTACTGTGAGAATTTTTTTTATATTTATCATTTTGAGAAGTATTTTATATTTTTTTTTTTCCACAATCTAGATTTTTTAAAAAATAATTTGTTACATATTTATTATAATATGTGCATAATGTGGCATAGAAAATAATTTATATGTAAACAAATATTTTATTACATAAATTATTTATAAATATTAAAAAATATATAAAAAAATTATGTATATACATTATAAAAAATCTTTATATATATATATATACATATTAAATATGTAAAAAAAATTGCAAAATTATTTAAATTTAAACAAAATAAATATAAAGATTTTTTATAATATATATACATAATTTTTTTTAGACCTATAACAAATATCTACATATTATATAATAATATACAAATAATTTTTATAAATTCATTATAATAAATTATAATTATACATATATATATAAAATAATTAATTAAATATATATAAATAATAGTTATAGTAAATAAAATTATTGAATTAATTCAAAATTTTTTTATTAAATAACAAATACCTGTTAATTTAATATATGTAAAAACACTCCAAATAAATTTGAATATAATCTTTTTATTATTATTACATTAAATAATTAGTCTTTAAATATTCAGATAAAATTGGAATTTAATTTCATTTATTTTTAAATTAAATATATATTTATTTTCAATTATTTTTAAATTAAATTCATTTTTTTTTAAATTTTTATCCGACTCTCTAAGCTCAAGCTGAAGTGCATACAAAAAAGTGACTCTAAAAGGTCAAGCCAAAAAATAGACGCACACAAAGCCTGATAGTAGATAACTACTAAACAAGTATTTACTTCAGTTAATTGCTTATTGGATGGTATTCAAGGCCCAGAGTTGTCTCCACCTCTGCCACTCGCCCCCTCCCATGATGTATCCTACAACGGTTTAGGTGCGGTACATTTAATATGCGAGCGTGTGACAGGCCCGAGTGCGCCTCAAGTGTTGTCACACACATGAATAAGCAACAGGCAACGATTTACAACGATTTTGGGCCCGAGTGGCAAGTGGCAAGTGGCATGAAACCCAAAAACACACAGAGCATGGAGCAACACACATACAGGCCAAGCACTTGACACTTGCCACCGACTTGTGGCATGAGTCGCTGACTTGACATGCGGCAGAGGCTGCCACTGCGCTGCGCTGTGCTGCGCTGCCTTCAAGATCATCTTTGTCAAAGATCTTCTTGCTTTTTTCAGCAGAAAATTTGTTTGAGCTGCATCTGGGGACGCGCCGCTGATTGCCTGTCGTTGTGTTAGAAAAATATTATTTTCCTTATGCTTTGTTTTTATATATTATTTCCACGCTGATTGCAAAGACGAGTAGTTGCAGTTGGGGCGTGCTGCTGCTGCTGCCGCACAAAGGGCAGCCGCTGCTGCTGTCAGTCAGTCAGTCAGTGTGAGCCGCGGGCCAAACGGTTCGCTTGAGTGAAAGTTGATGTGCATGAAAAGTTTTAATTGCGCGTCGAGTTGAAGATTTTTAGTGGCACAGCCAGGAGTGCTGGGTGGCGGCACTCAGCGCACAACATTTTCAAGAAACATATTAGAAGCCACAAAAAAACAACATTTGAACACAAATTTTGTGGGTCATTTTTTGTAATGGCTGCGATAAGCGATCTGCTCTATGTGGGGAGCATAGTGGGGGGCACTTCAGCATCCATCTTTCGTGTCAAATGAAGTGTGGCATGCGCTGAGCCCAGGCAACGTGTTGGGCTGCGCTGAGCTATGCGTGGGCCAGCAAGCGCGTAGGACACTAAAGTGAATGCCTACGAATGATGCAGCATTATAAGCCTGAACTACTTGAAGACGGCACGAGACACAAGCCAAAAGCTTTTCTCAACTTTCCAGCGTCCCAGCATTCCCAAAATTCTTCCAATCAAACAAAACTTCCTACAAACACAACGAATCTGAGTCCTAATGAGCGCAGTCTCGACTGAAAAATGCCAACACGCAGAGAGCTCACAATTTGATTTGATGATCAGTAAACTGAGCAAGATTAACTACGCAAGCGGAGCTCAACAGAAAAAAAGCTAATAAATTACTCAAATTCCGTATAGGCCAAGAGCGAGCTGTCCGCCGTTTTATGGCACCTTCTTCAGCCCATGGATCATGGCAATTGGGAAATGTAGATCAGGCTGGCGCGATAAAAGGCCTTTCACATTAATTATAAGTTTTTAAAACCACATAAAGAACACGTTCACATTCTGATTGAATGGGACGCGAACGGGCTTTTCCCGGGAACAGTTTCATTATGTTGCACTAATTTCGAGCCGACGAATTCACAGATAAATCATTAAAACAATTTTTATCAAAATTCATGTTTGTGGCCTTTTAAGTAAACAGTCTTTCCTCATAAATGGCTCGCTTAGCCACACAAAGTGCGCTTTACGATCGCCCAGCTCATTTTGAGTTCCTCGAAATAATTACACAGAAATTTCGTAGCTCTTAATGGTTGGGAGGGTCGTGGCTATCGCCAGACTATTGTTAGATTTGACAGGTTGGTATGCCAGCTTTATGGTGACAAGTTATGGCCTTGCTTTAGCTGGCCTAAAAGCCACTTCAGAACTCCCAAACAGTTGTACAAATAGCACGACAAAATGTTCAACAATTCAACCCAAAAAATCAGCAGCCATTAAATCCCTTTTGGTATTATCTCCACGGCGATGCAGGAAGGGGAAAAAACTGAACAAATGCAGCCCACTAACGATTTCATTAAAAATGCAGTCAACTAGAAAAAACTCAATTAATTTCGACGTAAAAAACGCGGCAAGCGCCCCCATAAATGCAACAAAAAAGAGGAAATACTATAGAGTATATATATATATATATATATCACTCTGTATCCGAAAAACAAATTTGGTTTTTTGCAAATCATTCGGCAAACAAACACAAATGTGCATAAAATTACAACAATGCAACAAATTGAGGGATGCAAAAGTGCACAGAGAGCCCGAGCCCGAGCCCGAGTCCGAGCTGACCAGGGCCCAACAGCAAATATCAAGGGTTTCCTCTCAGCTAAGTCCCCTGCACCTCGTCGAGTGCACTGATATGCAAAAAACTGCATGTCATTGCGTTGCCAGCGCAACTTCCACTGGGCATTTGGGTGGGCACAAAAAAAAAAAAAAAAAAGCGAGCGGACCCCCCCGGGTGGCTGGCCGAGGGCTGCGGCTTCACTTGCGTTTTTTACACGTTTTTTATGTAGTTCAGTTTTTGAAAAATTGACAGCTTGACCGCAGTGCTTGTGTGGATATATTGTTATTGTTATTACATTGCTGTCGCTATTGTTGCTGCCCTTGCCGTTGCCATTGCCATTGCCATTGCAATTGCAATTCAAGCGCAAAATCATTAATATCCTTTGGCCTCAACGAACCCCAGTTCTGTTGCATGTTTGCGCGACTTTTTTATGAGGCTTCCACATGTTTGGCCCATTGTTGCCAGCACCTCGGGTCACTTAATGAACTTCGGCCGTAAGCTGAGAGCCAAGCAGTAGAAGCAAGCAGTGCAAACAAGTCAAGCAAGTCAAGCAGCTCTAGTCTATGGTCTTAGCATCGATCAAAGTCAGCGATTTGCCGTTAAAGCAAACACTTCAACCACAAGGGACAGACTGCCCTAAAACACTTGCCCTTTATCAGACCACCCACCCACCCACTCTCTCTCTCTCCGTACACCTTTCACTTATCCCAAAATTTCAGCAGCAATTACGTGTAGACACAAACACCACTCGGCTAAATATCTGGCTCAATAGTTTAATGAAATTATCAATATCCAGCTCGGGTCCGCTGTGAGTCATCAACAAAGGCAAGGGCGATGAGTCCGATGCATCCAACAGGCAGCAACACACACACACAGGCATAATCACCTACTGATGTAAATACAATATTTTCAATATAACCACTTAACGCTTAAATCCCGCACCGCACCGCACCGCACAACAAGACAAAAACACAACCCTCATCAGGGGTAGCAGTAGTAGGCCTTGGTTACCCCAGCCTGCGCTCACATAGCGCTATCTGTCGAGCGACTACATGACTACTACATGCTGCCTATGTATGTATACTACCTTGTGCATAGCCCCTTGTTGTCAGCCGCATCAGCCAAGTGCCGGCAACGACCACAACAGTATCAATGCACAAACTGTACCCAGGCGAGGCGAGGCAAGGCGAGTCGCCTGGGCAGGGGCACGCCGCACTGTGAGCAACCCCCAAATGCTTTGCCATGGAGGGTTAAAGTTTGAGACGATGTTGACGACGACGACGACGACGACGACAGTGAACTGTCATATTTGCTTTGACTGACAAACTGACTGAATGACTGTCGGCCGAGCGGCTCGACACATGAGTGCGGTGGTTGATGTGACTTACCAACTGACCATCTGTCATGGCTAACAACTGCAGATATATATATATATATATATATATATATATGTAAAAAAAAAGTGCGGCATATTTTTCAGCGCCCTACCGTGACAACTGTACCCAGCGGCAGCGAGAGGCAAGTGTACGATCCAAGTTCAGCCAAGTGCTTGTTGCTGTTGCAGCTAAACAAATTTTTTGTTAGCGCAAATTTGCATAAGTTGTCAAAAGAGCTGAGCACTTGAGGAATTCCTTTAGAAACTCCCCTCGTCGCGTATCATTTGTATGTTTCGTCGTCGTCGTTGCCGTCTTCGAGTGTGTCGGCATTTCAGAGCGTTAAGTTCCTAAGGGTTTCGGACGGACAAAAGGGATTCAGATTCGCCAAGAAACGGCGCTGAACTTAATTGTTTGGAAAGATTTTTGCAGTTAAGAAGAATATGTTTAGGCAGTGAGGGAGCGGGAGGGGGGTGAGCCTTTAGCTTAGTAAGACCACCTATATGGCATTTGTCTAAGCCACGCCACTAACTAACCACAAAATGCCTCAAACTCCAGGCGGCAGCCAATTAATTGGCCAAGTCCAGGCTGCTCAGATCCCGCAGGAGCCGCAGTCGGAGCTGTTGACCACATCAATGCGCTCCAGGTTTTGCCTGGATGCATCAACACTTCAACGAGTGCGACGCACGGAACTAGGCCTCAAGTGTGGGCAGAAACCCGCACAATGAGCCACTTCGTCTTTCACTCCGCGCCTGCCCGCCCGTCCACCACAATTATTTCCATTTGATTGAGCAAAGAAGTGTGCGTGGAGCGTTCCTTTCCATATATATAGCGAGTCTCTTCTGCTTTTTCTCTTTTTTCATATTTACAACAAGCTGGACACATTGTGGGCTGCCCGGCCAGGTCCAGGCCCAGGCCCAGGCACTGGGCACTGTGTGGTCATCTCTTGCAGCGGCGACTCGAGTTCGCTGTGTTTATTGCGCTATATGCTTGAGTGCATTCGCATTTATGATGATGATGGTTGCCGGAAAACTTGAGTCGGGCTGCGTTTTATGCATATTGTGATGAACGCTCATGTGGTTCGGGCTGCTTTAAGAACTTTAAAGCGGGAATCGACAGTTTAAGTGAGTTTGTAAATAAATGAGTTTCATTTGCTCTTTTGAATGTCAGCACTGTAATTAGTTTTTGGATTTTATTGACTTGAGAAGAGTCTATCTATGGGCAGAGCAGATAAATAAATCTGTAATGATGAGTAGCAATCTCAAGCTATCCATGTCAAGAAATTTATAAACATATATAAGGATATATATATAAAAAATAAATAAATAAATAAAATAAAAATTTTAATTAAACTAAACTAATTGAAATATATAAATAAATACTCACACATGAAAATATTAAAGAATTTGTATATAAAAATATAATTAAAAAAAAAAAAATGTAATATATAAGATAAATTAGTTAAACAATAATTTTAATTATTAAAAAAAAATACTAAATTAAATATAAATACAAAATTTGAAATATAAAAATATAAATAGAGAAGAAACTACAAATTTCTATTTGAATTCCATTGGTCTAGACAATCGCCTCGCCAATTTCATTAAATAAATAAATAGTAATAACTAAGAAATTTACAAATTGAAATTAAATGAAGAGATTCTTTAAACTTAAGTTGAAAAATATCAATAATATCTTTTTTAGATCTATCAATCTTAATATGCCAAAGTAAGAGGTGAACTAGAAGTCTTCTCGCAAATAACTCGATTAAGAGATAATCAAAAGCCTTTACATATATACAGAAAAAATTAGGGGAAGGGAACACAGAACCACTCTGCATATGTATCAGTTGAGAAACTGAAAAAGAAAGAGTAGCTGGCACCAATCTGGTTATCTCTTAGTTAAGGCACAACCACTTATCTTAACTCTTCACACAAACATCACATTTTCAACCTGCAAACTCCGTCAGCTTCTCCCAGCCAATACACATAGCTAACTGAAAATACCGCTTAGTTTTTAATATGCACATAATTAAAGAGAGTTTTATGCTCGAATAGCAGTCAGTACCGCTACCTCTGGACCAATTAAGCGCGTTCTGTAACGGGCTGTGGCTGGCCCCCTTTTTGGCCATTTATCCTAATAGTTTTACAAGAGTGGCAAAATTTATGCTCAATTTAACACGCGCTAGCAATGTCACTCGGCGAAACCAATTAAATAAATTGGCGCAACTTCGAGTGGCAAACTATGATAATAACCTTTAGCTTGAGTTGGCTAAAAGCACACGCACCACACCCGACCCGTTCGGTTATGGCCCGCACCCGCATTGAATTCTCTTCTGCTTTTTGCGACTTAATGAACATACGCTTTGAAATGGAAATTAAGGTAAATAGTTTAGAGGATTGCTGGCTGGCTTACTGCCTGTTAGCTTGGTTGGCTTAAGCGCTTTGCGGGCTTCTACTCCTTTCGAATTGCTTCCACCTGGCGCTTAGTCACCCTCAAGTGCAATTATCCTTGACATTCTCAGCTATTGTTCTACGAACTGCAACGTAATGTCACCCATGCATATTTAACTTTTTTAACGGGTTTTTACCGAGTATATATAATATATGGGGAACCTCAAATAATTGTCAATTTCAGCAAAATAATTGTGACTAAAATATATACATATGGAAAAAACATTTAGTCATAAATGTAAGTGAAACAATAAACGAATGATTAAAAAAAAATATTATTTATATATATTAGATAAGCTATAATCTAGATTTAATCAGAATGTATCTAAGATTTCAGCTTGTAATATAATTATAATAATTACATATGATAAAAGAAACCTTATAGAATTTTTTGGGCATTTTTTAGGCCATATAAATATTTTAAATATTTATAATATATTTTAAATTTAAAATTAAAAAGAAAATATATATTGAATAAATATTTTTATATTTTATATAATTAAGTTAAGCCAAAACCTTGTATCTATCACTCAGTCACTGCCATATATAAACAATTTCTAGTAAACCTCACTCCTTCCACTTTATGACTCACTTCGGCTTCTCTAGGCGATGAACACTGCCGAGTGTAATGACAATTTCAAAGTAAAATTTATTTCCACTCACATCTCTTATAACGAAAACATTTCGATAAAAAACAAACATTGACGGCGGCCCCGCAATTAGTGTGACAAAAACAACAGCAACAACAACAACGACGACGAGTGGCAGATGAAGCAGCATTAGAACAACAATAGACAACACTTGAAATGTTGCCACTGTCAATGCCAGTGCCAAGACGAGCTTTGTTTAGCATTTTGGCGGTGTTGTGTCAAACGCAGCAAAAGGCGCTCAAGTGTCGCACGGCCAGACGCCCAGATTTCAGAATTGAACTTGGCATCAAATTAGCAAAGCTCTTCTCGCGTCTCCCTTTATGTCAATGACAGCCCAGCCCAGCCCAGTCCAATTCAGGGGGGAGTATGCAAAATAAGAGAAGCACTTGAGACTGCCGAAACTGAAACTGAAACTGAAACTGAAACAGACAACAGTTGCAATTAGCAGCGTAAACAAGCCTCAATTGGCGAGAGCTTGTCATATATAAAATGTTCGAAAATTGAGAGAGTCGAGGCAAAGTAGGTCGCAAAGTAGAAGCTCTTCTGATTTATATGGACGTGTGGTTGGCGCTTTTAAAATAAACTAATTAAGTTAATTAGCTACGATTTGGATGCGTGTTCGGTAGATGATGCTGCACTCTGGGCAGCTTAAACAACAGCCTTTGGCATTATTATGAAAATTGCAAAAGAGAAATAAAAATAAAGAGAAAAAATGAATAAAAAATCATTTGCAACAGCTACCGGTTAATATTAACGCATTATGCAAAAGACACAAAGGAGCTAAGTGCGAGGGCAGGCACAGAAGTTTGGGTATATTAATGTAAAATTAATTTCAATTAGAGATATGAGAAAAATGTATATATATAATATATATTTGATTTGAGTAGCTATCAATTAAATTTAGTTTTTAATGGCATATGATCAACATTTATAATTAATTAAATATTTAATTTGAATATTATTCAGTTACTTTTTTTTTATTAGTTTGAAATTTAAATTTGTATTATTATTTGCATGTTTATATATAATATTTTTTTATTTTATTATTTTAATTTATTTTATTTATATTTTTTTATTTTTATTTTATTTCCATTTTTATTTTATTTTATATTTTTATTATATTTCTTTTTTTATTTTGTATTATTTTAATTTAATTTATTTATATTTTTTTATTTTTATTTTATTTCCATTTTTATTTTATTTTATATTTCTTTTTTATTTTGTAATCTTAATTTAAAAATAATTTTAAATTCATTTAATATTAACTCACCGCCACAGTAAACTCTCCAGTGCTTACGTTTCAAACACTCGAATAAACCTGTAAAAAAAAGAAAAGTAAAATATTAAAAAAATATCAAAACATGTTTTAATACCCCTTAAAAAACCCAAGATATTTTCTTTATTTTCTTAACAATGTAATAAAATATTTTTATCCACACTACATGAATGATTTATAATTTTAAAAGTACTATTGTCATAAATAAATACCTCAACTTAGCTATAAACTCATCAAATAGCCCTCTTAGGCGAAAAAAAAAATTCAAAAAGCCATCATCAAGCAGGCAAAAAAATATATATGAAAAAACACTGAAACGCAACGCAGTTTTAATGGATTTTTTTCTCACTCTCCCGATGGGCTGAGCGGGCTGTGCTGCTGCTGTGGGGCGTGTGGGGGGCATGGTATTTCTGGCATTATGCGGCATTATTGTTTGTTTTCACAGAATGCTCTGACACCAGGCAACCAAACAAACAACAACAACAGCGACATTTTCGTGTTTCTTTGTTTATATTAAAACCTGCGGTCAGGGCGTGTTGCAGTTGCAGATTTTTACACGCAGCCATTAAAAAGGCACTCGGAGGCGACTCTCGAACCAGGTGATGACGACTGAGGATTTGCTCGACGACTGCGCGTGGCTGAAGCGTGAAAAATGCAACAGACATAGCCAAAAATGCCATAAATAAGTGCAGCAACGGCAGACAGAATGTGAGAGTGAGAGAGAGAGAGAGAGAGGGAGAGAAAAGTGTTAATAACACTAATTTGTCTGCGGTCAAAATGGTAATTTTTGTGGATATTCAGTTGGCCGGAATTGGCCTGGAGCTTGGGGTTTTGCGTGCTGATTGCCAATGGCTGCCTTTTGGGGTTTGGTCAGTAGGTGAAAGGCAGGCACACAGATAATGAGCTGTAAACGAGAAGGCATTGATTGTTGCTGAATTTACATATAATTGGGTGCAAAATGCGCTCAAAATTAGCCCAAAAAACGAGGTGTGAAGCAGCAGCAACAGAGGTTTTTCAGGCAACGGAAATTGATATGATTAGTAGCGCAGGCCTAAGACAGAGGCTGGCTTTTTGATAGCTGAGCCAGAGTCCATTAAACCCTGCCCCACTCCAGCAGCTCTCAAGCGCCAGTTAATTGCCAGAGGCCGGCGACGCTCAGCTGGGCTCTGCCCGTTGCGGTCCTCATATGTTAATGGCACTCAGTCGCCTCAGCTCTCTCGGCGGTACTTAGTTCTCCACAATTTGTGGCTGCAACATCTTTGCCTTTGACTAATTCACGTTGAGTTGTTTTTTTTTTTTTCATCTTCGTGATTTGCGGCAATTTCGGTAAAGTGTCTAGCGAGGTTCTAATGTTATGACCGGGCCAAAGATGCGGCACCGCCAGAGCAGACCAGACCACACCACACCACACCGCAGCATGGCCTAATGCATTTCGAAGTTCTCTTTTGTGGCGGCGATAAGGAAAATTGTTTATAATGAGGTTCTGCGGTCTACGCTCAATTCAGTTTACTTAATTGTTGCAACCGGCCACTGGATTTACGCTGCCACGGGCAATTAGGGCGAGGTTCGGCTAGGTAGTCCTACGCCAAGTTGATGATTTGACTCGGCTAATGCTCAACTAATTGAGTAATTTCTGACTATTTGGTATCAATCATTGGGTCGGCTTAGCCTTACTCTCCTCCCAGAACGAGTTGCCTGAACTTCAAGTCTTTCCCCTTTCTTTCTCCAGCTGGGCATTGCGAATCTCCCAAAAGGCGCTTTATTGTTACAAATTTGCTGGCAGTTCCACGCAGCATCCTTTCACGCTCGCTATTCCTTTGGGTGACATGCTTTCACTTCTTAACCTGGTCATCAATCATTCGCCTTGACTTATTTGTGTTTTCTTTGTAATCTGCTTGGTCCAGTTGGTTAGTTATCGGCAGCTAAATGGGACTATAAATCGAAAAATTATATACGCTTAGCCACTGACCAAAGACACCCTCAGAGGGAGCATGAGAAGTTAAAGAACTTCAGATACCCTATAGCATTAAGGAACATCAACTGCTTGAGCTAGCTAATATGCTTTGCTTTGCACTCTCAGCTTGACCAGCTGTTTAAGCCTTTAACAAATCCAATTGCTGGCTGGCTGGCTGCTTACCAATTCAATTGACTAACTCTTGGCCATTTCGATAAACAGTTGGCAAATTTATGCATTTATTTTGACATGCGGCATGATTTATTAACCGTAAGTAATTTGTAAATACAGGACGCCCGCAAAGGGGTTAGGGTATGACCAGTCGGGCTGCCAACCCCTGCTCTGGTCAGCCTTTCTGGGGGTAGAGAATGTTTTTTTATCTCTTCCTTGCTTGCTTTTTAAATATATTTGCATTGGCGCATTCGTAACCGCATCGAATTTGTTTGTAATAAAAATGTAAATGCCATCGGACGCCACTTCAAGACGAGTTTCACTTCGGACCACAAAAACCAAGCGCAACAAAAAAACAAAAACGAGTTGCCAAAAGAAATGAAATACGACCGCAAACTGACACTTGAGGATGAGCTTGGACCGTGGCGTAACCCTTTTCGGTTTTGGTCAGCTCAGGATAGGGTTAGCCAAGTGGTTTGGCAGCTTGCTTTGCCCTGACCCTTACGCTCTGGCCGCCTTTCTCTGCGGCTAATAAATGGTCTTATATACATCATCGGCTATTTTGATTTATGCCAAAAGTAAATACAATTTGCAACATTCTGATAAGCATTAGCTCAACTAATGCTAAACAGTGGCCGGCCCACATGTCATTTACCTTTTGCAGCTCATTAAAACGCTGCTGGGGAGCACTGGGGACGCCCGCCCTCTTGAGCAAGATAATGTAAACAGAACTTGAGTTTCCATTCGAAAAACTATGCGTCCCATGCCCAAAATCCCTGTGGCTCAAATGCTGCGAACACACATTCAATTTTCGCCCCTTTCTTTGCCACAGGCAGCAAAGCATTTGCCAAGGTGACGCCTAGTCGTGTTATTTTTAGCGCCAAAAACAAAGAGTGGAAAAAAGTGAAGAAAAGAACAAGTAGGAATGTTGCAGGCGGGCGTTACCGACTGCAGAATATTCTGTCATGATTTAAAAACAATTGAATTAACTTTTGATAAAGGCGTGAGTAGAGAGCAGTGAATAAATTCTCTGGGTTTGCAGTTCAAGCTCTAGAACCAGGGAAGATATACGCCCACAATGGGTGTCAACGCTAGTCTACATACTAAATTCTAAATTCTAAGTTCTATATTGTATATCCTATATTCTCTATTTACATTTTATATTTTATATTATGTATTTTATATTTTATATTTTATATTTTATATTTTATATTTTATATTTTATATTTTATATTTTATATTTTATATTTTATATTATATATTTTATATTTTATATTTTATATTTTATATTTTATATTTTATATTTTATATTTTATATTTTATATTTTATATTTTATATTTTATATTTTATATTTTATATATTATATTTTATATTTTATATTTTATATTTCATATTTCATATTTTATATTTTATATTTTATATTTTATATTTTATATTTTATATTTTATATTTCATATTTCATATTTTATATTTTATATTTTATATTTTATATTTTATATATTATATTTAATATTTTATATTTTATACTTTATATTTTATATTCTATTTTTTATATTTTATATTCTATATTCTATATACCCATTCGCATACATGAAGGCATAGAATTAAGCGAAGACAAACAGTGTACAAATTTTAAAATAAATTTAGTTGCCAGAGCCCTGCCCCTGCCCTGCCCCCTCTTCGCCCGCATTTGCCGTTGTCTTCAAATGACTTATTAGAATTTCTATCTGCGCGCTTAAAAACAATGAAATATGTTTATAATTAATTAGATTTTCATTTCATTTTTTGTTGAGGGTGTTTTTTCTTTTCCTCCTCGTGCTGATGACACGCACACATTTACACATCATTTTCGGTTTAGGGAGCTTAGCTGACGACGTTGACACAAGGAAATGGGAAATATTTGAAAATTTACAAGTGAAAACAAATCAAGACAAATGCCCATAAATATATATATATATACTTATATATATTCACGTAGCGCAATTTAATGGGCAAACCACACCCATTTAATTACCCAAACAACACTTGAAATGCACTTAAAACAATAAATTAAATGGAGAGCTAGCGAAACTATCAAAGCTACTTAATAAACAAATTTTCACATAAAATTACAATTTGGTTAAGCACACAGGAAGTGCCACAAGAAACAGTCGAAAACAATGAGAAGGAGAGAGAGAGAGAGCGGGCGAGCGAGGGAGTCACAAAAAATCCACTTAATAAAATTTATGTGCAGGAGTGGCTCAGGACACACACACGAACCGCAGATAAGTCGGAGGGCACATAAAAAAGATAAAGTGTCCGAGAGCCCAAAGCCGACTACCCCCCGAGTGTGGTTGCTGCTCGCTCGTAGGTGTGTAGTCCAGGTCAGGCGGAGTAATAATTATATTTTTATTGGACATTTATTGCCCAAAAACGAACAACATTTTAATCACATGGTCGAGGCGTTGCAGAGTGCCGGAACTTCCTGCGCCCTTTCGCCTCGCAGGACCAGACCAGAGTTAGGAACATGGGAAACATCATCTCGCAGTCAGAGGCTGACATTGAATTGCTTTTAGAAATGTGTTTATTGAGCAAACAATTCAATAGAACCAAGGCATAATTTGCGTTACCTACAGACAGAGAAAAAAGTGATTTGTAATTCAATACAAAAGGAATTTCGGGGCAGCCAATGAGTAAGTCACTTTCCAGCACTGAAAGAATGCCGACCTCAAACAAACAAATAAATAAATAAATCGCGCTGCTAATTAAAGGCGGCAGCGGCGGGCACAGAGCAGGCGGCGAGCGTTTGAAGCGGCCCAAAATAGGAGCAGAAGAGCTAAGAAAAGAGGAAGAGCACGAACACCAGCTGAAGCACTGAACACACTTGATAGTTGGGGTCCCGGCAAATACCAAATTCAATTGAAAGAAAGCGAGCGACACACGCATTGACATGAGCAGCAAACAGGAAAGGGCAACTCTGAGTACTTAAGCGCTAAGCAGATGGGCTACAACGACGAGCAAATGCGCTTTAGTTGGGGTACCTTTTGGTTAGAGAGAGAGAGAGAGAGAGAGAGAGAGAGAGAGAGAGAGAGAGAGAGAGAGAGAGAGAGAGAGAGAGGAGTAAAGGAGTTGCTTGTAGAGAAGTTATAATCTATGATACTTAAAAGAAAATGATGATCTAAAACGAATTTAAGGCATCAGGCAAAGCTCTAAATATTTGAAAAGATTTGCCATTAAGTTATATATATATTAAGTTTATATTATTTTAATTTAATTATATTATAGAGAAAATCTAAAAAAAATTATTATATTAATTTAATTTAACACAATTAAATATTTGTAATAATAAAATATATTTTAATATAATATAATATATTATAATAATATTGCAATAAAATAATTTAAAAATTTGGTTGATTTTAATTTAATGATATCAATTTAATTATACTATATCTAGACAGGTTATACAAGATATATCTGTGTAAAATATATTTATTTATATTAATTTTATTTATTTATGTTTAATAAAATTTATTATTATATTAAAATAAATTTATTTATATTTATTTTAGTTTTATAATAATAATATATTATTATTATTAATATATTCTGACTATAAATATAATATATTATTTTAAAATATATTTTATTTCATTAAAATAAAATTAAAATAATTAAGATATTATTAAACCATTTTCAGAAACCATTTTCAAAAATTCTACATAAATGTGCTAATATATTATATTTAAAATAATATAGAAGAGTGAACAATTCATCACAATATAAAATATATAATTGCTATAAATAGATATATAATAATACAGAATATATTTAATATCAATACCATTCATTATCTATCTCAATCTATCTCTCTGGTTCGTTTTTCACATATCAATCAAATCAAATTACAAACCAAATTCTAAACATATTTCCCATCTATAAAAACATTATAAATATCATAGAAAATATCTTCCCATAATAACCAATTAGCAACAATAACACATCATCATCAACTTCTAACTAGTTCAAATCGATATAATTAGCTAAGCAGAACAAAGCAAAGCCGATACGAATTGGATTAGACCCAAAGGAACATTTGAGAGTAGAATCATGTTAGCTGAGAATAGGAATAATCGAGACCCCCTGCCGTGTTTTTATATAGAAAAAGTTTTTACTTTGATGTGTGTGCTGTGGTGCTCCGGCTGAGAGTGTTGTGGATATGCAAGTCGCGAGGTTTCAGTCGCTTGTCGTTTGGCCCGGGCTGCGTTTGGATTACATGTTTCAGTTACACGCCACATTGAAGGCAGCAAGAAGCAGCCGCCGCCGCTGTTGTCAGGGGCAAGGGTTGTCGTCCTATTCCCGGGCATTGGGGCTGAGATTGGGGCGGCAAGTGTTAAACTGCATTTGTCTGACTTTTCGACATGCTGTTCTCGCTGTAGCATGAGCCACAGACTAGAAATTACATTTGGCTACGAGAAATGCCATAGAATCAGGTGGAGCGCCCTCGACTGGGATATTACCTTACGAAATATGTTAACGCTGACAATTGACAGATGCAATCGGAGCAGCTGAGCATCTGAGCATCTCGCTGCACAGATCTCTGCTTGTAAATTGCATTTCGTCAAAGCATTCCTGTGGCTGCCTTTGACAAAGACATGCCCTCTGCTCGGCTGCTGTTGTTGATTCGAGGAAAAATTGCTCACAATAAGCTTTGACAGCCGCCTGTCAATATGCAGATTGTCTCTTCTTGTCGACGACGCACGATTTGCCAAAGAATCTCACTGACATGGCCATGTGCCAGACTCAAGTTCAAGTGTATGATTGGCTTTGTCGAATGTCTTTTATGAATTGCGTTTGTCTGCCGCCTCAACGCATTGTCTCATGGCTCTTAAAGCCTTTTTTATGTACTCCAGCAGCGAGCGAATTTATGAATCTGATTGCGCAATAAGCTTATAACACTCGAAATTCATGACAAACTGGACAAGTTAAGCCACTAAAAGAATTTCAATGTCAAAAATGATGGCAAACATGTGTGCGACGACAGCGTGTTGGCTTAAAAGCAAAATTCACTTGTGATGCTACTTGAAAGTAAAAAAATTAATTGGAATCAAATCAGAAATGAATCAAGAATTGTTTATAGCTATAAGAGCGGTATATAGTTGAGCTTTACCTTTCATCGACATCTGTCGTCATATAAATATGAAATATGATAAATATGACATATGTCTTCATATAAATATGTTCGCTATGTTCCTTCAGCTATGAGTGTCTGCTGCCAGAGTTGGACTATTCCATCTTGTCATACGAATTTTCTGCTCAATATCAACATTTCCAGACAATCAATTTAGCTTGGCCTAGGCTTAAGCTTGATCAATTATAAAAGTACATCGATTTCTACAAATATCATGATAACAAATCTTATTGAAGAAGATTAAATACAAGAAATCCTTCCTCTACAATCTCTGGCCTAGCCAACTGAGCCCTTGGCTTCACCCTAAGTAAACTTTACTTAAAAACAAACTAAATCAAGCTGCTCCGCTCTTCATCTCATTGTTGATTGAGTTGAAAGAAATCCTCTACAACCGTAACATATCACTGCAAACCTTTGCCCTAACCCTTTCTGTGCCTTGCTTTGGAAACAATTTTCTTTTGGTGAACTTCAACCATTTGTTAAGCTCATGAATAGTCGGCACACTGAGAAGCGATAATAATAAAAATCACACAAAAATTAATCACAGCAAATTGCGCAGAAAAAGCCACCGAAATGCAACAGAGTTCTGACAGCCTCCGAAAAGGCTTAATCATCTAATGCGTGCATGCACAGGCACAAACGCATAACAAAACTTGAAATTCGTCGTGGCACTTCAAAGTCCAAAAAGTATAGACAGACAGACTGTCTGGCTGGACCCTGCTGCTGGTCAAGGTGTTGACTGAGCACCTTCAAGGGGGTTACCTACGTGCACGATGACAACAAAATGGCAATTAATTGAAAGATGAATTATTAACGCCACGCTGCCGCAGCAGCCGCAGCCACCCATAGTCCATTGTTGTTTTGAAAGATGACCAGGTAAAGTTGCCGAGGATGCTACGCTGCTTTTGACGAACCGACTCACTGACTGACGGATGGATGTCTTAGACTTTTGGCTTTTGTTTGCCGTTTTGTTTGATTTATAAAAGTTCATTAATCTTGCCGAATTGTAGCTCCGCTTGACCCGACAACCATGTGCTGTAGCAGTCAGAAAAAAGCGCAGCAAATGCGTTGTAAAAATTTCAATAAAACTACAAGAAAAGCAACAAAGCTGCCCAACGGCTACAAGTTTGTCTAGTCAAAGTCAAGTTTACTTTATGATTAATTAATAAATTATTCATTGCAAGAGATGAGGTACGCAACGTGAGAAAGTGAGGCTTGAAATGAATGCAGTACAGACTAGTTAGTTGCAGATTTACACATATACAAAATATAATATTAAAAATATAAATAATTAAAATATAAATATATAGAATATGCATGTATATGTTATATATATATATATTTTAATTATTTTTATTTTTAATATTTATTTTTAATTTTTAAGTTTTATTTTATATTTTTTTTTTTTCAATTTTCAATTTTATTTTTAATTTTAAATTTTTAATTTTATTTAATGGTTTATATATTTTATTTTATTTAAGTATTTTATATTTTCTTTCATTTTATTTTAATTCATTATTTTACTTTAAATGATTATTTATATTTTTTTGATAGTTTTTATTTATTTTTTTAGATTTTATTGTTTTTTTTTTATTTATTTTTTTATTTTTATATATTTATTATATATTATTTTTTCTTTTTCATTTTTTTAATATAATTATTCCCTTTTCTACTATAATATATGATTATCTATGCACATCCATACATATTAATATCATATTTGTTTCTACATTCTATAAATACCATCCAGATCCACGTTAATCCGCCCACAATTTGTGGCTCGTCATCATAAATCATGCGATTGGCTGCAACGCGCGTCTGACATGAATATCCAAGTGGAATTTCGGGCAGCGTCTGATTGGAATTTGTAAAGTCAAAAACCATAGCTGACACTTAATTATAGGCTGCAGGCGCTGAAGCGTGCCAGTGCCCTGGGCGCGCCCCCCACTTGCCCAGGCCCCGCCATATAAATCTTGCTGCCGGGGCTAGAGTCAAGCGCTTCCCCTTGCCACTGAAAAATTGCCCGAAATGTTGACACAACTATTCAAATTAATTGATTTAATGCCACTTGCACTTGGTTATTAATGAAGTTGCGAGTGCAGCTCTAATTAGAATTAGAACGCGCGTCTGTCTGACATTAGAAATTCAATTTTTCATGCGACCAAATTAGAATTTTGCCTGCCAGACTCTGGAAAGCTGCACGTGCTACGGTTGCCACTGCCACTGCTGCAGCAGCTAGGAATATATATTTTAATAATCTACTCATGCCCAGCGCCTTGGATAATGCACTCCCAACTATTTGGCTCGTTTTAGTGCTTTTCTTGGCGACACTTTTGCAGCGGCAACACCTGCTTCCACAGACACACAGCCACAGCTACTTAAAGCAGTTTTATTTTCATTGCATTCTCTCACTGACAATTAAATTAAAGCGCATTAAAGCAAATTTATGACAGCTTAATTTCATATATTAAGATTTTATGACTGCCGCTGCTGCTGCTCGTTAAACTAAAATGCAGTTGGCCCAAGAAGTTGGCTAAGTAGTAAATTAGATTAGCGCAGCTGGGTTATCAACTCACTCTATATATATCTTCGAGTGTGTGTTTTTGTATTACCGCAAAAATCATTGCCACGCCCCTCTAATGCCATTCAATCAGCACACAGGTAGTCGTGAGACCATTCGCCCAGCCGCCCAGCCGCCCACTCGCTGATGAATGACGAGGTCGCTTGGATCTTGGCCAAAAGCATTCATTGCCACTGACATTGGCTAGCAGAGTAGCGGGGGTCAGTTTAGAAGTTGCTGGTTGGTAGTTGAGGTGAGTTATTAAATTGAGTAGAGGAGAAGTTAGGCACTGGAAGAGGTTTACTAATTGAATTCAAGCTGGGAAGAGTTGAGATGATAGGTGATTTGGGAGATAGAGATGGATAAGATAAGAGATTAGGGAAAAAGAGATGTGATAGATCCTACAGAAGTTTATTGCTGTTGAGAAGAGACCTTACAGAAATCTTCTTGCTTGAGAGAAAGAGAACCTCTCTAGTCTTTATTCACTTGATAGACAGTTAAAGAAGATTTCTCTTGAGTAAACAAAAGAGGGAAAGATAGAGAGAGAGAGAGAGAGAGCGCTATTTAACGCATCATACAAGCTTCTTCAATCTTCAGCAATCCTCAATCCAATCATATATATACTGATTCATCATCAAAGATTGAAAGATATATCCAAGCAATCAATCAGTATTAAAGTCTTTTGCTTCACTTTAAGACACAAAAATTTCTCGAGCAAACCCTGCTTCGCCGTTGGCTTCTTTTATGCGCTGCTGTTGACAGTCAAGTGAAAAATGCAACTCGCCCGCCGGCAGCCCATTGACAAGACGCTGACGATGGCGATGGAGATGCCGAGATGATGCTGCTACTGATGCTGATGATGATGATGTGAATGACGTTACGTTTAACGAAGGCAGCGGCGACGTTGACGTTTGCTGGGGCCATTAGCTGGCAATTGCGCATAAAAGTCACGGAGCGCCACTGCAGCTGGATAGTTTTTGGATACCAGGGCGGGTGGATGGGTTGGGAGGGCGGTTGGTATATGGCCAGTCGATCGGGCAATATTAAATAATGTTGTTAAAGGCGAAGCATTGAACCGCTTGGCGGAATCGCTTTGACAGCCAATGGATAAATAAATAAATAAAATCAAATGAAATTAACTTTGACTTTTCGTGTGCGGCGACATTTGTCTGTCTGCATTGGTATTCGATTCCAGCCAGAAGACGGGGCCAAAACACAAAGGTGAAATGACGCTGTCGCTGACGATGACGCAGGCGATAGCCAATTGGCAGTTCCACCAAGGCATGGCCATAAAAAATCGCAGCTCGTTTGAGCGTTTTCTGATTTGTGTCGGCTGCGCGCTGCTGCTGCTCAATCGCGTGTTTCTTTGCATTGTATCGAGTTAATTTATTGATGACAGACGCGCGATAAAAACCAAAAATGTGAATTGTCATTAGAGCTCATAAACGTGATTGACAGAACACTAAGCCACAAACAAAAAGGGAAATTGTCGGAGCGATTAACTAAGCAAGTATATTGAACTTGTCGCAGAATGCAAGCAACTAGCTCTGAGTTATAAGTGTTTATATAGAACTTTAACTTGTTTAAGATATGTTTGAGTAGTAAGTAAGTGAATAATATGTTTGTTTTAATATTTTATATATTATATATTTGAACATTTTTCATATTTAACATTTAATTTTAATATTTTTTATATTATAGATTTTTTTTATATTATAGATTTTGTATATTATATATTTTTATATTAAATTTTTATATTTAATATATTTTAACATTTTTAATATTTAATATTTAATTTTAATATTTTTATATTTTATATATATATTATATTTTTATATTTTATATATATATTATATTATTAATATTTAATTTAATTATTTTTTATATTTAATAATTAATTTTAATATTTTATTTATTATATATAAATTATTATACAAAAAAAAATCATATTCTCTTTAATATCATCCTGTCTTTAGATAATAAGAACCCAAACTGTCATCATTTTTTCAGTTTTTTCCCTTCCATTGTCCAATAATTTGCGCCTTTCCCAGGCATATTTGCATAAGTGCTCAATTTAAAAGAAATGTCTCTTTGAAACGCACATAATTCAGCACATTTTCCGCCTTAAGAAACACGTTTGAGGCCAGCTGAGAAAAGCGCATATACCAATTCCATAAAAAAATAAAATAATATCTATAATTTTATGCAACGGGATCATAAACATTTCCGCACCATATATGACCGTTGGTCATAAATATTCAAATTTCACAGTCTCACAGCATCCTCCAGCATCAATCATAAAAAAAGCAACAAGAACAAGCTCATTAAAACTCATAAATAGGAATTTGGTTGCTTCCACTACAGCTTCGGCTGGCACTTCCTGGCCGCGGCTGACCACGATTTGCATATAAAAAGCATTTAAACGCAACAAATTGCATGTAAATTGTTTTTTCCCGGACGGAGGAACTCGCCACTAATTATGCTCATTCAGAAGTGTTGACATAAATCTCCAAAAATTCATAGAGCCGCGGCTGGGGTTGCGACCGTTTAGCTCGACGCTGGACCACTGTGTCCTGTCTATAAATTTCACGAATTACTTTCAGCCTGTTCCCAGTGCCCGATGCCCAGCCTGTGCCATTGTCAGCGGCTTGTCCCAACAACGTGTTAATGTTCGTCCCGGTCTAACCCTTTCGGCTCGTCGTCGTCGTCGTTGCCGTTCTCGTCCTGGTCCGCGTCAGTGCTTGACACTAATGTGCCGCATTACAAACTGTTGAGCAATTTAATTTAATGTACCCGAGCTCCTCGTCTTCTTCACTACTTTGCAGTTGTTGCCTTAAGATATATTTGTTAGGGTTAAAGCGAATTTCGCGCTTAGTTCCAAAAATTTATAACCTTCGTGCATTTTTTGTGGTTTTCTCTGGTATTATTTTTGGTTCACTAAATACAATTTCGAGCTGCACAGTTTTGACTTAATTAAGTTAAAAAAAAAACAGTTTTAAAGGACTCTCAAGTGTATGTTCGAGTTGGACTTAATGAGTTGGAAAAATGTCGCGCAGTTGAAATTCTAATTTATGCAATCGAAATGCCGAAAAAAGGGCTGAGTTTTAAGCCAGATATTGTGGTTTATGTAAGTCAAATAAAAGGACATCTGTTGAGTTTGAGTGTGTGATGAAATTTTCGAAATCAAATATGTTTCTGTGGCAGAAGCTTGGGAATTATGGAGAGAGAAGACAGGGGAGAGACTCGTTGAATAATATCTATAATATTATTAATATCTATCCATATTCATAAATAAAATTTATAAATTACATATGAATATGAAATATGAGAGTTTGAGAGGATACTTACAACTTGTATCTTCTATTCCACTCAAAATGGTATATAAGGCATTAGATCTAAGAGGAATCTATAAAATAACTAAGGATAAGAAACCATGAAAACTTAAGATAAATTATCAAATAAATTATCTAATCAATTTGATAGTAATAAGATGGCCTTAGCTTGAATTGGGAACTAAGAATTAGAAGAAGAATAATTCTGGAGTTATTTATAAATTAAACCTAAAATTAAAAAAATTATATAATAAATATTTTAATATTATAAATATTTTAATATTATAAATATTATAATATTATAAATATTATTCTAGAAGCTATTCCCAGGCTAAATCAAATTACTTATCATTTAACAAACCAAACTAAACAATAATTATATATATTTCAATTAAATTTCCCTTTAAATATGACAAATGTCCTCTAAACAAATGATCTCTCATTTGTGGCAGCTCTTTAATTAATAAAAATTTGTCACACTTTCCAAGTCACAGAATCATCAGCAAAGTCACTCAAGCATAAGACAGACTTGAAGACCAGCTAAGTAGATTAGAAAAAAAAAGAAAACTAATTACAAGAATTTCCAGCCCTACAACCCACACAGAGACAGTCTTGGGCAATCCTTTCCATCCTCTGTCCCTGAGCTAATCACAAAAACGTGACGTCATTCGCCACGCCTTTATTATGATTTTTATTAATGATGCCGCGTTGCTATTACATATGCATAAAGCGCGTATTCCAACATTAGAGTGACCCAAAAAAAAAAAAAAATAGAAGAAATTTGTCTGTCAGACAAAGTGCGAAAGTCGGCTCAAGTTTAACCCATGTTTTAATCCGCGCGTTTAATTGAAATTGGCTTTGAGGCCTTGGGGCATTATGCGGGTCCTGCCATGGCGCACTGGGGTAAATTTCTGTTCGTTGCCTTTGCACATTGTCAAATCTTATAGATATTAATGATGTTTGGACACACAACCGCATTACGAAACAATTAATTATGCTTTTCTTATTGGCTTTGACTTTTGCGTGACTTCTGCTCTGCCGAATCGAGCTCTGATGGGGTTAAGCTTAACCCCAATAAAAAAGTATTGTTGCCCGCATAAGACAACAAAATGAATGTTTTTTTTTTAAGTATAGCAATTATTATTAAATGAGGAAAATAAGGTGAGTCATCTAGAAATTGTATATTTAATGTTTTTGAAAGTGAAGATAATTAGAATTTTTTAAATGTAAGTATTCATTACTTATGTATATGGAATATAAACAAAATATATATTTAAGAATGTATTTATTACTGAAGGAATTCTTGAAGTTCTTTGGTTTAACATTCTATACTGATATATGCAATTATTAAGCTCTGAATTTATTACAAATTTTAAAGAAATTTTATATATTTTTTTAATTTAAAGAATTTATTTACTATGGGCTGAGACTTAGTGAAACTGACTCTTATTGCTCTTGTTCTTGAGAATAATAATGTATTTAAAAATTTGTTTTATTTCTTTAGACAGTTAAATAAATTTTATGTGTAGTAAGCGTAACTTCTAGTCAGGCAGAAAGTGCAAGAAAATATTAAATATTTTTTTTAAATATTTAAAATAAAATAGATTGAAAATGAATTGATTATTCTTATTGAAAAACTAATAATAAAAAAGCTTAAAAATATTATTCATAAAATATTGAAATGTATTAAATAATAATTATAATAAATAAAGAAATCTTCATTTAATATTATAATTCATAGTCAGGCTGTCTTTCCTGCTTTACTGTTAAAAAACACAAAACAGTACCTCATAATATAAAACCTTATCTAAATATTGCCAATATTTCTTTCTCTCTTCTTTATACTTCTATATTTGATATATCGCTTTCCCTGCATATCTACGAAACTATTATATAAAAAGAAAATGTTTTCCTTGACTTTTCTATTTGTTTCAGCCCTCAGCCGTGCGCTGTTCCTTGCAGCCCGCTGACTTTGCCCCCATAATTCAGGGCTTATCGCAGCCAATCGGCCATAATTCTTATGCCTGACATAATGTACCTCACAATGTTGTTTATCGTTGGCAATTTTTGTGCAACTTTTTAGCAATTTACAAAATATGGCATAATTCCGCCGCGGCGGGGCATGGCTTTTTTGCAGCTTCAACGTGTTGGCTTGTATTATTGCCCACTTATTGGCATCTAGATAGCAACTGTTGTTGGCAATAAGAACTTAAATATATATACAAAGAAGCTGAGATGCTTGCCCAAGATTTGAGTGAAAGTGCACAGCGGGTCGGCTGTGTGAATCGGGGTTAGGCAGCTGCGCCACACAAGTCAAATGCCAGCTAATTAAAAGTCTCGCAAAGGTCTCTCCGCAGACTTCCAATCAGGATCATTAATAAGGATTTCGCGACGTAGGCCTTTTGCGTCGTTAGACAAAGTTCTCACGTGTTCTATTCGTGCAGTGAGACAAAAGTCGAAATCGCTGGCAATGCAAATATTTATATAAGTTACTTTTTGTTGCTATTTTTTGTCGCTTTTCCAAATGTCAAATGCGAACAAAAGGGTTAATGAGTTCAGCGGCGGAAGCTACTTAAACTCCTGATTAATGATCTAAAAAAAACCTTCACACGTAGGCAAAATAAAAGAACTGCAGCGCAAATCATTAATTAAAAACAGGTATGAAAAAAACATCAACGTATGCAAATTTCAATTTTCTAAGGCAAATCACAAAAATTTTCAATTATAAATTCATTGAAATGACATTTAGGCGAAAGTTCATCAGTCACTGCGCAGGGTAGCGCCTCGCTCTCTCTCGCTCTCTATCTCTCTCTCTCTCTCTATCTCTGTATATATAGAAAAACAATCCCTATCATAGTTAAATATAATAAATGTTTTTCAGTTTCTTTACTTTTTTTTTGGGCTATATGCAAATTGTCAGTTCTCTCCCAGCTCCACACTCAATTAACTTTGTTGTCAATCAAATGCAAATATTGTGGTTCTGTGGCAGTTCACAATTTGTAGCTCCGTCTATTGCGGCTCATTAGAATTGCTCAATTATTCCATCAATATGCACTGTTGTTAATCGAATTTGTGTGTGCAGTCGCGGCGCGTCAAAAATTCATGAATATTTAAATATGCCGCGGGGTTTACTCTTTTTTTCAGCTGTTAAGGTATTGGTTTTTGTCAATTTGCCTGGGAAAGTTTAGCTAGCGTGACGCTCAGCTCAGGGCCCCGCGTCGCTCTCTGCATTAGCATAAAAGAACTTAAAGAAACTTATAGTTCTTGCAACCGATCTATCAGACATTGTTTGTAAATTGCTCAACACTGTTGTAAAACAACGCATTAAAGCCCGTCAGCCATCTATGCATGCCCATCCCAGCTCAGCCCGCCACGCACTGGATGATCAATCAAAATCTGAATTTTAATGTTATGCGGTGCATGAAACCAAACAGGAATACAAAAATAAACCATATCCTGAATATGCAGAGCCAAAGCAAAAAAGTGTACAAGAATTCACAATGCGACGACAGCCAGCACAAAGGGTGCGCCGCTATTTTTCTAACCCTTGTAAAAGGCAGCAAAAAAATATTTGGAAAATTCGAAAAAAGAAAAAAGGGAAAAGCGTTTGACGGGTAACCAGTAGCTGCCACAGCAAAATAGTAAAAGTCTGTCGCACGTCTGTTGCTGAAGGTATCGACAGTTTCGCTCTTTTCCTTTTTTCATTCCCTTTTCACACCAGAAGGGCTTTGTGGCACAGCCCACACTTGACTCTGCTTGAATTTGGTGCCCCCCGTCAGTCAGTCCAGCCAGTGGCTTAAATGTCTAATTTAAATGCATGCGCTTTTAACAGTTGCAGACAGAGATTGATGATTGTTTTTAAATTGGCCAAGACTTGGTAAACATCTCGCATATAATTGCTTACAAACACAGCTTGGGGCAGGGGGGCAATCAAAGAGCTTTTGCTCATTAACCTATCTGATGTATGTTGATATGTGTAGTTAAGGGAATACCCCTACTCAACTGCCGCAGGTGCAGATTTTCCCTTGGCGCAACCCCCCCACACATGAGATGCCATCTATTTTATTTTGAAGTTGTTAATTTATGATCTCTAACAAATCAAGTTGGCTATGCTCACTTAACAAGACAATGCCCGACTTTTTGTGCTGAGGTGTATAAAATTTAAAGCATTTATCGTAAATTTTGATCGCTGCTGCCATAAAAACTGATAACGTGGACACATCAAACATGTGTGGAGCCCCTCGGTCAGTGCTGAATATGGGACAACCCTTAACCGCACACACACTCGCCACACATCCTGTTTGCCGCGCAGACAATGGACTATCTCTGAGTAGGATGTGGAAAACAATAAAAGGCTGCCCACATTTGAGAGTCCACACTCTCTCTCTCTCTCTCTCGCTGAGCCAACTAGAACGGATGTCATTAGGCCTATTTAAAGTAGTTTTGGCCGCAGGCAAATTACACAAAGTATATACGGCAGCGGAAATCGTAAACACAATCCCTGCCACTGCCACTGCCACTGTCGCTGTCCCTCAATTTATCAGCCGGACTGACAATCCAATTGCAATTCGTTGCGCCTTTGCCTCGGGTTCACAGATTTTGTCACAATGCGTGGCTAGCGCCTAAATAAATGTCAAAATCAATTTTTGCCCGCCGACGCAGCCGATAAAACTCGATCCCGACTCGCTTTCAATTAGTGCCGCTCAATTGATTCTTTAAAATCCATTTTCGGACCTCACCGCGGCACGTAGTAGCGGCCTCACTGCCGCCGTTCGCTACGCTCCGGTGTTGTACCTTTAAACTCGCTGAATGAAGTTGCAAAGGGTTTAGATATTGCTAAATCGTCACAGTTCTAGTGAGTATGGCACATTTGTGCAGGATAGTTATAGAGGTGAGGGGACTTGCATTGAGCAACAATTGAAGCCAAGTTTATGGCACAAGCCAGCAAACCAGATATAAATGATATGTAACTCATCAATTGCTATTCAAATTTGTCTTCTATACAGATATATTTAAGATAGTAAAGAAGTCATAGAGTAGATAGAACTCAAGAAATATTAAACATTTCACTAGTTTTCCATAGATATATAGAAATCGAAATATATCCTTTTACATATTTATTTCTTATTCTCTTATCATCCTCTTCATAATCCTAAAGCCACAGAATATACTGCTGAACTCAAGAAATATCAAACATTTCTTTAGTTTTCTATAGATATATTAAAAATCGAAATATATCCTTTTAAATATATATTTCTTATTCTCTTATCATCCTCTTCATAATCCTAAAGCTACAGAATATACTGCTGAACTCAAGAAATATCAAACATTTCTTTAGTTTTCTATAGATATATAGAAATCGAAATATATCCTTTTATATTTCTTATTCTCTTCATAATCCTAAGCCCACAAAAAAATACTGCTAACTCCACAGACTCTCAAAATATTAATCCTAATTTTGCCAAAATAAAACTATTCTCATATAAATCATCCACAAATTCCAATTCCCTCAAGCAAACCCAAACCAGCTGCAAAAAAAAAAATGATGAAAATCTCGCAATCTTCTCACAATAATCTCTCAAAATATTTTGTATTTTATTTTATAGTTTCGTGTTTTATTAATTGCTGCAAATTTACTGCAATTTAGGGCAGCCCTCTTTCGAATCAATCAAAGTCAGCATCATATCCCGAAATATATCAAAACAATAAAAATCAAAAAGAAATCCATAAGAAAACATAAAAAAAGCGCCGTCATAAATATTTTGAAAGACGCAAAACCATAAAAATGCAGTGTGAAATTCACAAAAAATAAATCAATAAAAAAACTCAAAAATGCAGTGCGAAATTCACACAGTAAAAAAAAATCAAACAGAAATTGCGCTGAAAAACAACCCAAAATGCAATTGATACAACACTTTTGCAACTTGGGGTTGGGCTGCGGGTTTCGTTTGAAGTGGGCAGAGCCAATAAATGCCCATCAATGAGCAGCGTCGAACCTTCTTTGAATGCAGTTTTGAAAACAGTTTAAATTTGATTTGGGTGCAGAAGTATCGTTCCTTCTCTCTTGGCTGGGTAAGGGTTGGGCGCAACCCTTTCGAGTGAAGCGCGACTGGACCGCTGAAGCGTTGCGTCCAAGCGCTAAATAAATCATTTCTCTTCGATTAATTCGCTTGCTGACATGTGGAGAGTGCGCGCACACACACATTCACACAGTCACATGTGCATATATGGTTACGGCTAAAGGGTTACGGGGCTTAGGGTGACGGCTAAACGGCCGCTACTCATGTCAAATTTTGGCTTTTGCTCCGCTTTGTAGTGGCATGGAAAATTGTTTTTTATGCACGCCGCACCAACTCGGTCATAAGTTATAAATTAGTCGACTTTTCAAGTGCTTTAAAGTTGCCAAAGGGTTTAGGCTTCAAGGAAAAACCCTCGCTCTGTCTCTCTCTCTCTCTCTCCCAGTGACATTTCCACGTCATTGATTTCCCCTTTTTTTATGATTTTTGATTTTTAAATTGTTGCCTCTCGCTTTGTGCGTAACAATTGGCACTTATGTCTCGAGCACTTTTAAGTGCATTGATTAATTTTTATTTTGATCGTTTTGAAATCAATATTGTTTGCAAATTTCTGTAAATACCCTTGTTCCAGGCGCACAGTTGGTCTGTGTAATTTGCCATCATTTGCAACGCCCAAAGCAGTCTTTGGGACGAGGGGTAAATACTTAAGGCCATCAACTAATAAGAAGAAGCCTGGGCGAATTTATGTAGTGGAAGTGTGTAAAAAAAAGGATTGCCCCGACGAGCAGCGTGAGAGAGTTTTGGGCTCAAAAACTGCAGCTTAGACAGTGGTAAGGAGTATTGAAAATTGAGAAATGAGTGGTTAAAGGTGGTATAATGATTGTTGTGGCACTTGGAGAGTGGTTTATAGTGCAGTCAGGCGAGCTGAAGTTACTTGAAAAGAGAGAGAGAGAGGGAGAGTCTATGAGCTAGTTGAGTTTTATCTGTCTATCAATAACTGTGTAGATAGAGTTTTTGCCATCTTTCAGTTATCTGTTTATAGAATATGTCAATTAATCTTCTGTTATAGATTTTCTAGTCATATATATTTCGCTCTAGACATTTCTCTATATATCTATCAAGATATATATATATTTAACTACCTATCCAGATATATCTATATTTATGTATCGATATATATTTATTTATATTTCTGTAGATATATTTAGACATATCTTTATGTATTTATCTATCATATCTATATTTATCTACATATCAAGATATATCTATATCAACGTATTTATATAGCAAGACATATCTATCTATCTAGACATTTTTTTAGATAAAATTAGAGATCTCTTCTTGTATCTATATATCTAATAAGATATATCTATAGCTATCTACCTACCTAGATACATCTATATCAACGTATCTATATAGCTGGACATATCGCTTTATCTAGACATTTGTTTATATATATTTAGAGATATTTCTATGTATCTCTATACCTATCAAGACATCTATATTTATTTACATATTTAGATATATCTATATTTAAGTACCTATACTAGATATATCGATCTATCTATACATTTTTTAAAACATATCTTTATTCATCTATCTAATCTGAAAATCTATGTTATAAAACAGAATTTAAATATATAGTTCCCTTTCTCTAAATTAGCCAAAATGAGAAGTACTTCAGCCTTATTCCCTCTCATAATAATAGAATCATATATCAATATTTTACTATATCACAGAAGGAAAAAAAGTTTTACATTTTCCAAGATATCTTAAAAAAAAACTTATATAGCAACAAATATTCTAATCCTCTCCTTATTCATCATGCCGCAGACAAATTCGTTCTCGTTTTCAATAAATTTATTTCTCAGTTCTCAGTTGATTTAGGTGATTTTCATAACCCTTTGTAGATCATGCATGGAAATTTAATAACTTAATCGAGTCGCACACACGCCCAGTAAGTCATATACTCTCTCTCCCATACTGACATTATTAACAATTACGTCACGAGCGTGGCTCACTTTTAACCCTAGAGATAATTTAATCAGCGCTACTTCAAGTAGGTAATGCTGTCCACAATAATACTACAATAAGAAAGGGAGCAAGAGATGAGAATGTGAATGGGCATGAGGACGAGCAGGCAGCACAGTCAGCTCATGTGTGAGATTTACGCGTTCGCCTTTCACTCGAAACAACTGAAATCAAAGCGTAACAAATTGCGGGCACAGGCAGCAGCAGCAGGGGCAGGGACAGGGGCAAACAACTTTCACTGCACGGATTAGCAGGCACGTGACTTTTTTCCAATGCGAAACGCTCGGCACCGAAAGGAACCTTTTGTTTGCCCGCTTCGACTATTGAAAGCCGATTATATAGGCGAGTATTTACACTTCATTATTAACATTATGATGATGTTGACGAAGGACAATGGTCAACTGGTCAGCTGGTCGACTGGCTACTTAATTATGTCACTTTGAGCGAATTTATTAATTTTTTTTCCCTTTCGCCTGCGGCCGTGCAAATCGATTTGTCGTTATCTATAGCCATATCTATTAATATGCATTGGGCTGGCTTATTGACATGTGAAGGGTGTGGCCAATTTGCATGCTACTGACACGCGTCCGACTCGGCGCTGATCAAAGCGACATCCGGACGGGGCAGCAGCGGGGCAAGCGGCGCAAAACTCTATGCAAATCGCAGTCAGGCTGTCAATAAATGTGCTTGGACAGAGGTCAATGAGTGCTACTTAATCAATGTCAGCGGCGTAAGGCCTGGGAAGATCTCACTAAATGCCATGATGCATGGCTGTCAGAAAGCCAATAAGCGGGCAGGACTAAAGTGAATAAATATGTGAAAAATATATTGAATAAGTTATGGCATAAGCGAGTAGATGCTGAATATATTATAAGCAATCCTAGGGGATATAAATAGTTAAGAAAATTATTTAAAGTAGAGAAGATGGTAGCAGAGCTGTGAAGCACAAGTTATAGTCTCAATAAAAGTATATATATCACACGTAAAGGGCCTGAGAGCAGCAGTAAACATCAACTCGCCTCACACTGCGTCAGCGCTGTTGGTGTCTAATGATTAGCCAACTACCAAAGTAGGCGGCATTGATATAATGGCAAAGCCAGCAGCGGCAGCAGCCGCAATGAACTGAGCTGAGAGTGAGTGAGAGAGCTCAACTGCGACTCGAGCTCAAAGCTACTCAAACGCAACTCAACTCTTTGTCAAGCATTTTCAATTTCGTTAATGACCCAAAAGTGCCGTAAAGCAATTTATACACGGCCAGAAGGAGGTGGAACCCAGAGCTGAGCCCAGCTCACTGACACAAGACAAATAATAGCGCAGCAGGACATTGACAACAACACCCGATGAAACGAGAGCTCAGGGCAAAAAGAGACAGAGAGTGGGAGAGAGAGGGAGACAACAGACGTTGAGTCTATGGCAACTGGTCAGTAATTGACTGCCGTTGCAGCTGATGGTCGTTGGCCGGGTTTCGGTTGCTGTTGCTGTTGCCTGCGCTTTGGTTGCTGGCCAAACGCCGATAATGAAGCGCAATTGTTGAACGTGGCAACAAATTTTTGGAAGCAGCACACAAAGTGCAACTGCAGCGAGCGGGGCTGCAATTAATCATATTCCGGCGGGGCCCAGTCTACGAATGACTTCTTTTATGGCCACTCATAAACCATTGACCGTATACCCTAGGTTATTTTCAACTAATTTAAGGTGTTGCCCCCAATGCCAGACGTAAATAAATCATTAATTTTCCTTGGCCAAACACTTGGAGACTTTTTACAAATGCATTCTTGTGGCAAACGCATATGTAAGTTCGTTTTTTCCATTTTTGGGGACCGCCTGCGGTTTTGTGGGTGTTGACACACGTTTAAGCGCTGGGAGTATGGAGTCCCGGGCAACTGGGCAATGAATCACAAGATTAATGAAACGATAAGGCTTGAGCACTAAATGTCAATCTAGCAATCTGAAGAAGCCTTCCGTCAATCCCTCTCTCTCTCCCTCTCCCTCCTTCTGAGCACCAGAAACAATTAACTCAGCTCCAGCTATTGAGCAGCCCAACTCCCAGCTCCCAGCTCCATTTGCCTGCCAAGTCTTCTTCGCCTTTGATATTTGATTTGCCTTTTCCGACTTCACGTATGCGCTACTATCTATATTGTACTTCGTTTGTGGTCATATTGCGTTTCACTTTTGCTCCACTTTCAGTTTTTGCGTCAATTTGCGTTGGGGGCGTTGTTTGCTAAAGCCAAGAAACTGGGTCACTGCTGCGGCTCGGGGGCGGCCTGCAAGTGCCTGGGTTACTGTACTTTCCGGACAATAGGGAAAAAGTAAAATCCAGCAAATAAAAATCAATAGACCCTCGCCTGTAATTAGCTTTTCGCTCAAACTGCATGCGAAGTTCCGTTTCAACTTAGTCGAAGCAACTCAAGTGACTCATTTGGCCGTACGAGAAACCCATTATTATAATACACATTCGCTTGCCTTTATACTGGGGATTTAGCAGGAGTAAAGTGAATGTGAAATGCTCTCTTTAAGAGCTGGATTGGAATGTTGAGGCGTTTACTGTTTAGGGTAGGCTAAGTATCTCTTTATGAATCTTAGAGCATATATATATAAATACAAATATAAATATAAATATAAATATAAATATAAATATAAATATAAATATAAATATAAATATAAATATAAATATAAATATAAATATAAATATAAATATAAATATAAATATAAATATAAATATAAATATAAATATAAATAAATATAAATATTAATTATAAATATCAATATAAAGATAAATATAAATATAAATATAAATATATAAAAAAAAAAGAAATAAATAAATAAATATTAAAAATTACTTATTAAAATATATATAAATGTTAATTATAAATATCAACAATAAATATACATAAATATTAAAAATTACTATCATCATTCAGCTCATTCAAGCATGTGTTTCTCAATTAACTACAAATATTTTATCATTAATTGACTCTCAAATTCCAAGCATAATTGGCTTGGCTGGGCTGCCTGCCTGCTCATACACGAGCCAGGACACGCGACTAAAGTGCTAACATTTGCATACCCTACAATTTCCGAGTCGCTTATCAATGCCAAAAATCAAGCCACACGCGAAAAACAAAAAAAGTGAACACTTAACCCTATGGGCCCCGTCTGGCTGGCTGGCTGGGTCAGCCGCCGCCGAAGGACCCTAATTTCCAGGTCGCTTGTTGTCATGTCACGACAATTAAATATGTTCAGTGCGCTTTTGCGCGATTTAAATTAAGATAATGCGGCAAATTAGCGACCCGAAATGTTTGCATAATTATATCATAGGAACATTTTCGACTGTCCGAGTTATCAGCGAGCGTCGATCATTTGTCACAGATGTTGCATTTTGGGTCACAATTATGCTCTAGGGGCGAGACCCTGATGACTTGAGCATTTCCCCAGTTAACTTCGCTTTTCTCTCAGCATTTTTATGGAACTCTCTGTGCGCGAGTGTGAACTGCGGTGGCTTTTAAGCAGCGTAACCTTTTAATTTAACCCTTGCCGCAACTTGTGGCATGACACCACAGAAATATGCCATGCCAAAAACTGTTTTCCCTTCAAGGTGACATATTGGTTTTGCGATAAGCATCGGTAAATGCATGTGGGCGAAAGGGTTGTGTCGGCCGGCGAAAGGGTTAACAGCCCGCCCCGAACAGACAAACAGTAGACAATGCCAGCTGGCAAACAAAGGTGAGATTTGTTTTATTTAATAAAGGAAGGAAGGGGTCTTAAGGGTCCTGGCCGATCAGCGAAGGTTTGAGAAGTCAGTCTGACCAGATCGGATTTAATCTACTCAAATTTAACTTTGAAGCTCTTCTGCTTCTGACTAATAATGCTGAGTTCATAGTTCATTTCGGTTTCAAAACGTAAACTTTCGATCAAGACTTCAAAATTTATTTAATTAAATCAAAGCAAACATAGGTAAATAATCTATCAAAGAGAATTTACTGTCCACTTAACCTCTTCCACCGCATCTAGCATGATCTAAAGAGCCACGGGATGGAGGCTAGCATGCAAAGAGAATACCTTAGCCCTCCAGTCTATTCCAATATAGAAGACGATATGGAAGGTAATAACACAGAATACATAGAACTTCCAGCTGCAGCTATAAGTATGGAGGGGTAGGTAAATATATAAGAAGAAAATTCTTATAGAGATTCTAATATAAATATGAACTGCTCTCTCAGTGAAGAAGGTACTCAGCTACTCGGTGCCAATTTAGGTAAGTTGAGCAAGAGTCTGGCATAGCTTCTGCCTTTCCTACATGAATTCTTAACTCCAACAGATCCAACTCCAGATCCGAGTAAGCAACAGAACTATGAAGATGCACTTGGCTACTTTAGCCATGCTCCATCCCAAGCTTTTAGTGAAAATTGTGGTTCTCCCAGTTTACTTGACTGCGAATCGAATGAAAACAACTGTCTAATCGATAGCAGCGGGGCGGTTAATCAAAATTATGCAGTCGACGGCAGTGCTTGGGCTCAGCCCAATCAAACCGAGTTTCAAGGTACCCAAAATTTCGTGGATGCTAATGCAGCTGGCTTGGAAGCCCTTGATCCACAATTGAGTCAAGTTAGCGGTTCATTTATGGAAAATCGTGCCGCTCAGACCAATCAAACCGAGTTTGAACACCCAACTACAGGCAATTTAGGAAACTCTATAAACATGGATCGTAATACTGCTGGCATGGCTGCCTTTCAACCACACGAGAGACAAGAAAGAGCTTCATACATGCCCGATCAAACCCAGTTTCAATACTCAACTATAGGCAATGCACAACATTTGAACATGCATCGAACTACAGCTGGCTTGGCTGCCTTCGATCCACAAGAGAGCCTACACGGCGCTGCATACGTGGAGAATCCAACTACCCAACCAAATCAAACCCAGTTTCAATACTCAACTATGGGCAATAGAGAACATTGCTTGAACATGGATCGAACTACAGCTGGCTTGGCTGCCTTCGATCCCCAAGAGAGCCTACACGGCGCTGCATACGTGGAGAATCGAGCTGCCCCACCAAACCACACCCAGTTTCAGTACTCAACTATAGGCAATGCACAACATCAGGTGAACATGGATCGAACTACAGCTGGCTTGGCTGCCTTCGATCCCCAAGAGAGCCTACACGGCGCTGCATACGTGGAGAATCCAACTACCCAACCAAATCAAACCCAGTTTCAATACTCAACTATGGGCAATAGAGAACATTGCTTGAACGTGGATCGAACTACAGCTGGCTTGGCTGCCTTCGATCCCCAAGAGAGCCTACACGGCGCTGCATACGTGGAGAATCGAGCTGCCCCACCAAACCACACCCAGTTTCAGTACTCAACTATAGGCAATGCACAACATCAGGTGAACGTGGATCGAACTACAGCTGGCTTGGCTGCCTTTGATCCCCAAGAGAGCCTACACGGCGCTGCATACGTGGAGAATCGAGCTGCCCCACCAAACCACACCCAGTTTCAGTACTCAACTATGGGCAATAGAGAACATCAGGTGAACATGCATCGAACTACAGCTGGCTTGGCTGCCTTCGATCCACAAGAGAGCCGAGAAGGCGCCTCATACATGGAAAATCAGGCATATCAGCGCTGGTATAACGATATGAATGCCAATGCGCCTCAATGGCGAATAAGTCCACAGCAAATCAATGGAGATTATTATCAATATACGAGTTTAAGCAATTATGCTTCCAATTATCAACATTCATACAAGGGCAATAATTTCAATCACTTTCCAAACGGAACGCTCAGGGACATCTTCTTGCCTGGCGGCGACAACGATGCGCATCCTTTTTACAATGCGAGCTGGTTGTCTCCCGAGGACTACTATGAAGGCGATGAGGTATTACCCGGTCAAGCAATTTACTCATACGCAAATATGGAGTCTCTGCCGTTGTCCGACTATACAAAGTGTCAAATGAGATAGTTGTGGATAAGCTGAATATTAAATTTGTTTAGCGCTGTAAAAATTTGGGAATATTTGTGAATATATGAAGGCACTTCAGACGTTATGTAAATTTCAAAATAAAGGCAACAAATAAATGGGAGAATCATTTAAACAATTTAGTTTGTAATGCAAAATAGATTAAAATGTGTATTTCATAAATATGGAAAGTTAAATATGGGCATAAAATATATGCGGAGTTTGCTCTTGGGACTTACAACAATTTGTTTATGAATATATCTATTGTGTTCCCTCGAAAGTCATACCGACCAGATATGAAACAATAATAAATATAATAATAAAAAAATATTTTTAAAGAACTTAACTTGTTCATTCTCCTCGTATACACATATACAATATTAAGCCTTCAAAGTAATATTTTATATATATTTTAATATTAATATAAAATATATATTTTAATATTAATATATTATATATTTTCTAAAAAAATTTGTCAACCAATTTTTCTTTTAGTTATAAATTTCTAAGACAGACCAAAATCACATTCATAAATTGCAAATAATTATATTATTAAAAATATATATATTTTGAATTTTGTTCAAGATCTTGAGCAGTAATATTTTTTAAATAAAATTTAAAATTATAAAGAATAATATATTTTAAATAAAAAATATTGTAAACAAAATTTTCCATTTCAGAAATAAATTTCTGAGACAAACCATTTCCCGAGATATTTTCATAACCAATCCCGAATCCCAAATATTTATAAATTAATTACGAAAACAGTTTAGTTTTATGATAATATTGTTTTTTGTATAAAATTGTATTTATTTTCAAATATCTTATAAAAATGTTGTAGTTCGCTTACATTATTTGTTGTAAGCATTGGATTAATTTAATTATTTTCTTTTCTTGTATTTATTTTTTTTTTTGCTGCGTACACAAAATGCCCGAAAGAAAAACAAAAATATTTTTTGTAATTTTGCTAAAGTCAATAATAAATCGTAAAATATGCTTAAAATTTTTAATATTTTTAATTTTTTTGTAATTGTATCAAAATTGCTTAAATTATGAAATTTGTATTTTAATTTTTGAGTTTATATTTTTTTTTTTGGTTCGGCGGTTTTACTGTAGTTTTTTGTTTTGTTTCATTGACACACATTAAATGTTTTCGTTTTGTATATATAAAAATTGTCTGCTTAGAAACTATTTTGTACAATGTAGTTGTTGTCTTTGTTGTATTTCATTTGTTACATTTGTTGGTTCGGTAAGAAATATTATAGTTTATAGTTTTTTGGTTGGGAATACACATTTATATCTTTACTCTAGTTGAAATGCTAAAATTTGACATTTAGTTGTATATATACTTAGTACGTAGTATGTGTGTGTGTGTGTGTGTGGCATATGTATATATGATAGTGTGCTTAGTGTTTTGACGACTGTTTAGTTGTAGACACAGATGCTAATTAGTTTTGAATGATATACATATATAATATATATATTTTATAGGTTTTCCTTTTGCCTTTTGAAATCATAATATGGAAATAAACATGTTTGCAGCTGCTACGCCTATTTGAACCAACTTTTACAACCCGAAACCTTTACGACATTTTGAAACTGAGGCTTACAAAATGCTCAACCTTTCCGACCCACTCGCTGTTTACTACCAAAATAAGTACCAATAATATTATATCACTTTCAGCAAATTGATGACAAATTTCAAATTTTGAATTTTGAATTTTGAATTTTCTTAAAAATCGTTTTAAATACTACAAAAAATATAAAATACATTTTTCATTTTGTTTAGCAATAAATAAAAATAAAAATCCTCTCGACTCCTTGCTTCCATCCGTTCGTCCCCAGAAAAATCACAATGCGCTTTGATTGAGCTGCCACCAAAAAATGAACTGTACAATAATAGTCAGTTGTGTTTAGTCTTTGCGTCTCTTAGCCAAAATCTACTGCTGCTTCGCATCTGTCATATCAGCATCAGTTGCTTGTTCATCGCCTGCGCCGCTGCTAATCTCGAAGGAGATTTGTATAACAGTCGGCCGTCGCTGGGCTGGGTTGTAGCTGTAGAGCCGCAAGGCGTAGCAAAAGATCTGAGCCAACAGCTCCCAGCAGCCAAACTCCGACATGGACATGGCGCCCTGTTCGCGGCCCAGCGGCACTGAAATGTTGGCGCGAAACTGTGAGCTGCCGGTGCGTGGTTGTCGCTGTTGTTGTTGTTGTTGCTGCTGCTGTGGTTGTTGCTGTTGCTGTTGCTGCTGTTGTCGGGTCTCGTTCGTTGGGCTGGAGCCGACGCTGCCTGCTGCTTGTTGCGCACTGGCTTGTTGCCTGCTTCTGGCCAACAGTTGCGCCTGATCGGGTATAAAGTAAGCGATTGCCATTGTCTTTTTTAAATTTTCTTTTAGTCTTAATAAATGTCACTTATTGCACTTATTCACTTGGGTTTATCAAAATTTGCCACTTCCGTGAGTTTTCACCAAAATTTCTTTTGTTGGCGCCAAAACGGAAACTTTTCGTTTTTACGTTAAATAATCTTTGCCGCTTGCGTGAGCTGCTCTAGCGTCTGTTGCTGCCTTTTCAAAGGTTCTGCGTGGACTGACTGTAAATATCCTTGCCGCAGTCACTTTTATCAAATAGCTGCGCTGCCCGCGACAACGACGACGACGACGTCGTTCGTGCTTCCTAGGAAGCAACACGGCGCTCGCTCGCTCAACGAAATGTCACCCCCCTTGGCAAACACACACACACACACAGGCACACTCTCCGCGCCAGTGGTGGAGGATGGAGTGTGTGTGCTTTGTTTATGCCAACAACCAACCAATTGAACCACCAACCACAGCCACTCACACTACAAGCCCAGCGACGGTAGGCAGCGGGCGCAGTTCCCATTTGCCACCCCAAAAAAAAAGTCACAGTCACGGCTGGGCTTTGGCTTTGTTACCTTTCCGCGAGAGAGTTAAATGCACAGAGAAAGAAAGAGAGAGAGAGAGAGAGAGAGAGAGAGAGTGCAAGCGAGCGAGCGCACACAATGAGAGTACGAGCTCATATATAAAGCGGAGCGCGTTACGTTACGACGTAAAGTAACGTAAGCGACTGAGAGAGGGTAGCTAATGCCACATTCGAACTAGGGGTTTGCCTTCATACAGTGTGTGCGCTATGGCTTTGCTAGGGCAACTTCCCAATTGAGGGGAATCTGTTCGAAGTTCGAACTCAGTTCGAGCTCGAGCTCGAACTCTGCTTGTCTGGCAATCAACAATTGTTTCCCCTCAGCGTTCAAAGTATGGAAAAATTGTTGGGATTGTTATATTATTATGATTATATATAACTAGAATTATTATATATTTTTATTATATTATATATAGCTTTCTCCAACAGGAATTCTATAATCCTTAACAATTTTCTTTTCTCATTCTCTTCAGTTGAAGGTTTCGGAAGAACAGCCATTCAATCTCTTTGAGCTTGACACCCAGTGGAATGGGTATATGCGTTTCGTTATGTAACCAGCAGAAAAAAATATAATATATATATATATATATATCCATGCCAAAGAATAATAAAATATATCGAAGCATATTCTTTTTAAAAATTTCAATAAAATAGAATAAATTGTCAAATAATAGATGAAAAATTGGATATAAAAATTGGCTATAAAAATCAGATCAGCTTTCAAAGTAAAATCTCTTGTCTATATATGTATCTCTGTCTCTAGTTCTTATCTATATTATATTTGTAAAATAAAACTCACTTTAGACACCACAAACTACAGAGCATCTCCCACTCAGTCACTCCCACATCAATTGCTGCAAGATGCTGCTTGCAAACCTTCAACTTGGCCCGTTTGACACAAGCCACTCCGAGCAAAGGGAACACTGCGTTTAGCCTTGAAACAAACAGTTCCGGCTCCAGCAAACATTCTACAACTGACCTTGAGGTCCCCCTTTACACAGAGCAAGAGCGAGAGCTAGCTCATCCATTATGATAAACCACTTCCTGCTAGTTTTTGCAGTCCACACACTTAAGTAAATGGCAGTTCGACTTGTAACAATTTTGAAACAAATAGAGGGAAGAGTTGGCCGAAGATTTAATACACTTTGTCAAATATATCAAATTAATATGTGAATAAATATAAATTAAATAAATATAAATAAATTAAATATCAATAAAAGACACATGAATAAAAATAAATTAAATTAAATAAATATGAAAAGAGATTAGTAATAATAAATAAATACTTAGTAAATAAAATCAATGTAAATTGAATATACATTAAATCAAATTAAAAAATTTTATTTAATAAAAATAAATAATCATATTAATAATCTTCAATTATATACTTTAAGTAAGACTCTGTTATTTAATATGTGAAGTAAATAAATTCTTAATTTGTAATAATAATAATAATTTAACTATTAATTGTATATTATATTTATATATTATTTTATATTATTTTTTAAAATTAATAAATAAACTGATTCAGTATTTTGAATAAGTTTCGTGATTAAGAAAGTTTTAGCCCAACAAACCAAGTGATATATTTCAGATATTCAACTAGATTCCATAACTCAAACAAGCATCTCCTACTCAAACTATTTCTTCCCCAAGCCCACACAAACTCCACAACTAAGTCATAGTAGCCACACCAGAACTTAGTATATATTTAAAATGCCAAACGAGCTTTTTTTGCCGCTCGCTGTTTGTTGCTAGGGGCGAAGCATGCTTCAATGTCGGTGCCAAGGCCAAGTAGCTGCCATTTGCCACAGAAATGGCACATGGTAAATGCTGCCACCTCGAAAGCTGTGCTGAATTGACTATCAAGGACACGCCGGCCGGCTGTAAGCGTCGCTGCGTGTGACCTTGACAATGAAAATCGTTTAGGGAGCGCTCCCTATGGCTTGGGTGCGTGGGCGGCTGGCTCACTAAGCATTTGACACAGTTGACAGCACGTGCTTTTTATGCGGGCATTATGAGCAGCTTTCAAGGTCGCAGGATATCGATTGCGGACAATTGTGCGTGTGAAATGTCAAAGAAAAGTTTCTGCTTGCAGTTGCGGGAAGCGCTTTAAGGACTTTAGACAAATGTCAAGTTATAGTGTGAGATGTAGTGGGGAAGATAAGTAAAAGGGTTTTGGGCAAGGCTTTAAGAGGGCATTTTTTTATATAGAGATTTTTTATATGAGATTTGACTAGGAGTTTGGGAATGATTTGAATGAGAAGCTGGGTTTAAGTCTTCAGAAAAGTATGCATAATGATATATATTATTCAGATATAATATAGATATCTTTATCATTATCAACAGTTAAGAGTTAAGCTAGCTTTTCCCTCTTCTTCAAGAACACATACCTATATATGTATTCAAAACTTCCATCTATACCACAACTCCAACTCCAACTCCATCTCCTCGCCAACTGCATCCCAAAAAACTTGGCTCAGCTTGGCGCTGGCAATGCTTATCAGCAATAAGCAGCTGCCACAGCTGCACAACTGCACTTGAAGCTCATTAAAAATTTGCAGCAGCCAAGTTGGCAGGTTGCATTAAAAGCGCCGAACGGCATCATATCAAAAGCTGCTGCACACACACACAGAGAGAGAGAGAGAGAGAGAGAGAGTCGACGGCAATGAAATGCAAAAGTGCACTTTACACATTTGTGCGTAATGATTTTCCATTAACGTAAATTTGAATTAACAGCGGAGTGAAGAGTATAAACGTAATTACAAGAATGCCAATGTTTAAAACAACACGCGCCACACACCCACACCCACACCCACTCCCCCACCCAACCACCCACTCAGACACTCCTATCGCAGCTGCTCTCGGCTCAGGCATTTGATAAATGCCAATGGCATTGCCTGCCCGCTGCTTGCTCTACTCCAATCCTTTTTGCCAATCAGTGGGCGTGGCTTGAGCCTGATTGTCACACAAAATGTTGCGGCTGCTGACATGAACTCCATGCCTCTCCATGACTCTCTCTCCCCCGCTTCCCCCTCTTTTTATGCGCTGACTGCTGTTAATGGTAATTATTTATTTTGGACAGCCGTTGTATAGACTTTTCATCATTGCCATAAACATAAAATTTTATGTTAATGATCCTGTCTTCTGCTGTTGCTACTGCTTTTGTTATTGCTCCGCTCTGTCTGTTTCATATTGCATTTGTTGCCTTTAATGTGCTTTGCCAACGTGCGGAGCCATCGCAGTGTGAGGCTTAACTTGTTAAGGTGAGAAGTGGAGACTTTGCACTCAATGTTCATTGACATTGACGAAATTTTTGAAGACCTTTAAAGAAAGTTGAAGTACATTTGGGCAGGATGAAAGAGGAATAAGCTAGGACAGAAATTTCAAATTGATTTTAAGGCAAATATAGTTTATAGTCATACAATTTGATATGATTATGCATATAAGCCCAAAGAATAGTCTAGGAGATATAGTCAGTTATCGGTTCTAGGCTCAATTCACTCTTCTTGTGCTAAGTTTATAAAACCTGCTATAAGAATAGCTTGCCAATCAGCCCACATTGTCCCACACACTCCATAACCAATCATATATCATTTCGTGTTGCCTAGCGATTCGCATTTGAGACAGATGTCTATATGCGTATTCATCCTGGCTTTTAATTTATTGTTGCACAATATTGCTGCATGCTTTATAATTTCAGTTATTAAGAAATTTCTCTTCCATCAGTTACAACTTTCGCTCGGCACAACCCATGGCAATATCCCTTGCTCCGCACATATGCTACGCAGGCACTTGAGCCCCTTGGCTCGAGACCTAAAGAGTCCCAATTGTGCCGCTGTGTGTAACTACTTAAGCCTCATCATCCGCGTTTTAATGCCCATCAGCTTGCAGTCAGCAGCAGCAGCAACAACAACAAGTTCATTGTATGCCCAGCTCACTTGCTCTATAAGGACCACAACAGATACACACACACACACACACACTTTCACTGTGCTGTGCAATTATTTCATGCATTGTTCAAGGATTGTTCGACTGCTTTTTGCAAAAATTTTCTTTGTACAACGTGGAAGGCAAAGTGTTGTCAGGGGATTTACGCGCTCACAATGAAGAGGCCAGCGCAACAGGAGCAAGAGAATGAGAAGCTGAAGCTGAAGCTGAACCTGGCCGAGAGCCAAACGGATATGGCAACAATGCGCGCCAGCCTGTCCGAATGGAAAACAATTGACCAGGAGGTTGGGTCGAGGATTACGCATCAGTTTACAAGATGCGCTCGGCACTTAATGATTTCCACTTATGCACATTGCAGACATCATGACGATGCCCATGCCCACTCCGATTGCGACTCGACTCGACTCGATTCGATGATGGTTAGCCATTTGCCAAAGTGCATTCAGGGCGGCCCATCAAGTGTCTCTCAGTCTATCCATATTGTTGGCACTCGAACCTTGCTATCCTTCAGCTAATCTATATGTAAATTTTGCCCAGCACAGAACCAGATACTTAGGGGCCAGATAACAAGTGTAAACTAACAGACGAACGAAAAGGCCTGTCAACAGCTCGCATCGCTAATACCCTGTAACAGGTCAGCAGGGTGTTATAATTTGAGTTTAAAATTCAGATTAGAGACTGGGATTTGGGCTGACCAGAGCTGGCAGATGAACTCGCATGACATATCCTAAGTTACCCTCATCCTTGTTAAGCATACACTTAGCAACAGTCGCTTGCAGATGACGTCATGCAAAGTGTTTGACAAATGGCTTAAAAGGGCTAAGACAAAAAGAGAGCTGACAACATACTAAAAACTTGACAAAGTGTTGGCAAGTGTCATGCCCAGGACGAAGACAGCCAGACCCAGCACGTTTGCATATGTGTGCGTGCGTCGACTGTTGTCTAAGTGTGCGTAAAAGATAAATAATCATGTGATATCATCAGCATGACGAGAGGCGTTCAAGCGACTGCAAGAGTGCGCCAAAAATTAATTTCATACATTTTAAAATTTCAATTTATTTTGCTGCGCACGAATGCGCGACGTCTTCAAGCAGACAACGAACGCCCACCCACCCACAACAGCTACCCAAACAAACCCAAACCCAAACCCAGCACAGCTGCCTCATATATGAGCGAGTGTGTGCCCTGACTTGGCCTTTGTTTTTCTTTCGCCTGGCCGTGTGTCGTTTTTCTTCTTGTGCTCGTCCTTTTTTCACACTTGTCACTTGCATTTTTGACATTTCTGTTAGTTAAAGGGCAACAGAAGAGCAGCAGAAGAGGGCGAGGTTTATTTGGATATGGGATCTGGCTGGTAGCGCTGTCAGCCGTTAATTAATTATGTGTATGCAGTCGGAATGACAGTCTGACTAAGTGCACTGAGCTGCTACTGCCAAAGGGCCAACCACTGACTCTCACTTAAAACATATACAGATAGACCACGTCCATTCGGAGTGCATCCAGAGTGTAATTAACAAAGAGCAATATGAGATTGAGACAACTTACTCAGCGATCCCTGATGAGTATATAAATATATATCCGGATGCAATTTGTGTAATACGTTTAACGATGTATGGAGCTGCGTAGAGGGAAAACTTTATTAGTAAAAGCTAATTTAATTAAATTTAAATATTTGTATAAATTTATTCCATTCAACAGTTTCAGTTAACTTTGTCTTCATATGCTGAGCTTGGTGAAAGATTCTATAATCATGTAGAGCGGTCTAAAGAGCTTCACCTTCTTACTCCTGAGAGTGAGAGAGATAAGTCCATGCACCTACAAAAATTGGCAATGATTAATCAGTTATTTGATAAACTTACTCAGAAGTTCCTGTTGGTGATCAGCATATAAATATGATAATGGATTTTTGGTAATCCTTTAAACGAATGCACTGGTGGCCAGTCCGTTTCTAAGTAGAGCTGCGTAAAGGAAAAATATTATTAGTCAAAGATAACTTTATCGACTTTAATAAGTTTAATATGTAATATATATTTATGCCTATCAGCAGATTCAATTTCTTCTTCAGTTCTATTCCTCAGCAGTCTCGCTAAACACAGGCTTCTCTTAGTACTGGAACTTGTCGATGAGGAATGCAGCTAGACTAATTAGCAATGGTTAATAATATATTCGGACAACTTACTCACATATTCCTGATATTTCCTGAAATCCTTCTAACGATGCACTGGCAGCCAGTACCTCTCCAATCGGAGCTGTAAAAAGAAGAAACTTAATTAGTAACAGAAAACTTGATCAAATAAAACTATATAAATTTATTTATGATCCTAACACCACAGTCCGCATCCGAGAACAACTTCAACTCAGCAAACACAATCCCATCTCTCATAAAAGAAAGAGTTAAGCCAGTCCATTTTACCATAGTAAATCCCCTAAGAGTTCTGCCACTAAAACAAGTACTCGAGCCAACACAAGTTTTTTTTTATAGCTTTTTGATTAGTTTGGAGCGCTTTAAGCGCCCGCTGGGAGTCCAAGCGAACCCAATTTAAATTAAAAGAAACACGCGCTGCTGCATATTGAAATGTTTTCCAATGCTGGGCTGGGCAGGTGGGAGCGGGGCGGGTGCTGCATGGACAAAAGTTAAATTGCAGGTATTTAAGCATTTTATATAAAATTCATCATCATCAGGCGCTCGCCGGAGTTAATGAAGAAGTGCCACACGCGGGCGCAGTGCTAAAACCCCTGGACCCATCGCCCCTGGCCAGAGCCCGGCACTTTCCTCTGCATTATTTAGCACGTCAAAAAGTTCATAACTGGCGCTGCGCTCGTGAATTGTAATTTTTCTTTCGCCAACGCGCACACTTTCATTACTTCATCACTCCAGCCGAAGAGCGAGCATGAGGAGTGGGTGGAGTGGGGGGTGGGAGCAACTTCTGCATCGGTAGTGCGCGCCATTTATTATGCTATGAAATTTGAGTCTGAGTTTTGTTTATGTACAAAAGACGACGACGACGATGGCGAAGAAGTCGTGGCGAGAGTTTTTCATTTACTCCTTTTTATGATTTTCAAGTTAATGTTCATTTATGGTGGTTACACCTCGACTTTTGGAGTTTGTTTAATTAGACGGTGTGGATTTTATTTCAAAGGAGTTGAGCGAGCGCAGGCAGCTGGCAGGAGCAAACAAAAGTTGTTTATGTTTAATCGCGAAGCTGGTACGCAAATTTGCAGCAGATTAAACAAGAAGTGGAAGATAATGAATATGGCTGAAGCAATACGTATATATATATATATATATATATGGCTAGAAATATTGCTTTTCTGTTGCCATTAAATTCTAATGTATCTCAATTACAGCCAACAGCAGAGAGAAACCTTTAGCAAGAAGCTCTTTAGTCTGGCAGCCAACAAGCTAAACTTATAAAATTTTACAACACGCAGCGCTTCCGTCAAGTCTTAAAGGTTTTACAGCTAAGCTGCTGGGAATTGGCATTCAGAGCGTATATGCAGCTATATCTACTTGTTTGCCCTGCGGCAGCTGCTGCGGCACCTGACTAAAACCCAAACTGAAACTGCCACTGGAAATTGAGTCTCGGCTTGGGTTGGGTTCGGCCTTTGCACTGGCTGTGCATGTGGCTTATGCCATTTAATATGCATTTTGTGTTATATTTAATATGCAGCCAGAAAGGCAACAAGCAGCCAAGTCAAATTGCAGCTCTGTTTGCCAGTCGACTTAATGTGCCGCTGCTGCATTCGGGAATACCCAGAGACGATGAAGACGTTCAGCTGGCGTCTGGCAATGAGCAGGCGTCGTCCTCATCGTCTTTGGCTTGCGCCAATCATTTGGCCTCGGTATTTCACTTTGGGGCATTGTTACGTGGGAAATTCGTTATGATAGCTGGGACCTGCTGCTAGCAATACCTGGTCTCATTAGGACGCCCAGTTTGGCACGTCAAATTGCTTGAAAATTGCTCGGAAATTGGCAGCGGCAGCGCCAACGACATTGGTACAGTTAAGCTCAGTCCGCCTCGTCGTCGTCTTTAATGAAGCACAATACTTAGAAGTGAAGGCAATCGAAATGGGCCACAGAAGCGCGAATGCACAAAAGGGCCTTGTGTCGTAATAACCCTTCTTTAAGAAGCAAACGCCCTTAATCAGCGCAGCGGGCAGCTGTGTAACTACCCCAAGCATAAATCTATTGTCCTAGGTCATTCAACCTCAGCTAACACAAACCTCACAACCTTTAAAAACGCATGCGAAATGCCATTTGCGCTTTTATTTTATATGCAGTCGCGAAGCTGCCGCAGAAGCAAGCCAAATACATTACACCAGAAATGGTTAGGATTGGGAATGATGAACTGAAGATATCCTAGAAGTGGGATGGGTTTAAGATCCTTGAAGTTTCAGGTTATATCTAGAAGTTTTATCTAGGATACTTCTGTTATGATGAGATTTGATGTATCTCAAAATAGAATCTATATGCTAACAAGCCAGGCTAACATAACTTGAAGTTTAAAGAACCAGGAATATCTAGCTTGACAAGGGTTTATCTAAGAGGAAGATAAGTATTGGTATGTTTGAATCTGAATTTAGAATATATACTAACAATCGAGCCATGTATAATTCAGTTTTTACATAGATAGCTAGCTAAAACTATATATATCTATATGGTACAGAGAGCTTAGCATATTCTTCACTAAAGTATAAATATATATCTATTCAAAAGTCTTCTTAACTATATATAAAACAACGCCTTATCCTACATATATGCACTATATATACATCTCTAAACAAATTACATTTCAAACCACCCCACTTCACCCACAACAAGTCAACAGGGTAGCCACAAATGCATGCACATGAAGAGAACTAAGTTCTGCCATAGATGCGAGTATAAAATATTTTTTTATGTCACGTTTTTAATGACATTTGTTGCATTCGCACTTGGCATTGTGTTGACAAAAGGCGGGGGGCGAAGCCACACAAAAGTGGGGGCAGAAATTAGAGCTGCAAACTGCATGCATGGCATTGTGCCAATAGAGAAAAGAAAGAAGGAAAATAGAATTTCGTAGGCATGGAGAGATGAACAGAGAGGTATATATGTGGCACACTGATTTGATCAAGATGTCAGCATAGTTATATTGCTGAGAAGTGCAAAAATCCGAATGGCAGACTTTGCTGCGGGCGAGAGCCACGTTAAGCAACAGGCTGTCAGCCTGACAGGAGCTACTCCTGCCAGCTGAACGTGAAATGCCACTGACAGCTGTCATTTGCACAGGCGAAAAGCAAAGGAAAAAGAAAAGAAACCAAAAAAAAAAAAAAAGCGAAAACAAAGAAGGTTTGACAGCAGAAGGTGCAGTGGCCAATGTGTTGGCTGAGTAAGTTGTTAATAGGCTTGAGTTGGCCCAAAGGGTTGCCTTTAAGCCTTAAAGCAAAGACTCATGATTCATGAATAATTTGCTAGCCAAATTGCAGTAACTACACACGAGAGTGTGCAAATTATCGTTGTCATCGCTGTGATTATCACAGTTATTACGCAAACTGTACAAACGGAGCGATACTGTTGGCCATGGTTGACAAATTGTCAATGGCCTTTGGACTCAATGCTAATTAGCAGCGATTGAAAAATCAAATTGCCTGCCCGTCGCACACACTGGGCGAGGTCCTGCCGATACAACTAATGTGTCTTTGTCTTGGTCGACGCCTACGAAATGACTTCACGCCTCAGCGATTTTCTTATGGACTGTGTCCTGTGGCCACTTGAGTTGTGCTTTCTGCTCTATTGGCTACCCATTCGTGGCACGCACCATTGCATTTCAGTTGCGACCGCAAGCTTGGCCCTCTCCTGGACAACTCTGAGATTGTAATTTGACAATGGCAATGCGACTCGTCGTCGCAACGTAATTAGGTTTGAAAATTCTGCCAATTGTTGAATTTTGTCGTCGGCAAGTGCAATTATATGCATCAATTGTCAGTTGTTTACTGCTCGTTAACTTATTTGATTACGGGCTAATTTGCCCGGACAGGCTATATCTATATGCCGTCAGCCATTCGAGTGGTTTGAGCGATTTCTTCTCTCAAATCGAATTACTTGATAAATTGTAAAATATAATGTTATGAATTCCCTCTCGGCCGGCAGAGTCAAATTCAATTTTAAAGCGTTGCTAAATATGCAAAGTAATTTAACTTATCTCATTTCTGGTGTAAGCCACCAGAGTTGGCACACAAAAGACGTCTTATCGACGAAGCACAGCACACCAGAGTCGTCTAGTTTGATGAAGTGCATGGCATATTGACAAGAATTGCCAAAGCTTACCAAAAACTATGCAAATAAGCGCAGGGACACGGGACACGGGCCACATATGCCAACTCAGAGTGTGCTCACATCTACATAGCAAAATATATATATTTATGTATATATATATAAAGTTTTGCCTGTGCTGCCACACATCTTCTGGTGCCCTTCATTTATCTTGGCTTATTAAATTGAAAATATTGCTTAAAATATTTTGCATGGCTGGCCAGGCGATGGCTCTGATGGCAGAGCTACGTCAGCATCATTGTTGGCTCGCTCCGTTGCTGCTGTCCTTTTAAATGCAAATTAGCTTTTTGACTTTTTGATGCGCCCATGCAAGCGACTGCCAACTCTCCCAGACTCTATTTAGATTTATGCGGCTTGATAAATTGTGGCTACACTTAATGTGCGCATACGGTGTGACATGTCCTTTTCATGTCACTCCAGCATAGCATGGCCAAAAAGTTAGACCCTGTCTACGGCTACGTCCGTGTGCGCCAGCGTCTCCATTTCTATTTCAGTTGACATGTCGAGTGGTTTTGTTGGTTTCACCAGTTTCAGTTCTTGCTGTTGTTGCTGGCTTTGCCTTTTTTGCAGCGTTTACTCCGGTTACTGTTGATTGCGGCTGCTGGTTGCTGCTTTTCAGCTGTGCCAAAATCATTTCGGGTAAATTCTTGCTTTGTGGTTCAGCTTTGTAATTAGTTTTGCTAGCCAAATCACTGACTGGGCGATATAGTTCCTATACTCAGAGCTTGTTCCATTGATAACCTAGAAGAATGAACATTTTATTAATGAGATGTAAAGCTAAATAATGTTTCCACTTACTGTTTACTTGGTCCATGTGCATATTCCAGACCCAATTGCCGTTCTTTGCGATTCTCATAGTTAAATCAATGGTATTTGTCACATATTTAGAGGCACTGCTGTTCTTTGCGATTCTCATAGCCTAAGCTTATGGTATTTATGTTATATTTAGAGCTATTTATATCAAGTTTAAAGCATAGATCAGCTCATTAATCACACCGACAACGAGTTCGAATCTCTTATAACTAATAACCGACAAGAGTTTTCAGGTCAACACGCCAACTGATAGAAAAATTGAAGCTAATCCACATACCCTTCAGTCAGATTATAAAAATCAATTACAATGACTGAACGAATCATTTGAATTATAACACTTTCCCATGAAATGCTTTCGTAGCGCCGCCACTCTATCAAATATCCAGTTGAAAAGCGAAAGCCATGGACATTTAACATGCATTTTAAAAATACCAAACAGCGACTCCCCTGCCACGCAACAGCCACTGAGATTTTTCAGCATTTTTTAGATTGATGATGTCGCCGTGTGAGGCTAGTTGTGGCAGGCATAGCCAAAGGCGCAACGCGCACCCACAACACGCCGCCTCCCCCATTGAGTAATACGTCAGTTGAGTTGTCAAAAGAGGAAAAAGAAAAAAAAAAACAGAGCGGCACCCGCCAGCGCAGCGAGTAGAAAAACGTGTACAAGAACCAGCTATACGCCGAGAGATGCACGCGTCCCGGCCGCTGGTTTCCGCACAAGTTGCTGTCGATCAGAGGCGGTTACCAAGTTGTGCATTTCAACATGTTTCGTCACGCCTTGAAATTATTTCGATTTGATTTGAAATTTTTTAAGTAGCGCCTAAGTTCCGGAGTTAAGTGAATTGTTTTGTGTTTGTTTGGATGGGATTTCGTTTTTAAGTCGAAGCCTAAAGTTAGGGGTTGCATTTGAAATAGATTTTAAATGCCTGTCAAAACGTGTAAACGTCAAAGAGCATAACAAACAGAAACAGTTGCAGTTACAGCTAGAAATTATTAGCCAATTTTGCAATTTCCTGGGAAATCTTAAAAGCAAGTCTCTAATAATATTACAATCAACTACAACTATGACATGCCCAAGCAAGTCTCTTATAATATCATATAAACAATTTACAATCAAAGAAATTTCATGTCCAGTCAAACATAACAACTAATATTCGACTTTCGAGCTAGTTGTCAAATTGATTTAAAAATTCATAAATCAACTAAAAGTGAAGCGCAACCAGCACCAACGCAAGTCAAGTCCAAAATTAAATTAGAACCAGCAGCAAACAGGGGCCAACCGCACAACCGAAAAGTGTACAAAATGTTAAACATAGCATAAAATTGTATCGGACAGTTCTAAAGAGGGGGAGCCACAAGAGTCGAGAGTCGAGTCGAGTCTCGAGTCGAGCAGCATGTATGTTTGCTTTCATATTAATTTTTTTGGAATAGTCGTCGGCATCTCGAGCTCAGGCTGGCATGTGGTGCGTGTGTATTTTGATGCAATTATAAATTGTTGGATAACAAATTACATGGCTGCGCGCAGGACGGATGGACGGACAGCTAGACATACAGATGGACGAACGTACATTAGTTTAGCGTCCCAGCTCCTACTCCTGCACACGCACATATGTTGGGCTGCTGGGCTGACATTGATACAGGTACTCGCTCGCTGACAAGACATTGCGTTATTGAGGCCAGCCGATTCAGGTGGCACAACTGTACTGGGATGTTACAAGGGATCTATTTGATATATAGGAAAATATGTCCCGTTTGCTGGAACGACATGCGGGCAGCAGTATCGCCCGCTCGCTGGAGGGTGGCCAATTGCATTTGTAGCGACAATTGTCGTTATTTAGCATTAATGCTAATAATCAAATAAATAAACGTTGCATTTTAATTGCGACAGTTGCTTTTGTTGCATGTTTGCCGCACATCAATTCGGCCCAATGCATGGGCCATTGTTGTGTTTGGCCAGCGAGTTTATTGAACTAGCGCTTAAAGTCTTAAAGCCCTTCAGCTTCACTCTCTGTACGCAAATGCCAGTCAGCCCGCCAGCCCGCCAGTGAGCTTCTATTGTCAGCGCCTTGTGCAGCTCCAATTCCATTTTGGCCCTTTGTTGTTTTAGCCAAATGCGAAAAGGGTTCATAACCGCACTTAGCTTCATTGGCTTCTGGCTTTATCGTGCGGCCCAGACGTAGCATTTTAGTAGCTGTTTAGCTGATGTTCCCTCACTCCGCGACAGTGGCCACTTCAAATTCAATTCAATTCGGCAGCAAAATTGCACGCAGGTTGCGCAAACATTAAAATTAATGAACAACAATAAAAGTGCTCGAGCTCTAGGCTGAAAGCTGAGCTCTCGACGTGTCTTGCTGCCGACTTTTGACAACTGTCAAATCCACTTTATATGGCCGATAACTCTGTATCTCTGTCAATGAAATTGCTGCAGTTAGCATAGGTATTACTAAAGGTTATATGAGATACATACCCAACGGATTATGATATATGTTTTACTGCCTTTTGAAGTGCATAATTAAAATTGATATAAAGAGCACATAAATTCTTGAAATTGGGGCTAACAATTTTAATGATATTAGTGATAACAAGAAAGAGTAGTATAGAGAGGAGTATGCTCGACTAGCAAATACCGTGTGTTTCTCTCATCTATTAATAGTGATCTAGATAAGGGATATGCTCGACTATCAGATACTGTGAGCCTTTACAGAGCTGCTGCTTCAATTATTCGAAGTTTAGGGTTTCTTTAATTTCCTTACTATAAATATATATATTTTACTTGAATTCTAGATGTAATATCTTAATAGATCGATCATTATGAATATATCTTATAGTTTACGAAGTACTTGTATGCTCAGATCCACAGACGAACCTATCTAGATCTACGCAATTACTGATCAGTAAAGTATATAATTATTATACTAACAGCTCCAGCCATTTTCATAATCCAAACACCCCTTTCAAAATAGTTTACAGGGTATTCAAAAAGGGCGAACTCATTAGTTTTCAGCGCTCGTAAATTAATTTCAATTCCTATATGTCGAGTGCCCAAAAGGCCATTAAAATTGAGCCATGATGCCAATTTGGCATGGCAATAGATGTATGTATACAGACATATATATACTATATAGAGCGAAGAAATGCATGCATATGCAAATTAATTATAAATTTATGATTTCATTTTGGCAAAGCGATGAAAATGACGACTTAGGCGCTGTCTGCATGGCTCGTAAACGCAGAGGGAGTGGAGCTGGAGGGCACGCCGCAATATGGCTCATGTGTAAAGCCGTAAAATGGCACGAAAAGCCCAGGATGCATTGGTTATTGAAGGCAACCTTTTATGGCTCTATCAGTGACGCCGGCGACGGACGGACGATGTCTTGTCTGTCTGCCAGTCTGTGGCTGTCACGCACATAATTCTCGAACATTAATTGCGCAATTGTTCACAGACTGAGCTAAGGTAGGAGCAGGAGGAGGGGGAGTGGCACGGGCCTGAGGGCCAACTTTAACTTTTTAGTGGCCCAACAAATGACGTACGATTTGTTCTGCACGAATAAGCCAAATCATTTGTAGACACAACGGCACTTTGTTTTATGACTTGACAGCAAGCAACTACAACTACCGCTACGCATTTTTTACCACCTACCCGGAAGGAAACTACGCCCCTGCCCCTGCCCCCAACACCGCCTCCGGCGAGCATCTGTCTGCCGTCCTGCAATCATTGCGTACCCACCTGATGCCTGCATGCGGGCTAATTTATGGCCTGCTCACAATATGTGTGTTTGTTTGCTTGCCGGCGTGTCCTGTTGTCAACATACGTATAATTTTTCATTTACTGCTAAGTGTTTTTCCCTCCTATTTCATAATTCTCCTAATGACATATTTCTCTTGACGCTCGAGTAGTTCTGTTTGCTTTCTTAATGTCAAGCAATTGGTATGGAAAATGCATAAAGACTCACGTGCATTGGCATGGATGGTCCCAGCAACTGATTGCTTAATATTTGACTTCTTTTCATGTACACATTCACTTTTTTAAAGCACATTTTTTATTTTAATTTCACACTACGCAATAAGATTTACCGACGCGCGTCGACGTTTCGTACCGAATGGTAATTAGTGACGGCATAAATGCGTAAGTCTTATTAGCAGCGATCAACTATATCGATACTTATACTATCGCAAGCATAAATATGTGAACACAGCAAGTTATTAGAATTTCAGATTTATTTAAATTTACAATTTACTTTAATGAAGCAGTCTAAAGTATTAGAACGTAATATTTAAAAATGAGCAAACTTAACGAAAGTTCGCTGTGACTGTCAGCCTAACTATCGAATACATCAATACTTTAAGCATGTATCGCACAGATAATATCGATAGACAGGTTTAATTAAAGCTCAAAAAGTTTCAAATGCAATTTGCGCGCTAGAGGCCATTAAAATTTGTTTTTAGGTACAGGAGCTGGTGCATATGTAATATGGCATGTAAATTATAAAGCGAGTATAAAATACGCTTTACGCTTCGTTTGATTTATTGTGTCGCTGTACGTGCAAAGGGGCATGCATGTGTGTGTGTGCTTTTGGCCGCCTACATACTTGTTATCGCCTGCCAGGCATCTCGTTTAATGTGTTTATTTTAATTTTCAGTGTTTGTCCGCCGGCGTTTTATTGCTTTCAATTTTTGCGCATGTTTTACGAGCGCATTAACATTAAGACAAACCAGCCGACGCGAAGCCCAGCCAAAGAGTACAAACTCAATTAGATAAAAGACGACGCAGTTGTAAAATTCACTTGGCTAAACACATGGGCGAGGGCGCGGGCGACGCACCCACCGAGAAACTCCAATTTTCTATTTTATTTTTTCTATTTTGTTTGGTAGCGTGTTAATTTGTTTTTAATTCCCAAACTGGGCGGACTCAAGCAGAAGGCCTAAAGAGAGAGAAAGTCGAGCAGTTTTTGGCTATAAATTAACGTTTAGTTACGCTACATAAAAACCTGTCCGAAACAAGGGGAATGAGTGTGGGTGTGTGAGAGAGAGAGTATGAAACTCAAGGAGTTCTTACTTTTGTGTACTATATGGCTACAAATATCATATATTTAACTATATAACAGATATTGCCTATCACTTTCCTAACACATATCTCAGAATAGCCTCCCTCTTTCCCTTTTCCAATCTACCTCTTTAGTTAATGAAAGCTACTTTCCAGATTTGACTGCTAAAGATCTTCTAATGGCCATGTGATAAGAAAGCATAATCTTAGCTGGCTCAGACCATTAGATCATTAGGCCCCACTGCACTCTGTCAGTGGCATCATTAGTTTTATTTAATTATGGCTGCGATATTGATTGCTTTGTTAAAACATATTATAAACCCCTTCGCCGCAAAGCGAAGAGTTCAATTTAATGAATTTACGACTGGACGAAGCGCTCGGCTCGCCACAGATCTCGTAATTTATTTGATAATGAATAATGATGTTGATTTGACACTCTCTCGTCACGGCTCAACATCAAATGGATTTCGTCACGCTTCTAAGCAGCCCAATTGCCAGAGATCTATTCTATGCAGACCCATCGCTTGGGCTGCGTAGGCAGCTCATGTAGCTACTTGGGTAGATAGCTCCATGTGAAGTTTCTTTTGATTTCTAATTTAATTAGATTCCAACTGACTCCCCATAGCTATTGAATTCGTACTTGATCTTTTAATGGAGCATGAAATCTAGAACGTTTGCTTCAACCAAAAAAGAAATCGACCGACCGCTAATGATGCCTCTAATTGGTGCCTATAAGCTGTGTGGTCCTAACAACCGTAACAAAGGGCCAAGTCCTGTGAAAACAATCGTATTCATAATGAAAGTAAAAATAAGTATGTAACAGATGCCATAAATTTGATGTATTCTTCATCAGCTTGATGAATTCCATCCATGTACCTTTGTTCACCATATTCATTCTTATGCCAGCAGCAATCTCGAGAACTACAAAAGCTAGAGACATTAAATTTTAAATATATATTTGTGTATGCTCTATAATATATAATATTAATATTTTTAGGCGTTTACCTATCTTATTTTTTGAATATTGATAACTATAGATGCAAAGACTTGGTTTTTTAGGTATAACTCGAGTACTATAAAAGCTAGAGATATGAAAATTTGTGTGTAGCTTTTGGCAATGAATATACAACTAATAAACCCAACTACGTTTCGCTGCCTCTTTTTCTTCTTACTAAAATTTATATATAATAGCATAAATCACATAGTAGACAGTTGAGCTTTGGTATATGCAAGCATTTGAAACTTCATAGTATGCTCTGAAAATTTCATAAAGATATTAAAATTTGAAGCGAAGTTATTGAAGGGCCAATATACCATATATACATATCAGGGCTGTTGATGAGAAGAGTAAGTGCAGCAGCTGATTAAAGATGGCTCTGGCATTTATATGTGTACATGTGTTTGTATTTGACTGTATGCGTATAAGAATTCCCTAAAAGAAGACACTAACAGCTCTGCTTCATCTTCTAGTTCAGGGTATCTCCTAGTCGAGCACTTCCACTCCTACTCTCATTTGCCATAATTTGAGAATTTGTAATCAAAAAACTTAGCTGTCTCTCTACACATATATCTCTTATTTAATGCACCCTCTTAACTGCTTTGGCATAATTTATAAACTTGTCTGTTTCGTGTCGACATTCATCAAAAATTTTGAGCTCCTCTTCCTCTTCTTCCTCTGCCGCTGCTTCTTGTGCAACTTCATTAAAATTAGCTCATAAAATTTGCAGCGAAATCTTGTTTAGTTTTCATTTATGGCTCAATGGATGCAACCTACACGAATCCACATCCGCCTTGACATCCGCATCCGCATTGACATCCGCATCCGCATCCGCATTGACATCCGCATCCTTGACAGACGCATTTCGAGCATAATTTGCTGTGACAGCATTTGCCTGGGCATTGGTAGCTGGCACCTGACAGAGTTGGGCGCATTCCTTAATTCCACTTTACCAAATGACATTTAATATGCAAAGTTTTCGGGGCGCTTTATCTTCCCGGGCTGACTTTTGTTGATTTTAGCACCAACAGACAGGCGCAGACAGACTCACATGAGATCTATAGATCTACGATGCACTTGTCTGGGCCCAGAGAAAGAAGGAAAAGTGGTTGACTGACTGGCAGATACTCTGTGAGGAGCAGTTGCAGTTTATAGAGGATCTGGGACTAGAGAGAGAAGGAAACATGATTGACTGTGGGGAGCAGTTGCTTCAGTTTGACTGACTGGCAGATAGATATAGATGAAATTAGTCTGATTAACTGGCAGATACTCAGCAGGGAGCAGTTGCATCAAGTTTATAGAGGATCTGGGAGTAGAGAATGAAGGCTGACTGGCAGATACTCTGTGGGGAGCAGTTATTTCAAGTTTATAGAGGATTACTGATGGAGTTAGCCATCAAATTAATTGGACTTTAATTGAATAGCTAATATATATATACTAAATATAATTACTATATTTACACTAAATTTTCAGCTCAAGATAGTACCTTGTACAGAGTTTAGTTGGAATTAACCGTGGATTCAAGTCTCTTCTAAAAGGTTTCAAGATACGACCAGCTGTCCAGCTAGGCAGATAAATCTACTACGCCTACTTCAGCCTCAACAACTTAATATGCTAAACACCCATTTCGCAATCCGTTCCAGGGTATTAACACAATAATGGGCATTTCAAAGTGCATGCTCTCCAAATACCCTTTATTACAAAATACCTCAACATGCTTTACAGCGCGCACGGACACACAGACTCATGTAGACCCACACAAACCCAGAGAATCGTAAACTTTAATGGCGCCATTTTCGAGTCGCGCAAAGTTGCCTTTTGAAATATGAATAGACCCTCAGGTTGGGCATTGAGACAAGGAGCTCGCGCCATCTAATGCTAAGGAGATTAGTTCAATGGCATCGTCAGCGTCGTCGTTGTCGGCTTTTTCGTTTGCTCCACCAATAAAATTGGTTTATGCGATCTGCCAGTACAACAGCAACTCCAACAACAACAACCGCCTTTTGCCAGCCCACTTTTCAATCGGGCTGTAATTGACATTGTTTTCGTTCGCTCCTGTTGTCCAGGACAACAGCCAAGCTTAAGCTCCGCACGAAACACACACAAATTAAGCTCGTAAAATTTAATATTTTTGCGCAAAACTTCGTCGAGGAGGCGAGCGCATTAGTAATTTATTAGTGGCTTAGAGAGCGCCGAGGAGTTGTCCGCCCTGGACTATGGACTATGCATAATTTGTGCCGGGCCCTAGGGTTACTTGAGCTGCTTCGGTAAAAAATAACATAAAATTTAACTACTGTTCGAAGTTGCAGCAATACTTGGCGCTATAAACTCTATTTACATAATATAATAAATTGTGATTTCATAATTTTTTCTGGCTCTTTTTTTGCTCGGGTATACCCTAGAGGTGATATAGTAAATGAAAGGGTATTCTGATTTTGCTGGTATAAATTTTATATACATTCTCTTCAACAGTCAGTAAAGGCTAGCTGATCCATTCGAAAAGATCTTTTATCGATATTCCGATGATTTACAGATACTTCAGTTTCTCTACCCCCCATTATAGGGTATCTCCCAACTGAAGAGCTCTCCTCAAATTTCTTTTAAAGCCTACATTGCGTGTCTTCAAGCGTTTACGACTGCGCTGATTAGACTTTCCCATAGCCAACATCTCGTTTTGTTTTCTCACCCCTTTTCGGCTGCTAAGTGCCAATCAAAATAAGAATTTTGACAAAAAGAAAAAGTTTCCCAAGGCAAATTGCGTGTGCGATGCGGTGCGGTGCTGTGCGGTGGTCTACCAGCATAAAATTGCTGACGGATTTTCCCCAGGGTCGAGGCCTCAGGTATCACAGGGGCAGGGCTCGACCCAAAGATTTAAACAATCCATCAAAGCAAACGCTGCGCTTTTCATAAGAATGCATCAATAAAGCAATAAAATGTCTACAAATCAAACGATAAGGTTAACGGCGACCGAAGCTTGCCAAAGATATAGGTATATATATGTCTTTGGAAAGGGTTACGAAAAAGTCACGTACAACACGCACCGCTAACCGGCAATAGACTATTAATATTAATGGATAGGTTTAACACATTGGGCGTTACAGCTCGTTGCCAAGAGCGCATGGCCCTGTCAAGAAGAAAGTTGTCTAGCCCCCAATCCACAAATTGACATGTGAGCAAAGGGTGCAAGCCAGAACCAGCCCGGCATGACGAAATACTTACAATGCCATATCTGGAGTTGGTTCCGCAAATCTCGTTTGTATACGCCACGAATTTGATTGATTGGCATTCAGATGTCGATGAATGTTTCGATAATCAAATGGTTTTTTGTCAAGTTAATGTGGTTTTGCTTGGCTATTAGGAGTTTTTGCTAAGCATGGGTTGGAGACGAGATTTTTTGTACTATAAATTTTTTGTACTATAAATATATATATAACGAATAATTCTCTCTATATTAGTCTAAGTATCTTGAGTGTAGACCTCATAAAGTTTAGCTGAATTAATAATTTTGAATTTAACATAATCATTTACAGGTTCTTCATATAAATATATATATATACTATCTATATATAGTATACAGATGTCATAACTTAGATATCATCATCTATACATAATCGAACTAAATTTTATTTAATTTTTCAATTTTTGTTTAGTTCTTGTTATCAAACATTAGATTTTATGAAATTTTTAATAACCAAAAATTATTTTCAATTATTTCGAATAGTCCCAGTCAGTTTTTATAACAAATCATAATATTTCAAAACATTGGTAACCAAAAACCAGTTTATACTTTTTCAAAGGGTTATCAAAAGCTGAATTTAAAAAATTAACTATTCAGTAATTTAACTAACTAACTATTCAGTAAATTAAATGAATAATATCTTGCTGATTAGCTGAATTTTTAACTAAATTTTCTAAAAATTGTATAGCTGCTGGAATTAATTTTTAGGCAACCTTCATAATCTTCTTAATAAAGAAATATGTTAAAATTTAAAATAATATTTAGACAATTATTCCTTATTAAAAAGAAAGGCATAAGCTTAAAATGAAGCCAACATAAATTTGTCCAACCTTAAAAATAAAGGAAAAATAAATTTCTTAAATGGCCAATATAAATCTTTAAATAATTTTTAAACAATTTTTTGGTAAACATTTCTTGTTCTACTCTTGCTTCTGTATGGAGTTGAGCACATCAAAATTTGTTTGGCATATATTATCTGAATTCTTAATTACTAAATTTGATCAAATTTCATATTGTTGCATTTTTAACAAACTTTTAGTCATATTCTTTTAAATTGTCAAAACTTAACAAGTGTTTCACTAACTTTAACTTTGTTGTTCCACAATAATAATGATGAACATTAGTAACAATAATGAAAATTAACAATAACATTAATAATGATAATAATTTTGCATTAATATTGATAATGATAATGGGTTTTCACTAATAATAAAAGTTAACAACATTAATAATGATAACTATTTTGCGAGATATATATAGATCTCTATTATTATATATATAATTTCATATATTATATATTTGAGAGTATTAGCTCCAATAATTTCTAAACAAATTTAACTATTCCCATTCAATGAGAGAACAATTTATAACATTTTAACATAATCAAGTATTTTGTCTGCCTTTAGCTGGCGTTTAACTTATTAAATATTATTTATGTATATATATAAGATATATCTATATAGTATACACATCATATATCTACTTACTTCAGAGAGTATTCGTCATATCATTTCCATCGTCATGAATAGCCTTTCTAGCCGCACATCTGTTGGACTTTTTAATGTGGCATTTGAGATTCGATTTGGTGATGAAGGTCTTGTTGCAAGTTTCGCACTCGAAGGGGCGCACGGCGAAGTGGCTGCGTACGTGGCGATAGAGAGAGTAAACACTCTTGAACGTGAAGTCGCAGTAGGGACAGGCGCAAGGACGGTCATCGCTGTGGGTCTTGGCGTGCCTATTCAGGGTCCACTTGGACTTGAAGGCTTTCGAGCACTGGTCACACAGGTGACGATGCTCTTCGCTATGGCTCTGGATATGTTTCTTTAGCTGGGACTGGCATTCATAGGATTTCTGGCAATGGAGGCATTTGTAGCTCTTCCTACCGGCGTGGTTCAGCTGATGGGTCTTCAGGTTTTTGCTGGTAGTAAACGAGATCGTGCACTGATCGCACTTGAACTTACGCAGCTTACCGCTCAGTTTGTTGGGAAGGGTCATATCCTCGCGATAGTCGCGCATCGCCTGCCGTGAGGATTGGCGCAGGGGATAGCGATGAGGCGCTGCAGACTCAGCAATATTCATATCCTTGCGATCGCTCAATGAGTTTTCTATGATCAGCCTCTCGCAGCTGTTCAATACTCTTTTGTGTAACTTACTTTCACTATTTTGCATTTCGAGTTTTTGCTTAAAGTCCACTTTATTTTCCTTTACTTCCGCCTTCTTCCGCGTGTCCCGTACAGCTTCCTCCTCTGCGCGCATCATGACTTTCATGCAGAGCAGCTGGTGGCTCTGCTGTAACCTGCGCTTGAATCGAAATGCGTTTTGGGCATCTAAGCCGCAGGAGACGCAGATCTTCTGAGGCAGCTTATCATCACGATCGATCTTGAACACTGCCAGCTCGTTGAGCATCTCCGCCAGACTGAATTCGTAGTTAACTAATGGCCGATCGCAGAAGATCTCCACTAAGCTCTGCGAGCCAATCATGCAAGCGCGGCAAGTATCCATTTTTCATTGAATTCTTTTGATTTATTTGATTATTTATATTAATATTGTGATATGATCACGTGCAAAAACAATTTTGAATGTAGTCACAATAAGTATCGAGTATTGTAAGATCACAATCAAAAAGCTTAATAAAGTGAATTCCGATAGTTAAATAAGTATAACTATCGATATTGTAAAACCACAATTGAAAAAGCTGAATAATTCAATTTCGATACTGAAATTTACTTTATTCGATACGGATTTTACGATATGTATAAATAGTGCAAATAAGATTGTTTCGTTAAGATTTTCGTGTGAGTTATGAAAAGTATCGATACTATTGACTGCAAATGCACTGCACGTCCAGGTCTCTATCGATAGTATTGCATGTAAGTGACATCGCAAATAGGTTGAAAACAACCTTAGAAAATTAAAGTCAATACGAAAGCAAAACACATGTGACGCAATAGCCAAATTGTTGTTGCCTCCCAGTCGTAACTCCTAGGACAACACAACTCTTCGACATCCAATTTAAGCTAGTGTCCACCCACAATTACGTTGCGACTGCGACACATTTCCGTTTTGACCAAATTTCCAGAGCCTGATTGACTTGCGCGACGCTTTTATGCTCGACTGGGACAAGTGAAAATGAATTTTCATGCCAGGAAACGCAAAAAAAGAAGAAGGAAAAAGGCCCACAAATCGAAAGTCAACGAAAAATGTCTTGTGTTGTAAAAACTAATGATTGCCAATTGGTTTTTACTGTTATTGCCGCGCCCCGTTTCCTTGTGGGGCGCAGAGGCGTGGCAAGTGAGACTCCAATTGGAATTGGGAGTTCTACGCATTGTCTTGCAATACGCATAATTTCCAGCCGCGTGCACTTGCAGGAAAATCGTAAAATTTGATTATTATAACTTCCTTGCGTCTCCCGATTTGCATTGTATTCATTTACGTATTTATTCTAGATCTCGGCTACGTCTTAATTGTGTGCGCTTCCGCTTCGAGATGCTACATTAATTCCGAAGTAATTCACAGAGCCTGAAGCAGAAGTAGCTGCATTCACACAATGCTTGCCAGGTAAATTAAGTCAGGCAGAGAATGTAGGCAAACAATACATTTCAACATTGTTGCAGGCCGCTCGGCAATTTCTAATTTATTGCAATTATGTGACGCATGTCACACTCACTGCTGACCATTGGCCAGGAGGCCGACACGTGACCAATCCGGCTTGCCCCGGGGCCACTGATTGGAAAACACTAAACAGATAGGCTAGTCGAGCGGGCGGGCGGCAGCTGTCTGACCATTCTATAGAGATTTATTTTACGCTGATAACACGCTTAAGTAAATGCAGCAAACACACACACGACGACTCCCAGCTCCCAGTTCCCAGTTCGAGTTCGTACAATTTAAATGGCGATTAAATCTGTTGGCATTGATGGATGTGTCCAAGGCGGCTGGCTGGCTGGCCGGCTAGCTGGCAGCCTGTTCTGTGGTCAGTCTGCAGGATGCGGCACCGTGTTAACACTTTTGTACAATTGCCAATTTTTCGCCAGCGCCTGCTGATGAGCTATCCTCAACAACCGTCTGCCCCGACTGCTCGCCAACCCGCCACCCGCCTGACTGTGGGTGGTTGGTTGGTTGGTTTGCCTGGTTGATGGCCAGCGGTGGCTTTTGTGGTGTTGTACTCGGCTGAAAGGCTGTTGTTGTTGCTGCGCGTGGGTGGACATTGAGTTGGGCTGGCATGCGGCTACACTTCAATATTCATTTGAACGCATAATTGATATTGACGAACAATGTAGCCGTGTCGCTACAATGTTCCAACTGCACTGCGAGAATGCCAAGGCAATGATTAAAGATATTTCTTATAGATATATATTTATATTTGATCATAGTTAGATAATACAACAAAACTGTTAACTAAATGTTAATTTAATGTGACTACAGTTGTGCACAACTTTTGTTGAATTTATTATTTATAATTTAAATCATTTTATTGAATTTTTTTTGCATACAAATGAAATTGAAACCATCGACATCAATGCACTTAATTATTTAATAAATATTACATTACAATATGTATTGAGTTACATCATTAACTTTAATTATATCAATTTACTTGTGTATATAAAATGAACAGAATATTCTCTTTTTTTCTGCAGCCTATAATTATGGATATTTTTTCTTGCACATTTTTATTTTTATATCAATTTCTTATATGTAATTCGCTTTGGTTCTGATTTGATATTGCTTGTGTTTACATATGTAACTATGTATATATATTTTGTGACTAATTAAATATTTATTTAGTACAATATTATCATTTTTTTGTTTCTTAAAATGTTTTAATATTAATTGATATATTTATTTAATTATATTTAGCATTTATATTAATTTTTTAGACTCTCCTCAATAATAAATAATAATAATAGGAATAAATAAAGAGTAGATAAATAATAAATAATAATACATTTATAAATTGCTGAGTAATAAATTTATAGATATTTCATAAAGCACACATCTACACATATTTATTTTCTATATATAATTTCCACATATCACTTCAATTTCTCTCAGTGCACAGCCTCTTTAGTGACCACCCCTGATAAACTGTGCTCGCCATATACTTGGCAGTTAATTTTTATAAATTTCCATGTCATGAATGTGTTTTCCGTAGCATTTTCCGCATGCAACATGTTTGCCATTTTCATTTGCCTCCAGAGTATCTCCGATTTCATTTTCGTCAACAGGCGCGGGGGCGGGGCGCCTGGCTGACGGTGTTCTTCGTTTCATTTTCTATCTGTCAGTGTCATGTCACGTCCAGCAGAATGCATTCAATATGTGCAATTGTTGTTCGGTCGTGAAGCTGCAGGAGTGTAAATTTAATTTAGTTAATTGAAACAATTTGTTGCATGCGACAACAGCAACAACAATTCGTCGCGCCGTGAGTTCATTGAAAAGGCAGCAGCGGCAGCCGCCTCCTCACATGCCACGCCCATTATGCAATACACGTTTTAACTGATTTTCGTTTGAGAATTTTCTTTTTACATGCGAAATTATATAGAATCTGCTCGGCGCCTCAAAACATGTCAATTTTATGTGTGTCTGGCAGGACGCAGCGGGCGACTCGCCCGCTGTCCCTCTCCCCCTCCGTTCAATTTGATTGAAAATCCATTCAATACACTTTGTATATTGATATATTAATTTATTTATTTTTTTTTTTTTAAATGCTTTGGTCAATTTGCGTGCAAATTGAGACAAAGCCCGGCTCGGCCCTGGGCCCGGCCGCAGCCAATCTGTCGTGCAGTGCATAAATTTAATTAAAATCCTTTATCTCGCCAAGCATAAGCATTCAGCTTTAAGTTTAACTGCAGCCAACATTTGTTTCTTTGTCCACAAATTGCATTTGTATTCCTCACGTCTAATGACAAACACTTTAGCAGCATAAACTAAGCAAATTAAATAAATACGTGAAGTCGAAGCTATTTAAATAGCGAGCTGTGTGTGGAGTGTGACCAGGTGGGGCGAGGTGTGCAGAGAGAACGACTGTGTGATACTCTGTTAAGAGTAGTCATAGTAGTAGTCAGAATACTGAAGGCTTTGTATATGCAAGCAAACAATTTAAGTGTACCCGACTGCATGATACTCTGTTCCTAAGTTGTAGTGTAACATTGACATACACTGTGCTTCATCAGCCTTGAGCACACTTCAACGTTCTTCGTAAATTATGCATATTTTCTATACCCTTCAAGCTAGAGCCCTAAAATTTGTTTTCTATTCAACTCTGTTTTATTCTGCTTTAAAAGAAACAGACTTGGGGTCTGTATCATTATGGAAAGTGTTTTTAAAAATTTGTTGAAAAATACTTTAAAAAACGGTTGGGTCAGCTGGTCATCAGGATAGCTCACTCAAGTTCAATAGTGAATATCTCGGGCAATTGGGCCTCAACAGTTACCAAATTTTTTATGTAGGCCACAAAATTGATTTTATTTAAGAAAAATGCTACTTTAGAAAAATATATAGTATAGTCTTGGAAGGAAAAATGAAAGTTTAAAGTTTACTTGGATTCTCAATCTACCTGGACCATATATGCATAAATATTTCCTAATAATAATAAAATATTCAATCATCAATAGTAAACTTCAATCAATTCATAGCAAACATTCAACTGTGCAGACATTATTTACCTCAACTCCTACCTCCCGTCCTTAAGGACATTTCAGGTTTAGGGAATTGTCAGCTCTGGTCACACTCTGCTGCCGCAAATGCCATGATTAATTCACGTGCATTACGCAAAAAACGCATTTGAGCGTTAAAATGCAAATTACAATAAATTCCAATTGCTCAGGCGGCCGTGCCCAGTGGAGCCGAACCGAGCCTCACCTCAACACCCAAACTACTAGACCCTGGGTAAACACTTGGTAAATTTGCGTAAAATATCTCGTATTTACCTTGCACTTGACGCTAAGCAAACTACAAGATACAATATACAATTATGTACACACACGCAGAGGGAGGGAGAGAGCGGGGCTTCGTGCGTGGCTGAATAAACATGGAAATTTTGTGAAAATAGAGTTTGGAGTGTCGATGGAGCGCAGGACCTGAGCGTTGCACATTTTGTGGCCTATCAGGTGGGTAGAGCCGGGCGCTCCCTGTCACTTTGAATGACAGCCCAAGTCAAGTGTTTGGGCATTGTTGTTATAGCTGCGCCTGGGCCGCCCCGCAGGGCTCGTGTCCTTATGGAAAATGCATAAAAGACGACGAGACAATGTTGCTGGTGTTTGGGCCAACGGCTAGTGCTAAAGTTTTATCACGGCTTTGGCCGGCTTTTTCGTTTAATTTAAATGCAAACTTTGCAGGCTGAGGCGCAAATTGTCTTTGCCGCCCCCGCCCCGCCCACTTGACGCACTCTGGCTGCAATTTCGAGACGCATTACGCATGCATGGCTGACCAAATAATGTTGATTTAACATTATCACGAGGACAGCAGCAGGAGCAGCCTACGCAGTCAACATTGTGTTGCAGCAGCGCTTAAAGTCAACGCAAGGAATGCGTCCTTTATGTCCTTTATCGTCATTAACTCTGAAGTGCTAATTAAGGCTGATATCAGCTGCCTGCAAAGAGACGAAATGCGTTATCTTCTGGTTTATTAGGGTTGATTGATGTGATTTTATTGGGAATAGGAAGAGATCTATATATATTGTTGGAGTGCAAAAGGTTAAGGTATGACGTAATCGAAACACTTCTCGATGTCCTTTTGGTCTCTATCATGCCCTTTGCCTATTATCATGCAACCACGTGTTAATTCAGGCTAAGTTATGTTTAAGCCAATACTCCCGTATCATATTACGATATCATATTATAATAGATTATGATATATTATCATCTTGCATAATCATTGTCCTTAGATTCTACTTCTAGACTCTAGTTTCATTAAAAACTTAGCAGAGTACATCATGCAGATAAGCTCTGATATATAGTGAATCATATACTATATCTAAATAAATATTTTGTACAGAATTACTGTTGAATTCCGAATGAATTACATTTTCCCTAACATCTCACTTGAAATCAATAGACATCTATTTTCCACAATCAATGCCCATGCTTAGCGCACTTCAAATGACAACAAATAAGTCTGCTTCGCAGTGATTAAGCGACAAACATCAAATAAACTGCAATAACAAGTTGCCCGGCATCAGCTCAATACAAATCGAAATCGAAATCCTCCCTCACCCAACCCCAGCCCTCTCTAATTGAGTGTGGGTGGCTGCTAGGCTGAAAACAATATGAGCATAATTATTAATTACAAATAATTTTTCTTAAGACTCATTAAGTGTGGCCGGCAAGCAGGCGTCGTACTTGATGAGAATGCCACGCCCCGACTGACCCGCCCACCCAACTCTGCAGCAAGCAGCGTCCGAAATGACAAAAGAATTGACAGCACATAAATTAGAAAGTAGCCCATCTATATAAGCCCGAGGAGGGTGACACTCAGCCATGTTTAAATGTGTTAAGCCGACGGAAGTGACATTTCTCTTCGAGATATTTCTCTCTAGAGAAGCTGTTGTTGTTGTCGTTGTTGTTGTTGTTGGTCACGTGTCCACGCGCCTGGCGGCGTGTTTTCCGATTTGTAGTCGTCATTGTCACGGCGCAGATTTGTTGATCTATTGTCGAGCACCGCAAGGAATCACAATTGCAGAGGTGTGCCAGGAGGATTGTTACAAGTGGAAGTGACTTTGTTATATATATAGATATATACATTTATTATACAGTTTGATATTCATTTGTTGCTAGACTATATATAGTGCTCTATAGAGTTACTTGATCTGTAATCAAAAGGCTTTCACTGCAGTATCACCCAGCTATTCTAAAACAAATAAATTCAAATTAACTAAATTTATTTAAAATTTACGAACCTTTACATACTTCAACTTAATTATGTTTGGCTTAATTCTGTCTGCTAGCCAAACAGTTCACATATTGCTTCCGCTCGTAAAACTTTCTATTTTTTACAGCCAATTTGACAATAATTATATAAAATGTTGGCCATAAATTAGAACACCTATAGCTTGTTTTATGGCTGCCCCTAGCCCAGCATATAAATGAATTAATTAAATCAACAGTCGTCTGTCGTAATCCTCTGGCCAAATGCACCTGTAGCGACACCTTGGCACTATGCGACAACTCGTAAAAATCGCGCCAAGGAGCCAACTATTAAAAAATCGTAAACCTTTAAATTTTTACAACTTTTCGTTTCCGAAAAATTGAAAGTCGTACAAAATGCAAATTGAGCTGTTGGAGTTTACGCCTATTTAGCTAAGGAGTTTCCTCAGTTCCGGCCAATGATGCAGCCTAAACACTTAATTACGGCCGGAACGCAGCCCGACACATGGCTGACCATAAAAAAAGACGGGGAGTGGGATAACCGAGCCATTCAAATTAGCATACTAACTGGGCCCAGGCACCTGACCAGGCCAGGGTGCGAAGCAAATTCAAACTTATCAACGATCAGCTGCATACATTTTCAAGAATATTTAGATGTATTTATGTGGCCGAAGGTGCATGCGAAGGCGTTGAGCTGCAAAATGCGCTGAGCTGACGTGAGCAGTGTGAAACTGTTCTTTATTTCTTTTTGATGCTTGTTTATGAAACGAAATGGGTATATTGGTTTTGTATAGTTGGTTGAGTGACTGTGTTTATGGAGAGCATGGGCAATGAGACTTAAGATTGGACTTGGAAGATCTCTATGGCTGTTGAAGTGTAATGATTGTTTGGGCATGACGGAGGACAGCGTGAGAAATCAGGAATTAACAAGCCTTAACAGCATGTAGGCTGAAATTTAAAATATCATTAAATTATATAAATATATTTAATATATATGTAAATCAAATCCTGATTAATGCTATGAAAAATAATTAAATATTTGAAATTTATGTATAATTAATTATTAATTAATTATATAAAATATATGTATATATAATAAATAAATAAAATATACTTCAATTTGGCATATATAAATATTAATTTAATAAAATATATAATAAACGTGAAATATTATTTATATGAAATATATTTAAATTTGAAACAATTATAAATAATAAATAGATAGCTATAAAAATAAATATAAATTATCCAAATATATATTTAAATATATAAATAAAATATTAATTAATTGTATACAAAATAAATATAATATATAAATAAAATAAATACAAATTTGAAAAATCTGCTTCATAATTTTTTAGAACATCGAATGAATGTTGAGCTACTCCAAACCTATAAACCCCTATAAATTATATTCAAACCCATACATAAATTCAGCTCATTTTGCATCATGAACAGGCATTCAGCAGTCGTTTATACCCGCTAAAGTTCTCACTTGCTCATTTTTTTGGCTGTTACAAAATGCACAAAAGTGCGCACATTAATGTCAGCAGAGTTTGACTAATTGCCTTGCATTATGCAGGACAGTGTCCGAGAGAGAGAGAGGCTAGAGCAGGGTAACTCAGGCATTTCCCTCAAGGAAGCGCGCCTCGATAAGATCACCCAACGAAGGTAACAAGTGGCAGCCCCTCTGACCAACCGCTGTTTTCTTTGATAAATTGTGTGCTAATGGAATGTCATGTCAGCGTTTGTTTGGGCCGACTTTTCAACCAAAAAGGCAGCGACCACAGTGGACAAACGCCCCACAAATTGGCGTGGGCGTGGCACTGGCATAGACAGGTGCAGCGACGCGTAAATGTTCACAGTGCGCTGCGCGAGTAAAAAAGGATTCATTCCTGACACAATGATGTATTTCGTACGAGCCAAACTAATGTGCGCTTCCGCTACCCCAGCAGCAATCCTTGCCTTTTACCTGATCCTTATCGCGCCGCAAAGGCAGGAAATATTAGCGCAAAGTGCAGGCGTTCATTTAGTTCCTGGTTCCATAGGCTCTCGCTTATTAATTGACCAACATTAGCGCCTATTGTTAGCATTGGGTTAAGGCTGGGACTGGGACTGGGACTGGGACTGGGGCAAAACTATGTGCTAATGGCGCCTAACATTTGATCGGCAGACCTGTGATAAGACAATGGAACAGCTTTGGCAACTGGGGTGTTGTTGTGTGAGTTTTAAGCAGCTGAAAGTATGGCTTAGTCAGTGCCTGTTTCATGCAGAGTTTTCTGAAATTAAAATGTATTCTAATAGAACAAGCTAGTTAGTGAATCTTAAATAGTTAAATGTATATGAACATACTTTACTAGAATAGACCCTTAAGACTATTTTCTATTGTCCACATCTGCCAAACTAAACAATATAAAGACTTTATTGTAATTTTAAATTAAAATTCAGTTAATTTATAATATCTAAAAATTTTCACGATTTTATAATTAATTGTTTAATATATTTTAAAAAAATTATAAAAAAATATATTTTTTTACTGGCCATCAAGGAATTCTTTAAGATTATTTTCTATTGCCCGCGGTTTCAAAACTAGAATATCTAGAGGCTTGATTTTAATTTTAAATTAAAATTAAGTTCATTTATGATATTTAACATTTTTTTCTGATTTTCTATTAAATCGTTAAATATTTAAAAATTTATTTAAAAAAATATATTTTTTCTCTCTATTAAACAATACCTTAAGAGTCTGAAGTTAAGACTATTTTCATTTGGCCACAGTTGGCAAACAAAGTAAGCGAGAGACATGAAGTTAATTTTTAATTAAAATACAGTTCATTAATAATTTTTAAAAATTTGTATTATTATATTTTTTATTAAATATTACATTTAAAAAAATAAATAATATATTTTTTTGTATAATAATTTGTCTGCTTTTCCCTCTTGCTCTGATTCTAATCGCAATAAGTTTGTGGCATACTTAAAAACAAAGAGATTCTATTTAATTTCTTTATATATTTTCACAAAAATGCCTTTAAATATATATAATAGTTAAAACCCCCTACTCAAGCTCTTCTCCAACACACTCCACGCTTTCGACAACTATAAATGAGCTTAAATTCGTTATTCCAAATATTATTATTAATGACCTCCGACACACAATAGACTCGACTCAACTCAACTCGATGCGACTACACCTCGCTGATCTTTTTGGAAAGCCTAATCACACTATTTATTGCCATGATACAACATTATTTTGTACTTGAGGCTAGGCACGCAGAGGCCGCGCAGCCCTTGGTGATTAGCATCCCTCATGTTAACATCTGTTACATTTGACTATACCTTGCCGCCAGACAAGCCATAAAAAACTGACAACCCACCCAGAGGAAAGCGGGGCTTAAAGACCTGAAACTAACCCCGACCAGCCAGTTGTTGACTATTTTCATAAAATTAACTAAAAATGCCAAGTCAGAAGGTTTTTCCTTTTGCTTTTCGCTCTTCTCTGCACAGCACGTGCAATTTTTTTGTTGGCCCGCAATAAGCGCATTAGGTTTTGTTTTTCCAACTTTATTTAAGGGCTGTCTGAGGGTTGTTGGCCTCTTTGGATGGTTGTTTGCATATGTGTAACAATTAAACATTTTGCTCGCTTCAGACATTTTTTATAGGTTTGCTCGCCCGCCCGGCGCACTATCATTAACACCGCACCCGGAATATAAGCTAAATACGTACGTACTCATGCACCCCCCACCATTCCCTTTCGGCGCTGGCAAGTGCAAAATCTGCGAGTGTTATCGGCTTAATTATTATTATGGGTCCCAGGGCGACGGGTGTTCTCCACAGTCCTTGCCCAGATTCCACTTGACTCTATCCCACTTGCCCTCCCTCTCCCTCTTTCTCTTTGGTTTATTTGCATTGGCCATAAAGTCGGATTTGAATATGTTGGTATTTAAATATTGCGACGTCATAACTCTCTGATATATATATTTATACACGTCTGTCGCTCGCACAATTTTGAATATATCACGCTTTCGGGCGTATTGGTTTATTTATAAGCCGCTTAGCTGCACATGTTAATAAAATGATTAGCTGGCTCTAGCTTTTAGTTGCCATAAAGCATTGGCCATATGACAAGCAGACTCATCATGCCCAGTTGGCCATGCAGGTTGCATTTGAAATGAAATTAGAGTTCAAGTCTTATTTAGGTCAATATAAGCTATATATATTAAGAAATATATGTAAATTATAAAAAATAGTAAATTTTCAGTCTTAAAACTTCCAAATAGCTAATGTAATAAAAAAATAAAAATCTAATATTATATATACATATATATATATTGAATTTTACTTTTAAAAGGGGAAAATGTGTGAAAAAGTTAATTTTTATTTTAATTTTATTTTTTTTATATATTATTTATTTTATTTAAAATTTTTTATATTTAATATATTTTTATTTTAAATTTATTATTTTTATTTGCAATCTGTTTTTGGTTTTTATTTAATTCACAAAAATTAATAAACAAGAATAAAACAATTAAATTAAAAATAAATTAAATTAAGTTTAAATAAATGTTTAATTCTTTAAGTAATTTATTTATATAAATTGTAAATTTTAAAAATTAAAATCTGTCATAGGGAAAATCAAGAAAATATATGTGTTAAGATTTAGTTGCAATTGGATTTATTTGGGAATTATTGTAAAGGCAAATATTAGAGATTAGATTCACTGAAAAAAACTAAAAAATGGGTAGAAGAGGTAGAAAGGTAATTGATATGAATTCAGGTAAAAATTCACTGAGAAATGCGGACAAATCACTGCCAAACCTAACAAATGTATATCTTAAACAAGTTCTTGAATTGTGGTATTAGCGCTCTATAAATATTAGTTTTCCTTAGCTGAAGTAATAGTAATTTCGAGGTATATACATATAAAATGAATCAAAATCATAGCAAAAGGTTGACAGTGTGACGTCTGCCACTCGATCTAGGTGAAATCCGAGCAGTTTTAGTATTTTAGAAACTCATTAAACTGCATTTAGAATAGTTGCAGCCAGCACACGATCAAAACTCCCCGAGGCCAATTGAAACAATTGAAATAAAAAGTTTTTCAACTGTCAGCTAATTGCACCCCAAGGAGTTGAAAGCCCGAACGCAGTCATAAAACACGCTAATTACTCACACACACACACACACTCAATAGTTGTTTTGATATGAAAAACTAATCTAAAACTGACCCCGGCCACTTGACTTTGGCAAAGCGAACGCAGCCAAACTGACCGCAGCTGTAAATTAAACGTAAATTGTCCAACTGACAGTTGCCAGGGCCAAAAAGTTTTCCAAACCGCACAGGTGCCCGGGCGAGCGGTGGGTGTGGGCGTGTCACACAGGTGGGCAGAACATGGCAGCTGTTTTCATTATTATTATCATCGGTATTGACAGGCGCAACTAACGGGACTATTAAGCGAGGCGTTGACATTGGCTTACAAGTGTCTCGCAGGAGCTGCGAAGTCAACGCGGGTGCAATCAAAGCGGTCATTAGACGCCGGGGACCGTGAGGGCTCAAGGGTCAGACTAGTTAGTTATTTAGTCGAAATATGAGTTACGCACTCATTAAAGTTCAAGCTAATTAAATTTCATTTTTTGGGCTCAATCAAACAGTGAAAAACAGTTACCCTTAGACACGAGCAAAGGCAAAGGACAAGCGCAGCAAATTTCATTGAGTCGACTCGAGTGGGGAGTGTGGGGGCAACATTTTTAAGGACCTTGCAACAGACAACAAACAAACGGGCGTTGTCCGAACTCAAATGCAGGCGTTCGACTAGAGTCGGTGGCGGCTAAGGACGAGGCTGAGGCTGAGGCTGCTGCAGGAGTTGGGCTACGGTTCGTGTGCTACAAATATGCAAATAGAAACAAAATTTTTAATTAGCAGCGAAGCGCAAATTTCGAAAAGCAACGGCAAATGTCAGCAACAAAAGAGTCGCGCGTGCCCAATGCGGATGAGCGTGGAGAACTGGCGCCATGTGGCCACTGGAGCCTGGTAATGCTAATATATATATATAGCTATATATATCCCTATATCGCACACATATTAACAACAAATTCATTAAAATGCGCACGGTGAAAAAAAACGTGAATATTGTTAACAACAAGCAGACAGCTGAAACATGAAACAAAATGCAAAGCAGCAGCAAAAAAAAACCTGCAAAAGCTAAAGGAAATGATTATTAAAAATCTAAAATAAATAAAAGATGAGAACTTTTTGCTGTTGTTGTTGTATTCCGCCGCTAGCGTATGACAGCAGCTGTTCGAGCTCATTCCCCAAGCTTTGTTCAATTCAAGATTTATGGCGAACGTTGCGCATACGCCGCGTGTTGCACGTCAAAAGGTTGTTGCTATCGTAGTTATAGCAAAATTTCCTTTCTATGTCTACAGGGCTCCATCACACTGTCCCCCATCTCTCCCCCCCTCTCTCTCTCTCAGTGCATAAAAAATTGTACACATTTCTGTGCATAATCATTTGAACTACGTATGCGGCCGCCGTCTGTTGCTGGGTAATACGCTGCCGGCATGTTACCAGCCAACCAAAATACACAGTCACACACACACACACTCACTTGGTGAGTCGCCCAGGACAAAGAGCACATTTGTATAGGTAGCCAAAGGGGCGGGCGTGGGCGTCTGGCAGTTGCCTTTCTGAACTTGTTTTGCCTGTTTATTCGCGCATAATTCACTCATTAATCATTGCATTTTGGCCAGCACAGCAGAGCTACAACTTTGAGTCAGCTATTATTAATGCCAAGCTAAATAAAAAGAAAGCCAAAAAAAAAAATAACAACAATATAACTGAGTATAATAGGCGGATATTAGCTGGCACTCTACTAGTTGCTAGTAATTACTAATCAAGCAAAATAACAAAGGGATTTGACAGGCAATTTTTGACTTACTCATATAAATAAAATAAAAATAAATAATATAAAAATTGAAGAATTAGTTAAACTGTTTTTAAAGAGAAGTTTACATGCCATCAAGTAGATAATCAACGAGAAATCATAATTTGAATTGCAAGATTAACTTTTACATAATATTGAAATTAGTCTCATACTCCATGATACTCCATAGAAATACGTAAGATCTGTCTAAATAGATTTTTGTATATTTATTAAAGCATATTTGATGTGGATTAAGTATGACTCCATATACTTAATCCAGATCAAATATGTTTAAATAAATATATAAAAATTTATCTAGACAGATCTTAAGTATTTTGTATCTGTATTTATCGATATTAACTTGAGGTAAAGGTTGAGCTATAATAATTACAAATTTGTAATTAATTAAATTTAAAATATATCATTGATTTAATTATTTTAAAAATTATATTATTATAATATTAAATGAATAATATAAAGTAATTCAATAACCGTTTAATAAAATTATATTAAAACTCTAAATATACAAATTCGAGCTGAGAACTTCTTTATAAACTTGTCTGCCAAATGTTGCCAAAGACTTCAGGCACATAACTCACACAGCACTCAATATACATATATAAAAAATAACATTTTTGTCAACTGACATGCTATATATAACTATATATACAGACATATATATAAATACTATTCATTAGCGCCAACTGCGCACAACTGCGAGGAAAAATCAGAAAAATATGCAAATTTGTTTTTGGCAAAGTCACGATCTGGGCAGACAATTTGCTGATTACGGCAGAGAGAGGGGAGGACGAGGACGCGGACGACGCAGCAAGGACATGAAGGAATTGTTGCCATTTTTGCCAGCGCATTGATAAAATGATTGATTGCGCGCAGCCGTCAACTGTCGCACCTCGCGCAGTTGCGAACATTTTTGCAATCAAATTAACTCTTTGAACGCTTAAGCTGCAAAGAGCCTGACAGAGAGCGAAAAAAAGGAATTTATCAAAAATTGTAAATTGCCAAAGCCATTAAAATTATTAAAATCATGCTTGCCGCGAGGGTCATACACAAAATAAAAAGGGGCGTGTTCTGTGAAATTTATCAAGCCGGAAGTATTTGTATATGCAAAATCAATGCCAAGAGAGAGGCAGGCGCTACTGGCACAGTCTAAACTAGCTATGACAACAAAGTTGATCAAAATTTATGCTAAATTGATTTTAATGCTCGACAAAGCGCGCTCATTGTCTGCCCCAGCTACAAAGTATGACAAATGAATTTTAATTACCAGCACTAAAAAAAACAGAATCTGATGCCGAACAATTGAAACAAAGTTCATAAAAATGCGAGATGACCAACTGACTCGAAATGGCTTTTGCAGTGACTTTGGGGACAGGCAGACTCTACAGTAATTTTCATAATAGCGAACGATTGTACAGTTCCTTTTTTCAAGGGGTTTATCTTTCGACAGTCGGCCATAATTTTTTGGATCGTTTTTGGCTGATTTGATTTCGTCTTATTCTCTTCTTTCTTTTTATGGCTACTTCGCTGCTCGATATAAAATTTCGACAATGTTGCCTAATAAATTTGCTTTGATTGATTTTAATGGTTAAGCGCTTCATTGGGCTTTGGAGTGGTGCCCGTGGTGCGTGTGCGGTCTGCCCGGGCTGGGCTTTGAGCCAAAAACATTTTAATTTTAATGCTCGCCTCGTCGTTGGCCATCGATTGTTAGCGAAATTAATTTCCCAACGAACTCTAGGCGAAAAAGGTCTTAAACATTTTTTATATGGATTATATATTCTATGCATTGGGTATAAAAGCATTTCTTACGATTGTTTGCCTTGCAGTTAAATGCCCCAAAACTTACGTACAGCCAGTGGGGCTAAGCGTAGCTGAGCTGTAAGCGAAGCTTTTCAAATGAATTGAAAAGATGTCGTTGCATTTGGCGTTTTTAATAGCCGCCAAATGAGAGAGGGGTGCACAGTGGGACGAAACGTAGTAAGGAAGGTAATTTGGGTAAGAGTATCTGAGTATTTATATGAAAAGGATTTTAGTGGAGATGTTTAACAGATCTAGAGTATTTAAAAATTAGATTAAAATATATTCTAATGTCTAACAACTCATATTACTTTGAGCAGTACAGTGGCACAAAGCGAAAAATTTAAACTATATATTCTTAATGTGTTTGATAAATATAAATAATATTTAATAAGTATTATATGATTTGTTTTAATTTTTACACGATGCAAAATATTATTAAAATTATTATAATAAATATAAAATTAAAAATATATATTATTAAAAATATTACCTTTTTAATAATATTTATTTTTAATTAAATTAATTAATTATTTTATATTTATTATAATACTTTTAAAATATTTTTATTTATCATTACATGTTTTTCTATTTTATTTAAGACTATTTAAAAAAGATTTTAGTTATTCCAACATATCTAAATTATTCTCCATATCAACTAATCCATTTGCGAGCCTGCGCACCACTGTGCCTCGCTTGATTTCCCACAGCTTTCGAAGCAAGTTTCATTACAGTTGTCATGTTCAATTTCATTTTACTTGTCATCAGTTGTTTGGGCACCCCAAGAGCTTCTCCTTTTCTTTTGCTGTGCTATTATAACTTGCGAAGAATACAATTCATAAATATCCAGATGGAAAGAGATAGAAAGAGTGGGGGCAGAGTGAGCGAGAGACTGAGGAGGTATTCATAAAATTCAATTTTGTTGCATGTCGCCGTCATAAAAGTGCGCGATTCCTTTTGTTGCGCATGGAAATAAATACAAAATCTGTGCATTGCTTTGCTGGTCACGTTGCCCGCTGAGGCCGGGCTCTGGCATTGGGCAGGCTTGCGGGCATCAAGTTCAGGCGAGCTGCCTTACAATTTAACTGCAGTTCTTATCAAGTTATTGCCCAGAGGCTCAACTAGATTTTAAATATTATATGCAAGTTGTGTTTTATGACACATATTAAGAATAATGGGTATTTATTAACTCAGAGCTGCCTGAAATTATATTTTATATATTTATTTATTTATATTTATTATTTATTTATTTATATATATATTTATTTATTTATTTATTTATATATGTTTTATGGCATTTTAAGGTGCATAGACTATGCAAAGAGACAAGCTAGTAAGCATAAATGGAGGCTAAGGCTAGAACTTTAAAAGAAGATGAAGCTTTGACTTAACTGATACTAAACTCAACTCAGCTGAATCTACTTCAATTCATTTAAGTCTGAGTATTACAATTCTAACTCTATGCTTCCTCATTTCATATATCAAAAGAAAACTTCTAATTGAATAAGTTTTAAAAACATATCTTTACTATATTCAATCCTATAACAAGCGCTTTCTCTACGTTCAAATATTAACTGCTTTAGCTCAACTCCACCTTATGTCTATCTCTCTCTGTCTTCATTGCTCATCTAGCCTCTGCCAACTCTTAAACTCTCTACTGCCGTTTCTTATCTCAATCAGCACCATCAAGCGGTCCATTCGAGGTGTTCTGTAACGTTTCGTTTTACAGCTTCAGCTGCAGCCGCACATAAAGTTGCCCTTGGCATCTCCCGCCTCGCAGCTAAATGGCATGAGATAAGGCGCTGCCACATGAGCGCCTGGCTTAGTGGCTGGCACTCGTCATAAAAGTGCGCACAATTAAATGCAAGTTAATGGTCGGCCAGTCGAGTCGATGCCATTTGCCCAAAAGTCACTTTAACGTTGGCCATTACGTGTAAATGCCGCTGATGAGGTGACGCTGATGTTGAGGGAACAATTAAAACGTGCGCTCCTGCTCCTGCTGGCTGCCGTGCTCCAATCTAATCAGTCCGACATCAATGCCAAGCGTCTTAAATTATGCTACACAAATCGAATTTATGACACTAGGAGAAACCCTCGCAGGCATTCGCCACAATGAACTTAGCCAGAGAAAAAGCCAAATAAAACCAAAGCCCAAAACCGAAAACAATAAAAGTTACATTTGCCGTGCAAATAAAATTAAACGAAATCAGTTGGTGCTGGAGTAGGATTTGGCAGAGGCAGTGGCAGTGGCAGTGGCTGGATCATCCCACACACACACGCACACCTCAATTTCAACGTCAACGTGTTCTGGACAACATCATTTGACCAGGCAGCAACAGCTTTTAATGCCTATTTACAGACGACACACACGCGACTACAGCGAGCTCCACTGGGGGGAGCTGGGAGCTGGCTGCTTGGGGTAGCTTTTCGGTTGCTAAATGACGTCGTCTTTTAATTTTTATCTCAAACATTGCAAACGGTTTTTATTGTTGCTTTTAACTGCGTTGGCGTCTGTTTCTGTGTCTCCTCAACGGCTGTTGCAACTTTTGTCAATTTTTGCCCAAAAAGGTCGAGCGTTTTTGCACGGCATCTGTTCGCCGAGAGCTGCCTTGGTCTTGGTCTCTCTTAATTTGAATTCCAGCTTATTTATTGGTTTTTATTTAAGTTCAGCCGCCAGCTGCACATTATTTCTATGTGTTGCTGTGGTTTTTCTTAGTTGGGTTTCCATTGAAAGTTTTCTTTGGAATTTTATTTATATAAAAGAATTTTAAAGTAGACGGAAATAGCGAATATTTTAGCTATATAAAAAGAAATGTTTTGTATTATATATTTTTTTGAATTTAAAAAATGTTTAAGTATTTATTTAAGTATGTAAAATATTTTATTTTATATTTATTTTTATTTATATATTGATTTGTATTTATTTATTTATTTTATTTATTTTTTTAAATTTTGATTTATTTATTTATTTTTTTATTTTTTTAAATATTTTATTTAAGCTCTGAAAATGTTTAAATTTATCGAAAATAAATTTATTAAATTTATTATTAAACATAACTTTGCAAAAATTAAAATACATAATTTACATAAATTCCTTTGACTGATTGAGGCTACAACTACTTCTAGCACATTTATCTATTATATTAAAGTTTGCTCTCCCATATTCTAAACTAAACCGTATGAGAATTGCGTAGAGAGGCCATAACCAAATTGCTTGCTCAGCAAAAATACCTCAGTTCATAGGTCAACAAATATTTTACGAGCTCAAGTCCCTGTCAAATTCCGCATCTTTGCTTACCAACATATTAAATGAAGTAATCGATGGGGAATATTTATTGAAATTCACAGAGTATTATATGCAATGAACTAAACAGTAACAGCTTAACCGCTTTAACAATCACCCTTGACACGCCGGCAATGCCTTAATCTTCGGGGGGCAACGACAAACCACAAGCGAGAAGACAGAGGCTAATAAATCAATAGCCAACTGTCAGCATTGTGTGCGCGTAATAATAATGCAAGCAAACTGGTCAATAATAAAGCGAGCAGTGGCGACTGCCAGCGGCAAGCAGACAATGGAGCAACAAATGTCACGAAAGATCCGGAGCTGGTCAAGCGTAAGGAGCAGGACATTTGAATTGGTGATGATGCACGGGGTCGTTGCGAAGATTTATATCCGTCTGCCAAAGGAATGCGTTGGAATAAAACGTATTAAGTCATAAAATGGCCAATACGAAAGCGGATTACCAAGTGTGAACGGCAAGCAGAGCGCTGCTGACCACCACGACGGGGCATCAAATCTAATTATGCCATCCATATAGGGAGAAGAAGAAGAAGATCTCAATAGTAAAAGTTCACAGCGGGCAGCTGGACAAACGGTTTGCGTAAAAATTTATGCGGCTTTTGTTTTAATAAAAATTTTATCATTGCGCATAAATAGCGAGAGGCGAAAAGAGAAGCGTAGCATGTGCGCATAAATCTTAAGAACGAACGTACGAATGCGAGAGCCAAAGCAATTATATGCAATTTATGCGGTGGTCACAGCCGCACCACCATCAGAAACCACAAAAGGAACCAGCCAGCCCACCCAACCACCCTGCCGCCCACACAAAAACAAATTGAGAGTCCGTTGGCGTCGCCTCCGTTCAAAGCAACTTGTGAAAATTATTCGAATTGAATGTCTTAAACCGAGTTCCTGCCTGGCTCGCTTTCTTGGCCTCTTTATCAGCGCCGAAGCTGCTGCTGCAAATTTATCAGCTGGCATAAAGTTTTCTTTCTTTTCTTGGGACTGCACTTTTGCCGTTTCATTTTGGGGGGTGGGGGCGGTAGGCCAGCTACGAGAACCGCAAGCCAGAGATACACAGATAAGTTTTCTTTTATTGCAGTTCTTGGCCCGAAAAGTTTTATTGCGCCTGGCAAAGGAAAAGGAAATGCTTTTCAAATGCTAACAAAATACAAGAAAATTAAGAAGCTGCCAACTAAAGAGCTTGTCCGCTGAGGAAGCGTCTTTGGCCCAAAACTTCTCAACCAAATTAAAATAATAAACTATCTGCTGCGAGTGCAGCTGCTCCTGCTGCTGCTGCCACAGGAGACAAATCAGCTTGTCTTCTCCTCTGGTATCGAATTCTTTTGTAGTTTTGTGCAAATTTATACAAACTATTTAGATATCGTTTGATAATAGAGATTGTCTGTGTCTTATTCTCTAGGAAATTTATATGTGCTGCAGTTCATTTGATTGTATCTAGTGGGTCTAGGCAGGATTTGGCACTGGGATGGTTGTTGCTAGTTAAGTTTTTGTTTAATATATTAGATTTATCTTATTCTATATTTTTTTACCTATAACAAATTCAGGTATAGTCGTAAGGATTAACATAGTCATATAGTCATATGGTCATATAGTCATATAGTCATATAGTCATATAGTCATATAGTCATATAGTCATACAGTTCTAATTTAAAATATTTATTTTATATACTTATCTGATACGATACGACTCGGTATTGTTCCAATTCATGTCGTCTGCTTTCCCAAGCATTCTTGCAATTTTCCACACAGCAATTGAGGTTGATATGGACGCAAATTGGAATTAAGCTGAAAAATATAAGAAAATAGAAATTTGTTAGTATTTAGAAGAAATATAAGAAAATATATTCTTAGGCATTTTGAACGTTGAGTGTATTAGATTTAAATTAGATATTTTATGCATATATCTAAAAATATATAAATATATATAGAAAATACATATATCAAGATATTCTCCATAATCTTTATATTATTTAAAGTTTTTACAGAAATTTATATTTGTCAAATGAGAATTTAAATAAACTAATAAATAGATTTTTTTCTTAAATTAATCAATTTGAGAAGAGAAGAGTTTTGAGAAGAGTTATGGGATCAAACCCAGCGATGTGGTCGACGGGTGATGTTGCTGTTGCTAATGAATCTATTGGCTAGTGGCTTGGTCTGTCTGTCAGTCCGATCCATATGGCCATACAAGCCAGAGAAATATTAATAATAATTAATACAAATAAAAAATATACAAAATATTTGTAAAAATTAAAAAAACATTTGCTCATTGAAATAAAATATTCTTCTCATTTATATAAATATATAAAATAGTTATCCTATAAGTAATACAAATTATTATATCTAGCCAATAGTTGTATTAGCTTTGCCTGAGAAGACATGTTTATCATATCAATAAGCAGATTTTCCCACTTCAATTTCAATTAAACTTTCAAATCAAAGTTATACTATTTCCATTTGAGCACATCGAAGCCATATACCTATTGCATCATGCTGAAAGCAAAACCTGGACTGCCTCTCTCCCTCCCCCTGCCTGCCAATCCCCCTCTCCCCCTACTCATACAAAATGCTCAGTCAAATCAGCAGCAACTTTTGCCATTTTGCAAAGTGCAATGGCAACGGCAATGGCAAGAGATACATCAAGTTGTCGTAGACGATACTTCAGTGTGACCCACTCCAGGGCCACTCGACACACCCAGATACAAAGCGCAACCACAGTAACAGAAACAGATACAGCTAGAGCTTGGCAAACAGAAGTAAAGAAAGGAAGGAAAAAAGAAATACGTAAACGTGGCAGGAAATGCGGGCTTGCTCATTATTTGCGCTGAGTGCGGCTGAGTCGACGGCTGCGACAACGAGTACTTTGCATAAATTTCAAATCTTAAAAGGACCCAAATAGATGACAGGGCACACAAAAGGACATCGATAGCGATACAGCCGCAGCTGAAGCAAAAACTGAATCTGCAAATGTAATGGAAATTGAAGGGCGGTCCAGGCCCATCTCCTTCTGCACCTTCGCGCCGTGTCAAGTGCGGGGCTGAAATATATAGAAAAATGCAATGATACGGAAAAATTAAAAACATTACGTCTACCATGGGTGGGGGGTGGTGTTTGGGCACTCAGCTCAGCAAAGGGAAATCTCAAATAGGCGGGCAGCAGTTCTAATGACACGACGACCGCAGCTCAAGTTGCTGAATTTATGGCTGCAATTATGCAGCGAACGGTTCTCAAAAATAATTTGCATAAAGAAATTTGTAAGTAGTAGCCAAAAACGAGGCGACTCAACCACCCAACGCAACCGCCACTAGCAAGTGTTACAAATTGTACGCATGCTCACCCACCCACTCGGAGCTGGCTGTCCTTGATTTCGATTGACGTGTAATCCTGTCCTTGGCATTTCGCCGGGCGTGGCGCCAAGGACAATGCAGGATAATGCTGCAAGAAAAAAAAAACGGAAATATCCCCAGCAAGGGGTGGTCAAAGTCAAGGCGAAACGCTGCTCGCACAGAAATGTCAGCGCGTGCAGGAATATCAAGGACAACTGCATAGCTCTCTGCCTGTGTGTGTGCGCGTCCAGGATATTGATTTACTTTTCGCATTGTTCACATTTAATTAGCGGATTGCAAGTATTTAAACTGAAATTCGAGATGGCCAAAGGAATTTAAAACGTGGCTAAATGAAGCAAAAAGTTAGCTAACTGTTGCTTGAGGCGGAGTATGATTGACTCTGAGTCCTATTGGCTGCAGGGAAAGCATTTTGAAATTGCTGTAACTAAGTTGAGTCATAAGCAATGCCTGAGAGCTGGGCCTAAAGGCTGTTATTTATAATAGATAATTTGAAGACTCTCATATGCTACTTGAGTCTTTGAAGCTTTCCATATAATTAATGCAATCAATTTACTATTACTCTTTTGGTTACTCCTAGGTAACTAATCTAAGTTTAGTTTCTGTTTAGCTTTCTACTAACTAATTCTTACATATGTAAAGAAAACCTTTGAAGAAAAATATTAGAAAAATTAGAGAAATTATATAAATAAAAGCAAAAATATATAACTCACTTAAGTCTACTTTTCATTAAAATCTCAGCATCTGCCTTCATTTATATTTTCATTAAAGCTTAAAGTTTCTTCGATAATTTATCATAATCATGCAAACAATCTGTAGCCCATACAAAGGCTCTCGCAATTTAACCCTATATCATTTAATTATGACTTTTCTTCCATTTCATTAAAGCGCGACCGCAAAAGCCAACTGTCATCGTCGTTGGCCCAAGACGCCATTTAACCTCCGCTTGGAGTTTGAAAGTTCAAACAGAAGACAAAACATTTACTCAGCATCCATCTGGCTGTCGTTGAGCAGCCAAAGAAACGCCAATCGCGCACAATTTGTTACAATATAAATGACTTATGTCCGCGACGGGCTAGCACTAGCAGCAGCTGTTGCAACACAGCCCTTCGGGATGCCCCCCAGCTCGGCCCATGTTACATAGCCATAAGCATAATAAATTTTTACGCTTGAGCGTGTAAAGTAAACTGGATGGCACCCAAGCCTCAGGCAGGCGTAGCCAAAAACCAAAGCAAACTATAAATTTATAATGCGCGAAAGTAATTTTATGACTTTGCGGTTTTAGCTTTGGTTGCTGGCAAACGGCAACAGAGATATGTACGTTCGTTAAGTATACGCCGTGGCGGCGGGCAGGAGTCGGAGACAAAGTGTGAAGACAAAGCTTACAGCTGTAGTAAATCAAAGGCGCAAGTTGCAAGCTTGCTCGGCCATGTTATCGCAGCAGCCGCTGAGCCAAAATAATAAGCGCCCGGCGCCATATTTATTTGATTAACTGCTTCACACACACACACATATACACACTCTCTGGCCCACTCCAGTGTGCACAATTATAGATACACATGATTACAAACAATAAATTGTTGTTTTGACACTTGTAATGGCTGCTGCTACTGCTGCCGCTGCTCCTGCTGCCACAATGTTGCACAGGAAGCAATCTTTAAACTACAGCTGTAATGTGAAGCTCGAACACACTGGACAATTGGCTGCGCAATCATCGCTTATTGTGGCATACAAAATTGTTTTATTGTCGCCACATTTCCAACAAAACGCAGAAATAGAAAAATAGAATTTACTTTTTTATTGCAAATTTATTCAAATCGTTTGTAATCTCTGCCAGCGCTCTGGCCGGCTAGCCCCTCCTCCGGCTTAGGCCATAAAAAAGCGTGTTCTTATTATTATGGCCATTGCTGTTGCAGTCACGGGCACTTGCTAAGTGGTCCACTGTGTGTACTTCTTGTATGAGGGGCTAGTCCTCCACACGGCCAATTGTGTGGGCGGGGCAAATTTGTTTTTTAATAGGTTTGTCTCTGGGTGGGTCAAGAGTGGGGTCAGAGCTTAATGTATATATGGTTCATGCTCGAGATGATAATCTTTGGTGGTCAGAGGGTGGAAAGTTAGAAATGTTCTCTACATGTAATATGATGTTGCAATATTTAAAATTAGTTGCAAAGTTTATATTGTTTTTATGAAAATATTGTTGAAGAAGTCAATAAATAAATAATAAATAAATTTTATAAATATTTTTAGACATCAACAATATTTTTAAATATTATAAAAACATGTTAAAGTATTAAAACATTTCAGTATTATTTGTTTTAATAATATAAATATTTTAAGATATTACAAAAAATGTTCAATATTTATAAATAAATATATTTTTAAATTTGAAACATTTGTTTATTTTTGGTATATTATAATATTAATATTAGAATTCAAAAATATTTATATTTTTTATATTTTGAAAGATTATAATATTAATATTAAAATTTTAAAATATCATATTGATATATTTTAAATATCAATGATATATCATTGAGAACAATTATATGTTGATATTTATTTATAATATTATGTTATAAATTTAATAATTTTATATTATTATTATTATTATACAAAGTTTAAAAATGTCTAAATTTTATGCACAAATTGAAATGTTTTTTATATTCGTAAACATTATACAAATTTTTAAATATTATAAATATTTTTAAAAATAAATATATTTAAACATAAATATTTGTTTATATATTTCAATATAAATATTTTAAAGTATATATACATTTAAATATTATAAATATTTTTAAATATAAATATATTTCTATATAAATATTTTTAAATATATATACATTTAAATATTATACATATTTTTAAATATAAATATATTTGAATATAAATATTTTTAAATATATATATATATATATATAAATATTATAATTATTTTTCTTAATATTAAAATATTTACCAAGCATCAAATGGAAGCACTTCCCGAGGCCGCACTTTGACTGATCAGCAGGTGGTTTGGTGAACGACTGAACTCGAGCGGCAATAGGCTCGTGCTTTTATTGCTGACCGAAAGTCACTCAAACCAAAGAGCATACCCGACTGAGTTGTCATGCGCGCTCAATAAACTCAAAGAGTATATTGGTTGCAATGCTCAGGCCAATGGATAAGCAAGAGACCAACACATAGAAAGAGAAGTTCGCTTGCTGCAGAGCAACTAGTTCGACTGAGTTTGTGTTGCTGATCGAGCATGTATGGACTACACTGTTTAATTATTATTATTTATTTAAGTTGTGTCATATATGATGCAGAATAGAGTATTTTCAAGCCATAACAATATTTAAATTTATTATCCAAATATATATATTTTTTCAAGTTTTTTAAGATCAGTTATGCATTATTTTAAAGCATGCGCTAAATAAAAGTCTTTCTACTTTGATCTCAATTTGTTTTTGAAAATTTTGCTAATAAGCCTTTCAGTTTCAGCATCTCCTCAGTCGCTTCCTTAAATTCTTCTCCTGCATAAAAAAACTCTACTTATGCAAATGGAATGGTTGCTGCTGCTGCTGCTCTTGCTGCTGCAGTTATTTTCCCATGTTCTTCCACTAAATCAGATGAGGCTCGGGTGCACACGTTTAAAAATGCAACTGGCAAACTGAGAATGCTAAACAAAAGCAACAACAACAACAACAACAACGGCAATAATAGAAGAGCAAAAGATTTTTATATTTATTGCCCAAGTCCTTGGCGGAGCTGCTGCTGTGGGGCACCCAGCGTGCCAGTGCATTAACCCCTTTCTCACTCAAACCCAGCGCAGCAAAATGACTCATCAAACGCAGACGAGTTGGGGAAGTACAACTTGGCATTTTATTATTATGATTATTTGTAGTATTTGCTGCTGCTGCTGCTGCTGCTGCTGCTTCAAGTTGTGAAAAGAAAAGAAAACTGAAAAGTGCATAAAAATGCTTGCAGCTAGAGGGGTTGAGACTTCTGCGGCAAGCTTCAACTCTCCTCGTCTAATGCTCAAATTGTATGCATGGACTTCAGCTGGACTTCTTCTGCTGTTGTTTCTGTTTACCAACTGCCGCGAGCGTAAAATGCACTTTGTGATTAGTCCGAGGGTGCCCAAGAACAGTTAGCCTGTGCCTGGCCTGCTCCTGCTGCTGTGCTGCTCGGACTCCTTCTTCTACTGTCAGCTGCAATCCAATCCATTCCCTAGTTCCATTGTGCTCACAAGCAGCGTCTTGGCCGGAGCGCGCACTTCATCATGTTTTTAAAGTTCAATAGTCATCATCGAGCACATCAACGTGCCGATCGAGTCCTCGCCCAACCCTTAAATCAAGTGAGCGCTTAATGTTTAATAAATGTGTAATGCATAAGCAAAGTTTTCAGCCCGAAGCGCTTTGCTCTAGCCCTAGCTTCAGTTGTTGCTGCTGCTGGTGGTGCTTCGCCCTGGCCGTGACTCGTAACTTCTTAGCTCTGCGGCACAGTGGTTAGACATGGAGCAAAGCAAGTGTCTTTTGACCAGGAGTTAGAGCAGCATTCTTTATCTGTGTTCACTGGCTGTAAGCATATTAAACAATGAGTTAAATTAGGTAAAAAATATTTGAACTATATATCATATTTAACAATGAGTTAAAATTGGTATAGCATCAAGAGTTAGGCTTCAACTATATACTAAGCTTTTCTGGAAAACTTAATGAATTTTCATTTGACAACAGGTCAAGCTAACTGTCAACTTTGTCAGTAGCTATACTCAAGCAAGTCTGCTATATTTAATCGATTTTCTCAAGTCAACAGACTAAGCTGTCTGCTAACTTGGGCTATAGCTTTACTAGGGCAGCTAAACTATATATCAGCTAACTTGCCTCTTTATTCCCTTTTGACAACAAGTTAATTTGACAACAGCTACAACTCATAATTTAACTACCAACTCCTCCCAAGCGGCACATGAAACGCAATAATATCAGTTCGATCTCTCTCTCTCCCATGCCCTCGTCGCTGCCCTTTCAATTCACAGAGTATTAACGCATAGTTCCCACTGTGCGCTGGGTAACCCTCCAATCCGGTCGCTCACTTCATGTTGTTTATTGTGTTAAACTCCCTACAGCGCACTTGAGCATATTTGCATGACCCGCTTGTCGAGGCTAAGTGTATTGGCATGCCGGAGCCCCGAACTCGAGTCCCGTGTTTTGGTTCAAGGATACAAAATGTATCGAACCGAGGCACACCTGCAAAACTTTCGAATATCATAAGAGAGAAACCCAGAAACACTTGAGGGCTTTACTCGGGGTGGCTGCTCCGGCTCAAGTGTGTTTAATACAACATTTTTTGGTGAAGTGCGTCGCAGTTTTGGGCGAGTTGTGATTGTAAAGCAGTTCGTAAGCAAAAGGTATCACAATTTTCCCATGACACACACACAGACCCATGCAATTTGAAATTGTTTCCCAATATGTTGCCTTTGTCAGCGCATTTTGTGACACATTTAATTGAAATCGCTACCCTCACCTGCCGCAAATGCATCACAAATCTGTTCGCCTTTGTCTGGTGCTGGGCCTTTTGTTATTGTAAATGATTAAAATTGCAGCGGAATTTGTGTGCTGGGCTCCAAAAATCTCTCCGCTCTCTTTTAGGGATGCCAGCGCGCACCCTCGCCTGAGCTGCGCTGTGGGAACTTTCTAATGCTTTTGAGGCTATGTAAACTTTGTCCAATTACTCGAAGTCTGAGCGCCTAAGTACTGTGAGAACTGCTGGGTGACTCATTTGTTTATTGATGACTTAACCTCGTTTCGAACACCTGCCCGAGCTGGCACCTGCTTGCGCCCATACTCGCTCTCTTTCACTCCCTTTCTCTGGCATGTTTAGGTGTGAAATTGGGTAAGCGGCTCCGACGGTTTGTGATCGATCGATGGATCGCTTGTTTACCTTTGAGGATAAAGCAGCAATTGCTTATTGTATAGCGTTTACATTGAATTCGGGGCTCTAATTGATAAATAATGCAATGCGATAGATCAGTGGCAGCTAGGCAAATCACAAGCATCTTGCATATGAAATTAGAGAGCTGATAAAGTGTCAGAGATGTAATGTAGGGTGTGGGGTAAGGTAAGGCTAGTTAGATCAGTAGAGCTTAAGTAAATCATAAGAATCTTGCATGTGAAATTAGAGAGCTGATTAAGTGTCAAAGAAGTGACATGGGGATTAGGCAAAAGGAAGGTGAGGTACGGCAAGATATGGTATGGTACGGTAAGGTAGGGTAAGAGAAGGTACGGTATGAAAAGACTGTAAGCTGAGGTACGGTAAGATCCGAGAAAGGTACGATATGGTAAGATATGGCATGGTAAGATAAGGTACGGTAAGATCCGGGAGCAGTACGGTAAGGTACGGTCCGATATGGGCAGGTATGGCAAGGTAAGGCAAAGGTAAGGCAAAGTAAAGTCTACATAGCCTTAATTTCCCTTTTCAGCTTAGCATATTATCTTGAATATTGTTGTATATAAATATATTCATCATGCCCCGTTTAGATAACCCAAATTTTCACACATATCTCGACAACATGCTCGTCGCAGGGTGTGAGCACGCGACTTTTATTAATTATGCCAACAAAATGTTATCTGTGCGAGCGTGTGCTTCAAGATATATATGCATATCTGAATATTATGAAAATTTCATGCGATTAATTAGAAAAATATGCAAATTATAATTTACAACTGCGGTCGCCTGGCTAAGGACACGTGTAATTGTTGCTAGTCGACGTCGTTTGACAATATGTCAACTGACAACCCAAAAACAGCCCTCGAATTAGGGCTGGGTACAGTCGCTCTCTCGCTGTTCACGTGTTGCACTTGAGTGCTAGGAGAACACGAGAAACCACTTGGGAAAGTGCCGTAAAATAGTTGCCAGCGATAAGTTCATTTGATGGCAATTTGGCGGCGGCGGCGGCGGCGGTGGTGGTGTTGGTGTTGCTTGGTGTTGGTGGTGGGTGCCGCATCCTCTTTGTTTCACACGCCGCCCGAAAAGGCAAACCACGGCTAGCCAAAATAACAACAAACAAAATGCGGATAAGTTTTGGCTCTCTCTCTCGGTGTGCGTGTTGCAACAATTAAAAAGGCAGCGGCTCGGGTTTTAGCATGTAAATTGGACGCACCCTTTACGGGCAGAGAGAGACCCACACCGGTGAGTCAGAAGACGACCCGCATATGTCACCGTCAGCGTCACCGTCCTCTGAAAGGACCCTAGACGAATGTCCAAAAGGCAGCCGCATGCAGCGTTAATTACTCACTTCGCGTTCTCACGCCCCGCTCTATCTGTATCTCTGTCGAGCCGCTGTATCTGTATCTCGATCTGTGATTGCTCTCATGTTTTGCCGCTTCAATGGCTTGTGCAATTCGACGGTGCTTGACACTGGAAAATTTGTCACACTGCAGCGCTCTCTCACTACCTCTATCTCTCTCTCTCTCTCTCTGTCCCATGGCCAGCGGCTTGAGCGGCGTCTGTTTAATTGCGCGTGCGATGCAAACTCATCTCAATCTGGCTGCCGGCCGCCCCTCGATCTTGATGAAATGTCACACAGCGCTAATGCAAGTTAAACTCCATTTACCAGCTATTTCGATACGCTTGCTAATTTCAGCGAATTTCGAGCGCAATTATTCGATAGAGCGTGCTGAATTTCGGCTGCGAGTTCATGGGAATGACATTAGCTTAACATGCACTAATGGCTAAAGGTTAAGCAGCCAAGAGAGAGACAGGGAGAGCGAGAGGAAACAGGCTAAGGCACTTCAATTATCAGCATTTTATACTTATTATAGTGAAATTAGTATATTGGTTTTATATATTTCTGTTCGTTAGTTTTCACATCCATCTATCTATCCGTAAGAGTATTATTATCTACTTCAAGCTCTGCACGTGTTCCATATATGCCTAGCCTCAAACTCAACAAAAATTGCCATAATTGCCATAATCTATATAAAACACAAACAGAGTTGGGCACTTGTCAAGAATCCGCTGTATTCTGATATCATAAAGCATAAATCTAGTCGACCCACCCACCCACGCAGACCCGTAGAAGTTGCCCTCGAAAATTGAAAAGCGCACGCAAGGAACGCATCGAATGCTGAATGGGACTAAACAAATGTTACGATTGTCTGGCAATTACCAAATTATTGTTATGTATAACCGTTCGGGCACATATCTATGGCCATTATAATGTATCTTTGACCATATGCGTGTACAGTCCAGACAGGTTATGGCTTTCAGGTGTGCCCGGAAAATCAACCCCTCAACTTTGGCCCAGCTCCCAACCAGGTCATAACTCACAGACGCAACTGTACCATGCCATATAGGCTGCCTACTGATATATATATATATATATATATATATATATATATATATATATAATCAACAGCTCAGCGGGACTGCCTTTTGATTTCTGTGCCCTCTGGCCAAGTGTCCATTCATTGCATCATTGTCATTAGCCAACCCTGGGTCAGGGGGCTGTTTGTTGTCGCCTTTAATTGCCTCAGCATTTTTTCTGGGTAGTTTTCCTTTTTTATGTAGATTTCTCTGGCCATTGCTGAAATTACTGCTGATTGTTTTCATTAGTAATCGTAATGAAGTAAATTATGAACTGTGCAGGACCTCAATTGCTGTTGCTGCTGCTGCCGTTGTTGGCCCACAATATTTGTTAATTAGCGTTAATTTGATAACAGTTGCGGCTGGGTGTGGGCCCTGACTTAGTTTTTATTGTTATTTGATTGTGCGCGATTGTGTGTCAGCGATGTGCTGTGGCTGGCCGTGCGCTTTGGACAATATGTTGACAAAAATCATGGTCTATGCAAATAGGGACAGATAGGAAAGCAATGCAGAAGAGAGAGAGGGAGAGAAAGAGGAATAAGAAAATGCAGACTAACAGAGAGAAATTTAGAAAAAGAGAGCGATGGTGAAAGCGAGAGATATACAGACACAGAGAGAGAGAGAGAGAGAGAGAGAGAGAGAGAGAGAAAGAAGCAGAGCAGAGACGGAAGGAAAACCAAAAGATTGAGATACTGAGTAGAGAGAGAGAGAGAGAGTACGATAGGGAAAGAGAGAGAAAAAGAAAGGTATAAAGATATACAAAGAGAAAGAAGGAGAAAGGGAGATTAAAAGATTAAAGAGAGCGATGAAAAGAGAAATGGAATGATAGAGACAAAGTGTGAAAAAACCTTGAAATGTTGAGAGTAATAGAGATGGAATTTAAAAACAGTCTATTTGGTACTTATCCTAATTGATCCTAATTTATAGTTCTTACTATTTTAGCCTCTGGCTTTGCCTTTGCTTTTGTCTTTGCTTTTGTCTTTGCTTTTGCTTTTGCTTTTGTCTTTGCTTTTGTCTTTGCCTTTGTCTTTGCCTTTGCTTTTGTTTTTGCTTTTGCCTTTGCTTTTGCTTTTGTCTTTGCTTTTGTCTTTGCTTTTGTCTTTGCTTTTGGCTTTGCTTTTGTCTTTGCTTTTGTCTTTGCTTTTGTCTTTGCTTTTGCTTTTGTCTTTGTTTTTTCTTTGCGTTTGTCTTTGTTTTTTCTTTGCGTTTGTCTTTGCTTTTGTCTTTGCTTTTGCCATTGCTTTTGTCTTTGCTTTTGCCTTTGCTTTTGTCTTTGCTTTTGTCTTTGCTTTTGTCTTTGCTTTTGCTTTTGCTTTTGTCTTTGCTTTTGTCTTTGCTTTTGTCTTTGCTTTTGCTTTTACTTTTGTCTTTGCTTTTGTCTTTGCTTTTGTCTTTGCTTTTGTCTTTGCTTTTGTCTTTGCTTTTGTCTTTGCTTTTGGCTTTGCTTTTGCCTTTGCTTTTGTTTTTGCTTTTGCCTTTGCTTTTGCCTTTGCTTTTGCTTTTGCCTTTGCTTTTGTCTTTGCTTTTGCCCCTGCTTTTGTCTTTGCTTTTGCCTTTGCTCTTGTCTTTGCTTTTGTCTTTGCCTTTGCTTTTGTCTTTGCTTTTGCGTCTGCTTTTGCTTTTGCTTTTGACTTTGCTTTTGTCTTTGCTTTTGTCTTTGCTTTTGCCTTTGCTTTTGTCTTTGATTTTGGCTTTGCTTTTGTCTTTGCTTTTGTCTTTGCTTTTGCCTTTGCTTTTGTCTTTGCTTTTGTCTTTGCTTTTGTCTTTGCTTTTGTCTTTGCTTTTGTCTTTGCTTTTGTCTTTGCTTTTGTCTTTGCTTTTGTCTTTGTTTTTGTCTTTGCTTTTGTCTTTGCTTTTGTCCTTGCTTTTGTTTTTGCTCTTGTCTTTGTCTTTGCCTTTGCTTTTGTCTTTGCTTTTGTCTTCGCCTTTGCCTTTGCTTTTGTCTTATATAATAAGTACCATTTAAGTAAGAAAATATGCTAAAATATAGTGTACTTATTTTAAATTCATGAAATTCATAGTTCTCTGCCAATAATGTATGCAGAAAAAGCTTGAAAAAACACAAGTCAAGAGCTCTCATGTTTGGTGTACACAGATTGACTGGCAGAATGCGAATATTGTTAATCTGAACAACGACTTCGCTTTATGCGGCGAAACTCAGGCAATCGGCAAGTTGTATTTTTGCTTATGCAAGCAATAAATAATAAAGGTCTCTGGTTCACAGTATAGGCGATTATATTTGAAATGTTAGAGCAAGCGAAGTCTAGGCGGGAGTGCCTGACTAGCAGATACCCGGGTAAATAGTAGTCGAGCTACTTTTACAGCTATTCCAGCAGTGTTAGAGGTCTCAGACATATAATATAAGACATAAGACATAAGACATAAGACATAAGACATAAGACATAAGACATAAGACATAAGACATAAGACATAAGACATAAGACATAAGACATAAGACATAAGACATAAGACATAAGACATAAGACATAAGACATAAGACATAAGACATAAGACATAAGACGTAAGACGTAAGACGTAAGACGTAAGACCTAAGACGTAAGACATAAGACATAAGACATAAGACATAAGACATAAGACATAAGACATAAGACATAAGACATAAGACATAAGACATAAGACATAAGACATAAGACATAAGACATAAGACATAAGACATAAGACATAAGACATAAGACATAAGACATAAGACATAAGACATAAGACATAAGACATAAGACATAAGACATAAGACATAAGACATAAGACATAAGACATAAGACATAAGACATAAGACATAAGACATAAGACATAAGACGTAATGCCTATGACGTAATGCCTATGACGTAATACCTATGACGTAATGCCTATGACGTAATGCCTATGACGTAATGCCTATGACGTAATGCCTATGACGTAATACGTATGACGTAATGCCTATGACGTAATGCCTATGACGTAATACGTATGACGTAATACCTATGACGTAATGCCTATGACGTAATACCTATGACGTAATACCTATGACGTAATGCCTATGACGTAATGCCTATGACGTAATACCTATGACGTAATGCCTATGACGTAATGCCTATGACGTAATGCCTATGACGTAATACCTATGACGTAATGCCTATGACGTAATGCCTATGACGTAATACCTATGACGTAATGCCTATGACGTAATGCCTATGACGTAATGCCTATGACGTAATACCTATGACGTAATGCCTATGACGTAATGCCTATGACGTAATACCTATGACGTAATGCCTATGACGTAATACCTATGACGTAATGCCTATGACGTAATGCCTATGACGTAATGCCTATGACGTAATACCTATGACGTAATGCCTATGACGTAATGCCTATGACGTAATACCTATGACGTAATGCCTATGACGTAATGCCTATGACGTAATGCCTATGACGTAATACCTATGACGTAATGCCTATGACGTAATGCCTATGACGTAATACCTATGACGTAATGGCTATGACGTAATACCTATGACGTAATACCTATGACGTAATACCTATGACGTAATGCCTATGACGTAATGCCTATGACGTAATGCCTATGACGTAATACCTATGACGTAATGCCTATGACGTAATGCTTATGACGTAATACGTATGACGTAATGCCTATGACGTAATGCCTATGACGTAATGCCTATGACGTAATGCCTATGACGTAATACCTATGACGTAATGCCTATGACGTAATACCTATGACGTAATGCCTATGACGTAATGCCTATGACGTAATGCCTATGACGTAATACCTATGACGTAATGCCTATGACGTAATGCCTATGACGTAATACCTATGACGTAATGCCTATGACGTAATGCCTATGACGTAATGCCTATGACGTAATACCTATGACGTAATACGTATGACGTAATGCCTATGACGTAATGCCTATGACGTAATGCCTATGACGTAATGCCTATGACGTAATACCTATGACGTAATGCCTATGACGTAATGCCTATGACGTAATGCCTATGACGTAATACGTATGACGTAATGCCTATGACGTAATACCTATGACGTAATGCCTATCACGTAATTCCTATGACGTAATGCCTATGACGTAATACCTATGACGTAATGCCTATGACGTAATGCCTATGACGTAATGCCTATGACGTAATGGCTATGACGTAATATCTATGACGTAATGCCTATGACGTAATACCTGTGACGTAATGCCTATGACGTAATGCCTGTGACGTAATGCCTATGACGTAATGCCTGTGACGTAATGCCTATGACGTAATGCCTGTGACGTAATGCCTATGACGTAATGCCTGTGACGTAATGCCTTTGCCTTTGCCTTTGCCTTTGCTTTTGTCTTTGTTTTTGTCTTTGTTTTTGTCTTTGCTTTTGTCTTTGCTTTTGTCTTTGCGTTTGTCTTTGCTTTTGTCTTTGCTTTTGGCTTTGCTTTTGTCTTTGCTTTTGTCTTTGCTTTTGCCTTTGCTTTTGTCTTTGCTTTTGTCTTTGCTTTTGTCTTTGCTTTTGGCTTTGCTTTTGTCTTTGCTTTTGTCTTTGCCTTTGTCTTTGCTTTTGTCTTTGCTTTTGTCTTTGCTTTTGTCTTTGCTTTTGTCTTTGCTTTTGCCTTTGCTTTTGCCTTTGCTTTTGTCTTTGCGTTTGTCTTTGCTTTTGTCTTTGCTTTTGGCTTTGCTTTTGTCTTTGCTTTTGTCTTTGCTTTTGCCTTTGCTTTTGTCTTTGCTTTTGTCTTTGCTTTTGTCTTTGCTTTTGGCTTTGCTTTTGTCTTTGCTTTTGTCTTTGCTTTTGTCTTTGCTTTTGTCTTTGCTTTTGTCTTTGCTTTTGCTTTTGTCTTTGCTTTTGTCTTTGCTTTTGTCTTTGCTTTTGGCTTTGCTTTTGTCTTTGCTTTTGTCTTTGCATTTGCCTTTGCTTTTGGCTTTGCTTTTGTCTTTGCTTTTGTCTTTGCTTTTGTCTTTGCTTTTGTCTTTGCTTTTGTCTTTGCTTTTGTCTTTGCTTTTGTCTTTGCTTTTGTCTTTGCTTTTGTCTTTGCTTTTGTCTTTGCTTTTGTCTTTGCTTTTGTCTTTGCTTTTGTCTTTGCTTTTGGCTTTGCTTTTGTCTTTGCTTTTGTCTTTGCTTTTGGCTTTGCTTTTGTCTTTGATTTTGGCTTTGCTTTTGTCTTTGCTTTTGCTTTTGTCTTTGCTTTTGATTTTGTTTTTGTTTTTGCTTTTGCCTTTGCCTTTGCCTTTGCCTTTGCCTTTGCCTTTGCCTTTGCCTTTGCCTTTGCCTTTGCCTTTGCCTTTGCCTTTGCCTTTGCCTTTGCCTTTGCCTTTGCCTTTGCCTTTGCCTTTGCCTTTGCCTTTGCCTTTGCCTTTGCCTTTGCCTTTGCCTTTGCCTTTGCCTTTGCCTTTGCCTTTGCCTTTGCCTTTGCCTTTGCCTTTGCCTTTGCCTTTGCCTTTGCCTTTGCCTTTGCCTTTGCCTTTGCCTTTGCCTTTGCCTTTGCCTTTGCCTTTGCCTTTGCCTTTGCCTTTGCCTTTGCCTTTGCCTTTGCCTTTGCCTTTGCCTTTGCCTTTGCCTTTGCCTTTGCCTTTGCCTTTGCCTTTGCCTTTGCCTTTGCCTTTGCCTTTGCCTTTGCCTTTGCCTTTGCCTTTGCCTTTGCCTTTGCCTTTGCCTTTGCCTTTGCCTTTGCCTTTGCCTTTGCCTTTGCCTTTGCCTTTGCCTTTGCCTTTGCCTTTGCTTTTCAGTTTAACCCCTCTTTATAGTTCCTTACCCATTTCAAATTTCCATAAATTATACATTTTATGCCTCTTCATACACAAAGCCTAGTTCATAGCCTATTTTTATGCCACTCACCACATTATTAAGATCTAGTTGCGATAAAGCTATACTTACACACAGCGACACACACTTCTGTGAGGAGTGTTACAATTGAATGCCAAGAAATTAACTGGTATTAGCAACATTTTAATTAAATACAAGTTGCAGTTGCGAAAGCATTTTAAATAAGTACCCACATGTTGCCACATTGCGGCATGCCCCAGCGCAGATACTGGTACCTCCTTAGGCAGTGCCCCCTGCCAGCCTTGCCTTGCTGACATAAACTACGCAATTTTAGCGCACTTTTGCTGCCAGCCAGGCAGCCGCCTGTCAAAATCTCATTGCGTGCACTCAATTTGCCCCAGAGCTGCAATTATACACATATATATATATATATATATTAGTTAAAGTGTGTGTGGCACGTTTTAATGTTGATGGGAGCGGCAGATGTTGCCCAATGAATGTATTTACTACACACTTTATATATATATATATAAATGCGTGTGCATTTAAGCCCTGCGACTAGGCTAGGCCACAAATTTAAACGCTGAGAGAGAGAGAAAAAATGCAAATAGATGGCACGCAATGCAACATGATAATTTGTCGTGCCGCACGGGGCTGGGCATGGGCGCAACTCCTTTTGTTTTTAACACTTTTGCCTTGCGTCACACAGGGGTAGTTCCCCTTAAGGAAATGGCAATAGCTACGCACATTTTAGCAGCTGTTGAGGATTTTTTTTCTCATTTTTTTGCAAGAAGAGTTATCTCGCCCTCTCTGCCGCCCCAACTGCTGGCAGTTGACAACTGCAGCCTTCGCTGACTCCTCGGGCTTGTTGCATCCTTTGGCCGCTCGGTTCATTGACCGCATTATGCGCCGCTCTCCGAGTGAAATAAAAAGTAGAAACGCAAGCAAAACAAAAACCAAATGCCAGCAAAGAAACTGCGTAAATATGCGTACCACTGCGTGCCCCTTCAGCTCAGCTCTGACTCTGACTGTGAGTCCTTTGCTTTATTTGCATTTGCAAAAGTTGCTGCAGCGGGTCGCGCCCACGTGGCTTTTCGATGTTCCCGGCTATCCTTGCCGCTGACTGCCTTTGTTTTTAATCGGCAAAGTGCAGAGTCTATTTTCGCTGCTTGCGGTTAGGCATTGTGGTTAAACATTGGGGATCTCTGATAAAGGGAACTGCGTGGAGCATGTGCACAATAAGATATATATAAATTAATGCTCTCGATTTTGCTATCGGCTAATCAACATGCTCAAACAGTTGAGAAATCTTCTACAGAATATAAATTCTATATTTATCAGCAGAGCATGCAAATTGAGCTTGATATCAATTAACTGGGAATGAGCTACTTCATTCTGTACCTAGTACTGAGATGAGAGAGCGTTTAGACTTATGTCATCAAAATCTGTCAAACTTATGAGCGTAAACTGAGCACAACTAATTAGTCTTATTTTAGATTTTATTTAATTTTATTTGATTTTATTTATTTAATTTTATTTGATTTTATTTATTTTATTTTATTTTATTTTATTTTATTTATTTTATTTATTTTATTTATTTTATTTATTTTATTTTATTTTATTTATTTTATTTATTTTATTTATTTTATTTATTTTATTTATTTTATTTATTTTATTTATTTTATTTATTTATTTTTTTTTTTATTTATTTTATTTATTTTATTTTATTTTATTTATTTTATTTATTTTATTTTATTTTATTTTATTTATTTTATTTATTTTATTTATTTTATTTATTTTATTTATTTTATTTATTTTATTTATTTTATTTATTTTATTTATTTTATTTATTTTATTTATTTTATTTATTTTATTTATTTATTTTTTTTTTTATTTATTTTATTTATTTTATTTATTTTATTTGTAACTAAAACTGAAGCTTGGGTGCCTTTGAATTGCAGAGACTGGTCTGAGACTCTCTTGACTCTGTGACTCTTATAACTTGCTCCATGATTACAGCTTGTTTGCCTGACTATCTTATTAATTAATCTTAACTCAACTACAGCCGCTCCCTCTCTCCCTCTCTCCCTCTCTCTCTCTCTTAAAAACAACTTCCTTTGGTCAATCTCAACAACTTGCAACAACTTCATCTGCCAGCTACCTTCGCATACCTTTGCAAATCGAATTGCACTCTTAAACCTTGCATTTCTTTTAATTCCATATATTATCCGCATTTATTTAGCACTTGATACGCATTCTTAATTGCAAAAGCCGCTGCAACGGTCTCCAACTCTAATAATGGCGACCCACTTGTGGGGCTCCTTTTGATGTATGCCCGACACTTGAGGGTGGACACATTTAGAAATTAATTTCGTTTCGTCGTTCAATTTGCATAAATTGTACAAGGCCCGGCCCGGCCCGGCCAGTTGCCATTGACAAAACAGATTTCAACTCATATTTTTTATTGCATTTTGCAGTTGCTGCTGCGGTTAAGGGTTAAGCAGGCCACACTCCTTGGGCTGCTTGACGCGCAGGTTGCATTGTCATGCGACTGCCAGTTGTCAGTTGTCAAGTTGTCCAAGAAGAGCCTGCCACGCCCACCTACCAAATGTGCCCCTCGCCATCGTGCGTCTTACGAGCGAGCCCATTAAACACTTTTGTATTAATTGAAGCGTAAAAAGAAAGAAAATTTTTACGGGTGCCAGGGGCGCCGTTTTTCTCTGACAGCAGAGCTCACTCAGCTCACGCTCTGGGCCTGCCTCTTACTCCGCTTAATCCTTGTGGTTCTCGCTTGCCTTGCTGCAGTCAATAACCTTTTAATGAGATTTATAACTGTCAGGCAGGCCTCTGTGTGTGCCTCTCCCTCGAGAGGTGTGTGTGTGTGCCGGTGAGATTATTGAGGTATTACATTGTGGAAAGTATCTCTCAGGCCTCGGCTGCTGCTGCTGCTGCTGCTTGAGCAACTGTTTGCGTAGCAGCTTATTGAAATTAACGCTTCGCTCGGCTTCGCTTAGTTTAGGCTTAAATAAATTTGCATATCAATTTTTTCCTTACCTTTCCCCCACTCCCTCTGCCTTTGTTTACGCTGTTTGCCAGGATTAGTGTCATGACTTGGCTAGCAGAACTCTGACATTCCCTTCCAGCCTGTCTTCAATCATCGTCGCTGGCTTAGCAGGTAACAACTTGACTGATCGATGGCGACGGTAAGGATCTCTTGTTCACACACACTCACACACACAGACACACACTCACGCTATCATTAGCTGCAGCGACCCCAGCGCAGTTGTCACCTGAACTGCACATAGTTAGAGCCTGGCCAACCACAACGAGGAGCACCTAATGACGCGTGACGCGCAAGTCAAACAAACTAGAAATTAGTGAAATACATATGTATGCCCATATATATACATAATGCCATTGACTTTTTCGCAGTCGGGCGTAATCATAGTGCTTGCATGTGACAGCAATCTATATGGGCTTCCTGTGGCCAATGGCTGTAATTGTCACTTTTGATTATGTCAAGATGACTTTATAATTACCGCAATGCTGCACACGTGTGACAGTTTAAGTGCCGGTTGCAACCGCATTGGGAACAGAATGCGGCGCGTTATTTGCAAACCGCTGGCCAAAAGTGAAAATTACCGTAATTTGGCATGTATATGGCTGTTGCTCGCTGCGAACATATTGTATGATACGCCGGAAATGTCAGACAGCTTTGTTCTTTTTTCTTTTTTCCTCTGCCTGCTTGCAGTGAGAAATCTGTTTGGTGGGCGGAAGAGGGCGTGGAGCGAAATTACAAAATTGTATGGCCAAAACGTGTGAAAAGTTTTCCGAACTGAAATTTGCAGGGTTAAAATCCCATAAGGATATGTGTAAGGCATATTGTTTGAGCTCTTGTTGTTTGCTAATTGAAAGCAATGTATCAATGGAGAGTTTGAGGGATATATGCATAGATATAGTAGATATGTAGATAGTATATAGTATTTATTATATATACATATTATCATTATATTATATATAAATATAGTATATAGATATATAGATAGTATATAGTGTTTATTATATATACATATTATTATTATATTATTTATATATACATATAATAAGGATATTCCATATAAGATACCTTGATGGGTAGATACCTGGGCAGTCAGAGTAGCAGCAGTCTTAAGCTAAGGCTGCTGTTGACAGAACTGAGATGATATAGAATGCAGAGGCCATACAGTCTGCTCACTATTTGAGTGCTTTTCTTTATCAACCAATATATAAACATAGGCCTACGAAATATACGAAAGTTGTAGAGATTTTATAAAATAAATTTAAAAAGATAAATAAATGAGCATGAGCATGAGCATGAGCATGACTTGAGCTAATAAATTTGAGCAGCTGACTCTTGGGATAGTTTTTTATATAGTCTATTGCCTAACTAAGATTTCTATATTTTCTTGTACTTTGTTTTGCTGTACTAATCGATACTTAAGTAATCCTACCCTACCCCGAAAGGATATGAGCACTCAGAAATTGCACAATTATTGTAATAACATTTCAAGTTTATTATCAGCTGACTTCACTGTCGAATACAGATTGCTGATTACAGATGATTCATCGACTGATCTTAGTATAAATTCTCGCATATTTTCTACAACATATTCCCATTTCTTAATATCATATGCTTAGAATCATATAATTCTATAACATATAATATAAGTTATATTATATGTTATATAATTATATAATTATTTTAATATTATTAAGTTATATTATATAACATATAAATTATACATTCTTTATATACTTTTTATGCACAAATGATTATTTTTAGCAAACATCTTAAAAGAAGCCAGAAAATGAGCAGCTTGTCTGTATAGCTATTGCCTAAAGCCCAATGCTATTATCAGCAGACTTCTCTATAGATTTCTGCTTGATCATCTCACTCCCTGTCCACTTATATACCCTGTTCTATTACCCTTGATAACATTCCAATTAAAGGCTTTACGCCGTTGCTGAGCTGACATTTATAAAAAGTTGCAGTTGCTGCAGGTAGTGCCCAGCGCCGTCGCTGCTACAATTTTTAATTATTTACATCAAACATTTTATTACATTTTTACTAATTTAATTCACAGCGGTTTTTTCTTATTTCAATTTTTTCTCTTTATTTCTTTTTTTATAATAATTTTCGCTTTTTTTTCTTTTTTCCTTTTCGTTTGTCACATTTAATTGAATTTATGTATTTTTATTGTCACTCGCTCTCTCGTACAGCATTTTCGCATTAATTTTTATGTTTTTAAATATGTGCGCCGAGGTCTATTTATTTGTGTGTTTTCCAGCGTCGAGCAGACTGTTTTGCGGCTTTCCATTTGGCCGCAATGACGAACGCTCAAATTATGCAAAATAATTTTCAGCTGTCACGCATATCAGACGCTCCGACGCCTGCCCTAACCAGTCCGGGCCTTATCGCATGGCCGGCAATCGTGAGCTGGCTTTAATTGATCCTAATTTGGTTGCCCGAGCCGACGAACTGTGTGCCACCTGTGCCTTTCTCAAGGCGTGCTGCTAATTGGCTCCGTGTGTGGCTCAATACGCCGGACATCAAAAGCGGGGCGCGAAGTCTTCCCAACACACAGCATAGCTCGCTCTGTCACCCCCCACAACTAACTGTGTTGGACTGTCAAAATATTATCGTTGCATTCTGGGTGTGCTCCGAGCTCTGTTTTTGTTTTTGTTTAGCTGTGTTGTGTTAGCAAAGTGCAGGCAGGATTAGTTTCGTTGCCGCTTGCTGTTTGTTGTTATTGTCACAGTTTATGATGCGTACAGAGTTCCACTTTCGGCAGCTCATATTTTGTGCTCTCCGCCGCTGACAGTTATGGTGGGAAGCGTTGCAAGCGGGGGATTTGGTCAGGTGCCTAATTAGTAATGGCACATTGGCCAGGCCCAAATTATACTAATGCGCTTAAGTTAAGAGCTGCAGCAAACGCAACTGTACACCACAGCTCCCCCCTCCCTCCCGCTTCCTACCCATTTAACCCTCTCTCATGCATTTCGCCAATTGTCAAAATCAATTTTTGCATGGAAAACATGACTCAACACTAAAAGGAATCATAAATAAAATATGATGCATAAGCAAATACAATGGGAATTGGGAAAAAACTATGAATATTCATAAACCTATTGAACAACAATAGAAATTGATGATGTGTTGTCGTTTGATTGATGACACTGCCATATCGCGGCAGTTTTTTGGCCAAATTATTGTCGAGCCACAGCGTAAAGTGAAAAATATCCTATGAGAATATTAAAAATGAAGCGCAACTAAATCGAAAAATCCAGTCCAGTCGAATCGTCATACATCATACATTCGGGTATGGCACAAAGCATACACCCTCGACATGTGACTACCCCTTTCTGGACCCCTCCGAGAGGTCTTGCCCACGCAAAAAATAGATAAATAGATAGAAAAGAAAAAAAAAAGGCAGCAGGACAAAGCCGTGTAGAGCAGGAGTAGGTCTCTGCTGGCAATCAAAGCAAGTCAGAGGAACCGCATGAAATATGATCGATGGGCTGACTGACTGGCTGGCTACTGTGTCTGGGCGCGGGTCGGGGTGGGTCCTGCTGCGACTGTCCACAAAATGGCACAATTAACGTGGCATATCCTTTCAGCCAAATTGTTGCCCAACAAAGCCATGGCCGTCTACAATTGTTGAACACAGTAAATAAATGTCAATGCCCAACATATCCCCTGCCCCAGACCTCGATAACATAATGACGTTTCGTATCATTTTTCAAATTGTAAAAAATAAAAATTGGAAAAATGTTTTTCCTCTGCGGCAAAACCAAAAATTGGAAACTCTGTTGTGGCAGTTGGTGGTGTCCCTTCGCACAGCAGGACATCGGGCAACATATTCGAGTTTTAATTATGATTTTTTTATTGGTTTTTCGCGCTTAGCTCACAGCGCAGGCCAGGGCAAGGTGTTATTGTTTGTGCTCCGAAATGGTCAAACAATTGAAAAATGATATTTTCAAAACGTGAACGTTAACAAAATAATAATGTTATAGTCTGGCTGCAACAATGGATGTCAGCCCTGGTACCGATGGCAGTAATCGAGCAAGCGGATTATCAGCAACTGTTGATCGATATGCAGTTCTTGGGATTACAGAAATAGAGCTCCTATATATATATATTTAAGTTAAGTGGCTATAATATTATGTTGAATGACTGTTTATGGGCTTATTGTCAGATTAGGCAGTGGTAGTGCTGCGTGGGCCATTAAGAGTTACATAAAACAGTTTATTCAAGATTTCATTCAATATTATTTTTATGATTTTTTATATTTTCTGCTTTCATTGCCATATGAGAGTATCTGAAGATACTCATTTTTAGCTCATATTTTATATGATCTGAATATGTTATTATTTTATTTTCGTAAATTTTAAAAATAAATTATTTAATTGCCTACATTATAGAGAATATACAGCTGATGAATACTGTATACATACATAGTAGAGTATACTCAGCTGAAGAATACTGTACTACTCCTGTCTATATAGTAGAGTATAGTTAGCTATTGACAACTGTTTTCTTTTTTTGTCTATCTCTTTCGTGCTATATTGAGACCTAATACCCAATTTACCACTACCAACAAAGCTCTCCATAGTTTATGTCCCCTTTCTAAGCACTCGAAAGCTGATTCCATATCAACACAAATTCAGTTGTTTGTCTAAACCCATTTAGCCACTCAACCAAGTGCCTTGCCGCCTCAAGTGCATTCATAAATAGTTAATTACAGAGCATTTCATAAGTTCTAAGTCAAAGCATTGACTCCTTTAGCACTTTGCTCGCTCCCAAAAGACAGAATGCCAAAGCAAATTAAATTAAGCGGCAAACAAGTTGCCCGGGCACATACGACACGACTTTACAGCTTCATTTCAGACAGACGGAGTGAGCCAACTATCAACACAGTTTATGAATAGTTCAAGACGAGCTGAGCTGAGTGGATGCGAGCGGCGATGGCATTCACTCATTCGTATGCCGCCTGCGGTTGCACTTAATTTAATTGACAAATTTTAAAACCACGTCAGTTAAGCGCTAGCCCCGCCCACCTACCCGAAGCTCGGGGTTGCCAACGACAGCCTGGGCTTGTAAATGGATTAATGTTTACTTTGTTTGCAGCCAGTTTACAGGAAATTGCAATATTTCCACCCAAAAAACGAAAGAGTCAGACAACAAGTCAACAGCTCACAACTCGTTTGGCTAAGTAGAAAACGCCTCGGGTTAATTGAGCGTTAGCCAAAAAAAAAACATAAAAACAGAACTTCATTTGCCTGGCTGGCTACATTTCCGCCGGTTATCAGTTTTAGGCTAATGAAAAAGCTCAGGTAGGTCCAGTTCCGGCAAGCAAATAGTAAGCAACGAAAGATAAACAAATATGAGAGCTCCGCCTCGGCTACAGCACCACGAGGCCAGTCAGAGATGGACACTGTATAAATAAGTGTTATGCGTCTCTGTGACTTTAAGCCAGTTGTGCTATAGTTGCTGTAATCATACTCTATTGATTTTATCAGACACATGCTCCACGCACATTCGCATTCAATTCAATGAAGCGTTCAACCTTAAGTCTTTGAAACAAAAGCGAAATACAACCCCCGAAAAGGAACTGAAGCTTCGGCTCCACCCACTCCGTTTCGGTTCTTATAAATAAACGTTTAAATCCTCATGAATGCTTACAGTTTGCCTTTATTCCGGCAAGTTGTGCGCTTTTGTTTTCCAAATTTCTTTTCGCTCTCGCTGTCGGTCATAATTTTTTAGTGTTATTGCCTTCGAGCAGCAGCGAGGAGGATTTCACTTCAGCTGGCATAGGGATATGGATATGGCTACGGATTCGGCTTCGATAGCCGAGCTTTCCAAGTGCGTTCTAATAGTTGTTGGCACTTCATTCGCCGTACTTGGGATTTTTGTGTTTCGCATAATGCTTATCCCATTGTTGTTATTCTTTTAGCCAGTCTCTGTGTGTGCGTAATTATCATTTGAACGCATTTGCCTTAAGTGTCCTTTTTGACATGTTTATAAGATGGCCTCGGCTATAGATCTGAAACAAGTCATTGCGCTGAGCTTTGTGCAATTATGATGTGTCCTGATGATGATGCTTTTGTATCTTTTGTATCTGAATGGCATTAAGATAATTAGTCCTTGGATTAATGACCAATCATGAGGAGAGCTGCTAAGTGCGTGTTGATCCATACAAATATCAAAATATCATTGAATGAATATGTGTAGGAGGTAATAACGGTTTGTTAGCATCTCTAGAATACTATATGAATAGAATACATATATAAATATGAGAAAATAAATAAATCGAATATACATATAGTCTGATGTTATAGTTTATATATTATGTAAAATTTTTATAAATTTTCTATTGAATATTTTATATAATTTAAAATATTAATTTGTTTATTAAATTAGGTATTTTTTAAAATTTATTTTTATTAATATTATTCATATAACTTATTTGTAAAAATATATTATATTTTTTATTATTCATTGTGTTTAATATTTCAAATATTTTTTATTATTTATTATTTATTTATCTATTTTTAATTAATAAAATTTCTGATATGTTGCTATAAAATTTTGTATTATTTATTTTTAACAAATGTTTTATTTTTTATTTTATAAAACTGTGTACATTATTTTTTTTAATTTTATATAAATGTAACACCTTTTTTCTATTTTTGAATTATTAAACTATTTATATTATAATTTTTATTTATTTTATATTTTTTGTCTTATAAAAAAATTAAATAGAATATAATTAAATTTTTTTACAACATTTTTAATATGTTTAAAAATTATTTTGTGTATTTTTATATTCTTTATATGTTTTATTTGATATAATTTAAAATATAATAAATTTTTCAATTATTGTTCATTTATATAGATTTTTCTATATTTTCGTCAACAAAGTGCTCAAGTCTTCAAATATGCAATCTTAAAATCTTCTCACCTTCTGCTTCTTCCAGCCATGCTAAAAACTTTGCTGATTTTTTCCACGCAATTGCCCAAAGGATTAACGTGCAAAGTTCTGTGCGTGGATCCGGTTGAGGCGAGTATATTTAATGTTCGCTGGACTTTGCAGTGGACTCTGGTCAATGACGCGTCATACGACAGAGAGACACGGAGAGAGAGGGGGAGAGGATGCCGCGACGCAATGCTAATCCTGGGCAGCGTAAAATGTGCCCAGAAATGGGCAGGAAGCGGGCATAAAATATCCTTGTTTATGGTCTGGTTTAGACGATTTTATTGAACAACTTCTCTGCATATAAATTTGCAGATTAGCGCTCCGAGCTGAGACTTTGCCAGCAAACAAAAGAAAACGTGCTGAGCACTGCCAGAGTCTGGGGTGAGAAGTGCCATATAATTTTTAACATAATTATTACGTTTGTTTTCTTATGTGAGTGTGTGAGTCGCCGTCTCTGGCGGCCGCCGGTATTGTAAATCAAAGAGAGTGCGCAGAAACTACGACATGAGAACCTTGGAAGTTCTCGTCACTTCGTCATCGCTTCAGTTAGTTGGAGATATCAGAAGTATCTGCTGCCATTAACATGCACATAAACCAGAAGCCGAAGAGTCGTTTCATTCCATCAATATAACAATTATTGTTATGATTATTATGTTGTATTATTATTTTTTCATACGTAGCGATGAAATGTTGGCCAGTGCGTAAATGTCTATGAAATCATCTTTTTATGGGGCTCGACAGCATTTGCTACTTCTTGCACCCACGCTCGGGCATAACTATTATGGTTATGGCAATTTGTCTGTAGACATAACGTCGTCGAATGGTAACGATGTTGGCACTGCATTACGGAATGATGGGCCGGGCGGGCTGGGAGTGTAAAATACTCGTAACAGTTGCCCAACACGCAGCCCATCGATGAATTATTTGCTCTTGCCGTAAACTTCGGGTGGAAAGAGCCAGAAACTCCCGAGACGTCGACTTAGACTCTCCCCCAAGTTATGGACCATGATATACTATTACATCGTCCTACAGGGAACATTGGCATGTAAGGCTTAGGCGGCAGTTGCTTAGCTGGCCATAAAACATGAAATACGGCCAAAGGATTAGCAACGGACGAGTGATAAATGGGTCCAGCCATACACACTACTATTTGCTTAGGCTGCCTGTTTATTCTCGGACATAAAACAAAGCAAAAACATTTACTTTTAATTAAAAGTCAACTGCATTTAGTTACAATCATACAGAGCAGCGCAAGAGCATGTCCATTTGTTCGAGTAATAAAAGTGGAAGCTATGAAAGTGAAGCAAAATTATTGAGTCATGTTCAAGTCTTGGCATGAGTTCTTGGGCAATAGAGAAATTTGGGTTTTAGAATGGGGTAATAAAGGAAAAGAGAACATATTAATAAAATTAAAGTAAATTAAAGAGTATTTTGGAAAAATTATGAAGAAATTCTTTTCTTATTTCAAATATACTAAATAATCTAGAAAAATTGATATTTTAATTTTATAAATTTTCATTTATTAAAATTTTAGATATTAAAATAATATTTTATTATTTACTTAAAAAAAAAAAAAACTAAAAATTATTATAAAGTTTATTATATTATATATATACTTTTAATTTATATATATTTTACACCAAAATTTTGGATATATTATTAAAAAATAAATACATTTATTTATTTTATTTATTTATTTATTATTTATTTATTTATATTTATTATTGCCATGCAAACTCGTGTATTTTTTCTGGCTGAAAAACACACAATAGAAATTGTTGCGTCACAGCCCATCAATAAAATATTTTCTCATGGCCGAAAAGCCAAGGACTTCTCCATATATATATATCCTTTACTCTTATATATCCTTTAACCCTAATTTATGCGCCCGAAGTGACAATTGACGAACTCCTTCGGCTTTTACACCCTTTTTTTGTGGTAATAAAAATATCTAAGCGACGTCTCTTTATTAGTTCCTTTAAGCCCTGTTGCCCATTGTTCAGAGTGAGCTGTGTGTGTGTGTTTGCCAAAAAAGGCAACAACTTGTTACATTTGTCATGCGCTAATGTCACATTTGACAGCTGCGCAGTTTTCTGTTGCTGCTGATCTATAAAAATATAAAAAAAAGATCCTCCGGGCAACTTTGTTGTTAATTTGCTGCGCTCTTTTGAGTGCAATTTGAGTGTGCGTGTGTGTGTGTGTGTCTACCCTACCTTTGCTCATTATGAAAATAATTTTGTTTTAGTTTTTATTGGCAGTTTAGCGTAACAAAGGGCTGCCGTGCAACGTTGTTGACTCTCTTTTATTGTGCCTCAGACTGACAATTATTTACACTAATATCAGCCGGCGTCAGGTCTCAGTCTCAGTCTCAGTTTCAGATGTGAGTAGCCGTCTCAAGGTGCTGCTGGCACAACCCTCTTTTGTCTCCGACTATTGCGTATTTTGACAATGTGCCTACAGCTCTCATTGTTTCCATTGTTCCAGCACAGCGTCTGGGCCTATAAAATTTGCAACAAAGTCAATTTGGGTTTTTCGTTGGAAGCGCAAAATACTTTTTGTTCATTGATTTGATCTGGTTGAGGCTGAGCGAGAATTATCTATGGTTTATGATAGGGGCCCTAGGGAATGTGACAAAGATGGTTAGCTTCGAAGAGATTAAAGATATTTAGCTTATGTATTTCCTTTGCTGCTGTTAGATATATATAAAATATATATAGATATAAATATATAGATATATAATCCATTTATATATATTCATATATCTGTATCTCGCCATCAATCTCTATTAATAGACAGCCCATTAACTTGTTACTTGAACAGCGAGAATCTATTAACAGACTCGTGCGCCAAAAAATGATGTTATATATATAATCGTTGGTGCATAAATAATCGTTTGTTATTTACCCCCCTCGGCACCCACCCCCCTCTCATGCTGATCGATTGATTCGGCATACGGCCGTTTTTTCGTCACTTATCACTCAAAATTATGGCAGCAATAAAGCATTTTCCGTGCTGCTCTTCCGACTATTTCCCTGACTGTCAGTCTCGGCACACTTTGCCATTTTTTTGCTGTCTGCTTTTCCCCTCGTTTCACAGTTTTTTTCTTGTGTTTATCAAATTTGATTTGCGGCAATTTCTTTGCCATTTTCCATGTGTGCCGCCGCGCCAGCTGCCGCCCGCCCGCCCGCTTTGTTAGTTTTTGTCAGCTGGGCGGCTAATGCTTAGCAATTTATATAAATGTCAGCAGCTTTTTGGTGTTCGCTGCGATAACATTGTTTACCAAAGTCAATAACGAACATTTTGGTTGTCTGGCACAATATGGCGAGAGTTGCGTTTTGGGTGTAAATTAAATAGTTTTTGATTGAGTTTGACTGCAAATTAATTAAATGTAATTGAAAATGTAATTGAATACAATGGAAGTAATTTATAAATTAATTTGCTGAAGATTTTTGTAATAAATTTTAAATTAAGTAATATAATAACAACAGAGCTGGAACTTATATACCATTATATATATTTTTTTTTCTTATGTGCACAAGATATTACTTATTATAAAATGGCAAGTCTTATAGCATATTTAAACACTTAGATCTCGATGATAACTTGCACAGCTACCGAAATATAATTATTGAAAATAGTATCACTCTTGCTGGGTCAACTAACTTCTGAGCAAATCATATTTAGTTTTCACTGCCAACTATCGCCTACAGCTGAAATAATATATAAACAATAGAATCGAATTGAAATCGGTTTATCAAGTCATTGTTCAGTTGGCTAAATTACTTGGCATCAGCTGCCTAGCAATAAGATTATACCTTTGGATCTTCCATCTGTGTCTACCCCAAATTACAATTCCATTGCGCATTCACCTCGTAATCCCCATTAATGGAATCACTCTCCAGTCTCAATACATCCAACATTTTGGCATTTCATAGTCAGCTAATTAATATACGAACTTCAGCCGCTCAAATTTGCATAACCCACAACACAAATGGCCAACTAATTAATATTAAATTCGAGCGAAATTTCAAAATTTAATTTACAAACTTTCTGGCCCCGTCTCCTTATGGCGATGCCGCCAACTATTGACTTTTGACTAGCTGGCGGCTATTGTAGCCTTGCGCTGACTGCTGCGGCTTTTGTTAACCATCCCCGGCTACAGGCTACGGCCCACAGCTCACAGTGCCCCAGCCTCCCAATGCGGCTGGGCAATTCATAATCATGTCCTAAAGCCCCACGAATGGGGCATTTGCAGCTCTTGGCCATGGTGAGACGCTTAATTACAAGGGCTTTAATACCGATTGCAACGGCTCATTGCCAAACAAAAATTTTCAATTGACTACACATTGCTGTTGGAGGGTGGAGAAGGCCGCTGGGCTGGGCTGTGTTGGGCAGCGGCTGCGACAGCTTCGCAACAGATTATTAATTAAGAATTTTACGCGTACTACGCGAAAGCCGCTTAAATTGCTCAAATATTTCGTGGCTCATCAAAATGATTGAAAAATATTTTTTACGCGTGAATTAAATTTGCGGCGGTTAGAAAAGGGTTGAAAACTCCCGCAGCCAGTCCGGACAGTCATTGATGCCCGATTTGCGTCTGGTTTTGGTTTGATTTCTGCGGCTAGCCGGGCCGAGCCAAGGGGTTGGCTAGCTGTCAGCCACACACCCAGCTTGAGCCGTCGACGAGCTTATTACAATTTTCCGCTTAAATTTCCTTTCGCACTTTGAAAAAAAAGTTGTCTTAGCTTCTACTTCTGTTCATGTTTGTTTAGGTTTCACTCCAAGGAATTGCGCGGCTCTCTTTTTTTTACCTTTGATCCTTTGACGCGCTTTTGTTGCTTTTAGCCATTTTTTTACCTTTTGTTCTGTTTAATTTTGGCTTAATAATTTCGCTAACAACTTTTTTTTTCATTTTTTGTTTATTTTCTTTGCTCGCTAAGCTGCCAAAGTGGCGCATTTTCTGTTTTTGTTTTGATTAAAAAAAAGAAAACAAAAACAAAACAACGAAATGTTTTCGGTTTATCTTTGTGGATTAGTAATGAACTTTGAAGCTGGGCTGTGTGGGCGTCGAGCAGCTGTTTACTTAGGTCCATATGCAGCATATTTCAATTAAAAAATATTTTTCTGCTTGCTTTGCTCTCAATGGTGTGGAAAAGGCAAAGTTTTTTTGCGCTAGTGGGTTAGAGTAGAACATTTTAATGTTCTATGTAGGATTTTGGTGTTAGTTGATGAAAAGGGGTTTTGAGTATTATGATATGATATGAAAAGTTGGCCAAGAAAGTTACTTTAGGTATAAAATGTGCGGAGTATGACTTTTGGCGAAAGCATTCCATTAGATTGTAGTTGATTGAAGTGAAAAAGTACTATAAATTGAAACATATATTTTTTATATATAAGAAAATAATATATATAAATAAAAAAATTGTTAAATAAATAAAATATATGTATATATATATATATATATATGAATTTTCTATTTATATTATTTATATATTTAATTTATTTTATATGCTTTTGGCATTTTATATATTCAATTTTATGTATTTATTTTATATATTTTATCTATTTCAAATATTATATATAATATATATTATTAAATATTATATTATATATAAAATATTATATATATTTTAAAAATATATTTTATTAATTTTTATTTTTATTATTTATTTATTTAATTTATTTAATATGTTTTAGGCATTTTATATATTTTGTTTATTTCATATATTTAAATTATTTTATATATTTAATGAGTTTTAATTTTTTTATTTCCATATTTTATATATTTGATATATTTTCTATGGATTCCAGCTCAATATCAACTCTTTATGTTGCCTATGCTAAACAAAAAACTAAAATTCATATACCTAGCTCTCTCTATCAAATTTCAAATCTAACCTTTAAGCAAAATTGCTATAGGAAAAATAAAGGTCTATTACTGCTTCGTTTAAGCTGCGAGTCCTGTTTCGATTGCTGTTACAAGAGCCGTCGCCCCGCCCCGCCCCTCGCACCGCAAATCCACTTGAGTACGCATTCGCTTGCGTCTAATGAGTTGTATCAACAGCAAGACGCAGGCAGCGCCGTGGTGCTGCCACCGACTGTTCATTAAGCCTGACTGAATGAATTCGCGTAAAAGAAGTTACTTGTTGGGCGTTCTTTTTATGCGCTCCCCCATGCCCCCCGTTTAGATGGCTTTCACTTGCAGAGCGAAGAGAAAAAAACGCCAAACACTTGATCAAATATATTTTGCAAGTTCATGGGAGTCGTGAAGCGGACTGGCTGAAGTGCTCGCTGCTCGCTGTTCACTGCTCATTTGCCTCGACGTAAAACGAATTTCGGTTTATAATTAAAACGTAGCTGAATGAGCAACAAAATGGAAATTTTCTTTTAGCTTCGATTACGAGTTGCTGAACCCGTTCGTAGTTCGAGCTTCACTGAGGCGTGCAATTTGATAAGAGGTATGAGACCTGCGAATACAAATTACTCTTGAGGCCACAGGCATATAAATCAGCAAAGACTTTAAAGCCATTTCTCGCTCAATCTTTAATCTTTAACGCATGAGTCACACTGATGGAACTCAGCTAATTAAATGCTTCTATTAACAGAGTCTATTTGCTGCTCAGCCTCTTGGAGCCACCTTCGAGTACAGTGAGCTGCTTTTGCCATTAATAAACATTAGAGACATGTGCATAAAAATGTGGGTCAACACATGCGTCTCTCTGTCCCTCATCCCCCACAGCGTTTCGTGTCTCACTTAACTGTGGCAAAAATGCGTAAACACATGGCCAAAAACTCCAATCTCATAGCAGAATTGTATGCCCTACCCCTAGGCTACACAGACAGACAGTCAGACCGACATAGACAACTCATTTGACTGATGAACTCGTGTTGACATTTCCTTTACTCCTTGTGAGCCTGTTTCCAATTCTTTTGACACTGACACATGACATTTCGTTGTTGTTGTTGCACTGTCGACGCCGTTCGGCCATTTGCCAAAATTGTTTTTCAACACAGTTGAGTAAACATTTGGCTGCCTCCTATGCCCCGACCCCACAGTCCCATGTCGCAATCACATGTGCCGCCGTCACAGACAGCAGCAAAAAATTGCCTTAAAAAACATTTATATATTACATGAAAAATGCGAGCTTGATGCGTGCGTGGACAACATGGGAAAATCGGAAAACAAATATTTACAGCAATTGAAGTCAATTCTTGAATATTGATAGTGTTCAAGGGAAAAGCTGGATGGGAAACAGTTTGGTTTCTATAAGTTATTGCTAGGCCATCAGGGAATCATTATATGTAGTTGGAGAGAATATCTTTATATACAAAGAAGTAGCAGTATATGAAACATATAATCAGCATAGGGAGCCCTGGACATTCTCCGTAAATGTGGCATATTTTTTATACCATTTGAGCTAGAGTCTTAAAATTTATTTTCTATTAAGCTCTGTTCTATACTTCTTAAAATAAAACAAGATTGGATACTGTACCATAGCGGGAAGTATTTTTTTAAATTATTTAAAAACGAGCTGCCAAACGGACTTAACATGCTATATCCTTGGCAGAATATTAAAATAGTTAAATAAATAATAATAATAAAATAATTAAAATAAAAGTTGGCCAACAACATTTTTGGTAAAAAGAGCACAGCAATGTGTGAAAGTATATGAAACTTTATATTCCAAAAGCCCTTTTAAAAAGTGCTAAGAGTCGGTGCTCATAAGCCTAACCTGTTGCAGCTATGCAGGATTTAGTCTCAGACTCAGCACAAAATACTTCAGAGAGCCCTCAGAGAGCCGTCAGAGTGTCTTCAGAGTGTCTTCAGAGTGTATTCTGAGAACGCTCAAAGAGCCTTCGGAAAGCCTTCAGAGAGAGCCTTAGGAAAGCCTTCAGAGAGCCATGAGAAAGCATAACCTGACTCTAGCTTTATAAGCACTCTTAGCCTGTGTAATTAACTAGAGTCAAAAGCAATTATCAATGCTATTCAGAGCTAAGAATTTCTGATAGAAATATTATATATAAAATATAATAATAAATATATATAAATATTATTCATATCTAGCTTCAGTCTCTACTTCAAATTTAAACAACTTCTCACAGACTTCCTCTCCGTTTTAGTTTAAATAACTGAATAAAATATATTAAATTATTAAATGCTCAATAACAATTTAGCGCTACAGTCGCTCTGCTGCCAGCTGCTTTGCCGGCTCATTTGCGGTAATTAAAATTTCATTTGTCTGCTCGAATTTAATTGACATTAGCGGGCATTTGGCGTAATATCCAGGCATTTGGCCACTTGCTGCTGCAGCGCATCCTTTTTGCGCGATCCATCAGGTCGTAAAAACAAAGGCGCGTCCCGGTGGCCTCAACGCGAAAACTGTCGCCAAAGCAGCGCATAAATAAACCTGCGCCCATATTTTATGAGTGCCCACGCCCCGAACCCTGGAACCTGGACCTGGGCAAAACCCGTAGACCGATACGAGTGCCGCCATAAAAAACTATAAAAACTAAACGTAAATAATTCCATCTGAGCTAGCGAAACTTAACTTGATACAGACCCCGCGCGATGTCTTGCTGCGTGCACTGAACATTTTTTTGCCATTAATATTATTTTTTTCTTCCAGCTTTTTGTCCTTTTGTTTTCAGTGTTCGCAGAACTTTGTCTTTTGCATGTGTTGGCATTTTGCTGCAACGAAATTCGCGTGACAAACGAGAATTTTATGGCTTCCGTTGACCTGCGCCATATCCTGCGGTTCTTTGTGTCCTGCATTTAGCAGGAAGAAGCAGCAGCAGCAGTATAGGAGGAGCCCCAACAGTTGTCATTGCCATTAAAGCTATATATGCGCCGATGTGATTGCACCCGCTACGTTTGCCGTGGCACTCGGTGCCAGGGCAGCCATCCCCTGCCCCCAGGACACCAAAGTTCTCGTTATATTTCTTTTGGCCAGCGCTATAAAATGAAGTGTAAATATTTAATGTGCCCTTTCGTGCATGCCATGTGCTCAGTATATTTTTCTTTCCTTTTGGCGTGTGTGTGTGATGCATTTCGCTGGAGGACTTTAAGTAGATGTCATGAACTGGCAATTTTAGTCAACAGCAAAGAGGAACTGGATGCCAAATGTATTCAGGTTGATTGCCTTTGTTGTGTGTCCATTGATCTACTATTATCTATTTGGGTGGCACATTAGCAGAAGTATAGTCTAGTCTTGGATATGTTTTACAGAGACCTAGTTATGCGCTTGAGGCAGCGAAAAGGGGTAAGCGGAGAATGGATTGTTCCGTGGAAGTGTTTGTGATAGTCAGGGGAAAGCTTATTGGGCTATAAGGTGAATATTGTTGACCAGCATTAGAAGCAGTAGGAAAGCTTCTAAACCAAAGTTGTTGGCAGAGCTGGAGTCCACGAATGTTGTGGCAGTCCAAGAGCTTCAACATCTCCTTGGTATCGGCATCGACCTCAATGATGTAGACGAGCCGACGCTCGCACTCCTTTTCCTGCAGCTTAATATAAATAAATAATAATCTATATATTTAGTATTATTAAATATTATATTTCATATTAATCATTCAACTACAGTATATATGTATTTAACTATCACACCCAGTAATCACCTCCAGCAATATATATGTAAAATGTAAGGAGTATTATTTCGTCAGAATACATTTATGTACATATATATCCCCCCGCTCAGAATGCGCATATTGGAGCAGCATTAGCTGATCAATTTAGTATGTAAGTTTGAGGGTATCAATTCACTCAACACATTGAGTGCAGCTAGAGATTTACATGTTGTAAAGACGTGCCAAGAAGCTAGCAAAGCTCTCTTGCTAGCGGCTCTCACTCTCAGTCATCTGAGAACGCTCAGTCGTGCCGTTGTGCGAGCGACAGCAGCTAGCAAAGCTCTTTATTCCTTACTAGCTTCGTTCGTTCTCACAGCAGCACGACTGAGAGCTATTCTCCCAGCGCATCAGCTTGATCTCATGTCAAGCTGACGCTCGAGCCGATGAGAGCTTCAACTGTTGTTTTGTTGTTATCTCTCTACTCTTTACAAGCCAGCGCTTGGCATGCTCAAGCTGATGCGCTGGCAGAGCGAAAGAAGCAAGGAAAGAGTAGAGTGTAACTAGACTCGCTCGCGTTTAATACAAACTGTAAAAGCAATATACATACATAAATAAGCTGAGCATATGCATGGGATGAGCAGGCATCGCATACACGAAAAAAACTCAATAGCTCAAGAGGGAAACAAAAGACTGTCTCTTGCTCTTGCACATATGTATGTATATACAGTGCAGATTTGTACTAAATGCAATTGAATATAATAATGAAGATTTAGATTCTCTGAAATCTAACCTTATCTTATATATTGTATATATATTTATATTATTATGTATTTCAGCACTTAAGAAAGCTGAGTATACTTCAAGCACTAGTTTCCCTCTAGGGATTAAGGTATAAACCAAATATATTCCATCAGAACTGCAACTCTGATCTGACATTGACTTTCCAATTCAACTTACTCCAGAAGACTCCCACTGCCACTTCTTTTCAAGTAATTTCCCATAACTATGTATGCCACTGCATAAATCCAATAAAAATACCTTAAAACTATCTATTACCAGCCATAAATACCAGCTTGCTCTGCCCCAAACTACCCCAAATTAAAATGAAAATTTAAATGGCCTAAACAAGCAATAATTATTTATTCGTATGTCGCAAAGTTGGCACAACAGTGAGTGGGCAAATGCTAAATAACATTTATTCTTAATTGGCTTAAATTGGCTTTAATTGGCTCTAAGGCTAAGGCCCTTCGTACGCTGGCCAGCTGAGGCGACGGGACATGGACACGAGCACACGTAATCTTTTCAATAATTTGTTAAATTTGTCGCGGCAAAAGTTTATTACCCCGCCGTGGCAGACAATGGCAAGTGCATAAATTGGACTGCCTACGGTTAGACGAGGATATCTGGGCGGGGCGCCCGCTCTCCGCTCACAGGACACATTACGTATTACAATTTGTATAACGTTTGTCGCTGGCTATAGTTGTTTGGCTTTTGGGTTTTTGGCATTCCGCTTTAGCCCTCGCATGCATTCGGGCCATATTTCTGCAGCAACAAAGCGGGCGAGCGATATGGCGATAAGGGAATTTATAAGCGTCGGCCAGGACGCCGCCAAGTATGCAATGCATTTGCCGCTAAAGGATTTAAGTTTCGGGACGCGCTCTGTGATTTCATTAATTTACGATCTCTGCTTGTTGTTTTGGCCCAGGCGCCGCAACGACTGCGAATTAAATTGGCTTACGAGAGAATTAGGCACACGCCGGGCGCCGGGCGCCCGCCGCCCCCAGCTACTTGCCCAAGTTTTCGGCTCGCTTAAATCCTCGTTTGAGTTGCCCTTTTTGCTAGTCAGCGCACATCAAAGCTATTTTTTTGTGTTTAATAATAATAGAGAAACGCATCGTCGTGTGTAAGTAAAGTAGAAATATTTTTGTGCTTAGCTCAGCTCAAACGGAAATTTTACGTTGTGGCACTTTTTTCGCCAAGGCAGCTGCAAAAATACTTAGCCGGATTTGAGCGCGACAAACAGACCAAACAATACAGCACAAAAAATCTCAAATACTTAGAGCTAAAAAAAGGATGATGGAGAATATTTGATGCACTTTCACAAATGAATATATAAATGAATATATAAATATTAATAAAATTATTAAATATTTTTTAAAGCATTATAAATTCATCAAAAGATCATTTTTTTAATAATTTTATATATAACATTATTAATAAAATAAATATTAACATAATAAGTAGATAATTTTAAATATGTCAAATATTTAATATTCATAAGATATGATAAATTATGTTAATCATATTTAAATATATAAAAAAATATACTATTTCTTTATGCAAAGTAAAAAAATTAATCAATTAAAAATACAAAAAAATATATTATGATTGTATTTTTTTTTTATTTATTTTTTATTTTATTTTTTTGTATTTTTAATTATTTATTAATTATTAATTTTTATTATTAATTAATTATTTTATAATTATATTTTAAACTATATGTTATATATTTTATTAAGCATTATTATACTTTTTTTTACTGAATAGAATTATTAATTAATTTAAAATTGTAGTTAAACTTTAAAAATGCTGGTAATTTTTTATTTATTAAAAATATTTTTTCTTTAAAAAATTAAAACAAAAAAAATTAAATCAAAGATTTTTAAATAAATAAAATATAAATAAAAATTATTCATAAATAAAATTATTATTATTATTTTAAAAAAATATTATTATTATTATTATTATTATCCATTGTGGAGTACACACTCAACTATTACTGTTTCCTGTTAGGGTATTTGAAAGCGCGCCACAGTCTATTGCCAGACGCCCGGCAGTGCTTCAAAGAGCGCCTTGCAGGACCGGCAACAATGACGAAGGACCTCCTGCAGTGCAATGGCCTGGGTGAGAAGGCGGTTAGCTCTAGAGGCACGGCGGCTGTGGGTGGGCTTAGGTAATACGCATTAGTGGAGCGACTGCATATTACGATATTATTATTATGATACGCTTTATTTTGTGGTTCAATGAGCCGCTGTCGCCGCCTTTCATCCGTCTGGTGGTAACTTTGACGGCTTAAAAAATTTGCCTATCGCCGAAAGACATTGTGCAAATAGCTGTAAAGACGCTAATTGAAACAAACGGAGCGGGCCAGGCCAGCAAATGTTTCACCTCTATGGCAACCGCCAAGCCATCAAAGCCTGAACCGCAGTCCACCAAACAGCGTCGCCATCGCTCGCCAACTTAAGCTCATAATGTGTGTGCGTTAGTCATGTGTGTGTGTGTGTGTGGAGTGTGGTGTGTGTGTTGAGTCCTTGGCCAAATGGCTGGTCATAAATTTCCTGGCTGGCTATTGTTGCACGACTCGACTCGACTCGTCTTTGGCTGCAATTTTTCAGGCGCTGTAGCCATGTGTGCTTCATGGTGTTGTAAATTTGCTTGACTTCTGCCACTTCATGCCACCGTCAAAAGGTCAAAATATGTTGCAGCCAGTCCACTTTATTAATTGCGCTTGTTTATCGTCCATCCCGCTCGTTCGTCTTTAGATAATTTAAACTAATTGCGTGACTCGCTGGCATTTCTTCAATTATCCCAAAAGACTTATGATGGCCGCGCAACTATTTGACATAATTGCGGGATTAGCGCTGAGTGCACAGTTTTCAATTAGCGCTAAGTAATACCCACTAATCAAAGCGTAGCGCCCACTTTTCGTATTGCTTGCCCAACAATTTGGTTGCATTTTGATTCAATTTGCCATAATCTTGGGCCAATTGCATGTTGTGCAACAGTCATATGAATTTTTTAAGCCACACGACAAAACGCTCAACGTAATCGCTGCGCAAATGTTATTGTCCTCAAGGACATGCACCTTTGCGTACTATTTCCTGACTTTTTCCAATATTTTTTGCAAATTATGGGCACTTGCGAGGCGAAAGTTGAGGTCATTAAACCAAATATTCAATTACGGAATTGTTAGAGGAAGCAAACCAAGCTGGCACTTGGGGCAAGTCGACACGAATGTGGCAGGATATAGAAAAGATTTTTTTATAAATATATATACAAATATATATAATACATAATAAATAAATATATATAAATATAAAAAATATAAAAGAATATTTTTTATAAATATATATTAATTAAATAAATAATTAAAATTTTAATTTACATTAAATTAAAAAAGGTTTATTTTAGTTTTAATTTTAATTTTAATTATTTATTTAATTTAATTTATTTATATTTATAAAAAAAAAATCTTTTATATTTCTTATATTAAATTAAAATAAAAACAAAATTAAAATTACAATTAATTATTATAATTAAAATTAAAGAAGTTTGGCTTTGATTATGTTATACATATGGTAGTGCCTTTAATTGAATTTCGCTGAGTGTATCTACTTCAAATCCCTTCGCTGCCCCATCCACTACTGTAGGCACACCATAAAAGCAGATTTAACCTATTCCAATCCAAAAGTCAATACATATGCGTATGTTTCATAATTTTCACTCTGTCCCCCTCACTCGCTGCTCAACACTTGTTACAATTTTTGAGCTAATTTAATATAATGCTGGCGCTTAAAAAAGTTATATGCATAATCGACTTAAAAATTCAATTTTCAGCAGGCTTTTAAAAAAATTTTACGCATGAGCGCAGCGTATATAGTTTCGCTTCTTTTTTTTATCCGCTTGGGGGTTGTAATGACGTTTAAATATTTGTAGAGGACAGTTTTTGGCTGCATATGCCAGGCCTGAGCTTGTTAATAGCCGAAGGCACAGGATGCTGGGAGCTGTTAATGTGACATAATTGAAAATCAAAACTAAAGCACTTAACTTCATGCATACGGCGAAATGCACAAAAAGTTGAACATATGTGAAACGGAAAAGCGGCCAGGGCAAAGACAATGGGTCATACCACACGACCCAAATGACAATTTAACTGTCAACCAGTTCCATGCTCGATGACAAGTGCAATCAGCCATAAGGGTGTTGCTCCCCCTCTCTCTGCTTTTGTCTCTCACTAAGTGTGAGTTTCAATTAGAAATGCTAGATAACTGAACGGTTTGCTCTAGTTTGACGGCTGGCTTGATAGGCTGATAGATCGAACTGGTTTCTCTGTTGGCCACCATCTTCACAGCTGTCACAGTTTCTCAAGTTCTCCCCTTTAAATAGCTGTCAAACCTTTGCCTGCTAATTGCTTATGATCGTTTACAAAATTACGTCGAACCTCTGGCCCACATTGAGGTATTATATAACCAAGTGAGTGTGTATTGAGGTGTGCCACACCCTTATTCAATTGCCTCATAGTGTCAACTTTCAAATGATTTGTGTTGGGTTAGCATAAATATTTTCACCGCTCTCTGATTACAGCCGCATTATATATATATTTAGATTGATATAAACACCCCAATTGTCTGCTCTTTTTTATATATTCCGTTCCATTTCCCTTTTTTTACTATAACTTATTTGTTGTCTGTGCAAAAAGCGCTTTAGTGACAGAAAAATGGCTTAATTAGCGCGGCTTCGGGTTACACAAAGACTGACAAAAAGGTTTCGAGGTTAATGTGCAAGGAGAGGCTGGAGAAAGGTGGACGCTGCGGTTGGTTAGAGAAATACAAATAAATTAAAAATATAGTAAAATGATTTAGAAAAAAATATATAAATAATAAAAATGTAAAAAAAGTAATTAATCATTTTCCTATTATTGTGCAAAGTTGAATTTTTATTTTTCATTACATATAAAATAAAATTTTAGGCTGAAAATTTAAATAGTAATTGTCTGATTTTAGGTATAAAACAATTTGTTTTTAAAATATCAATTTATAAATTGGCTTTACACAAATTTAAAAATAATTAAATTAGGTATATAATAAAATAATAAATAAATAATAAAATAAGTAAATAAAATAATAAGTAATTATTTAAAAACACATACTTGCTACATACATTTTAGGAATAACAACTTTTTTAAAGATATATAAATTCGTAAATTAAAATAAATAATTTAATTAATATTTAAATAATAATTAATTATTAGCAAAAAATGTAGACTACAAACTATTGCAGGCGCACAATTTCAGCAAATTCCACCCAAGCAGAAAACTAATTTAATTTAAATTTATTTAGGTTTTATTGAAGTTAACGTGTTTCTACATCTACTTTTTGTAATCCATCGCACTCAACCTTTCAGGACCCAAGGGCTGAAAATGCCAGCAACATATACAAATATCGTCTAAGGCAGCAGGGAAGGCGACTCACATATGCCCATTTATCATGTCAAATTTGACATTTGTAATTGTAAACTGATACGCCTCGAGGCAAAATCTGGGCTGGGGCATTATCTTTTCTTATAAACGGCAACATATGCGCACATTTTAAAGGAAAAATCCTACACATATGAGCCAAATGCCCCTTGGCAGCAGCTCAGCTCAGCTTTTCCATTTCCATTTCTCTTTCCTTTTTTTTTTTGGCTAAAAAGTGGGCCACTTTAAAATTCAATTAAAAGACATTAAATCATTTTTGGTCTATACACATGTGCCACGCCCACAACTGCGTGAAAATTTACATTTTCGCAAAATTTCTTTACTGTCGTCGCGTGCGTTGCGAAAAGTGCAAAAACCACTTAAATGTCATAAGTGTCGCCATAAATAAAATAATTTCACTCTTCTCTTCTTTTTTTTTTTTTGATAATTTGTACAACCCTCATAAGAGGTGGGGGAGAGGCAGAGAGAGAGCGGGAGGGAAGGCACACGCGACTCGCTTTGATGGGAATCTGCCTGAGGCAAATCAGCCTTACGTATTATATTCCCAAATTATGCAAAAGCTACGCCCGCATTATTGAGCTATTGGAGGGGTTGTTGAAATATTTGAAAATAAATTTTATTTGATTTTAAAAAAATTTAAAACAATAATTTAAAAATTTACTATGAATCTGAATAAAGTTTGCTGTATTATAATTTAAAATAGTTGTTAATAAAAAAGATCTAAAGAGTTTAATTTATAATATTTTATTATTTTTAGAGCACAAACTTTAAGCATATGTAAAAAGATATTAAATATTTTTGAATTTTTAATGATATTTTTATTTGACAAAAATCTGAAAATTGTATAAATCAGAGTTTTTAAATATATCCCTCTGCCTTGGTTTGAGATTATCTGTTGAAAGCATTATTTGAAGAGCGGGGGCTACAAGAGAGTGAGAAATGTACCATATAATGAGAAGTAAAATATGAAAAGGTACTAGGTACAAGGTACAAACAGAGTACAAGACTATGGTAAAGTTCCTCTTTCCTGTCTGTGCCACGCTTTCAGGTACTCCCCATCATTATTTGCAGACCTAGGGCCATGTCTGACCAATGAAGCAGACCAGCTGCCCACAGAGCTGACTCTTTGATGGTGCGCTCTCTCGTTCTTCTGGGTCCGAGACGTGTGTGTCGGCGCGCATTTTTGCATGCGCCTGTCAACATTTTAATTAAAAAAGGTTACGGACCCATGACTACGTCTATATGCGACAGCGGCAGGACCTCTGCCTGGGTCAAGCCATATGTAAAAATTTCGCGCTTTCTTTGCGCGCTGGCCATTGTGGCCTTTGTGCGATGGGAGTCGGGTCGAAAGGGTGCCAAAATAATAAACTCGTTTCGCAGTTACAAACAATTTCCTTTTCAATTTTGTGGAGTTTTTTGCTGTTGTCGCTGTCCGCCGTATATGTCGCTCTCCTGCCCCCGTCGAGGTCATTACGTGTGTGTTTCGCATTAGGCGAAGTAGTCGTCTACGGTTGCGTCCATGGCGCTGGGTCCATTCATTGTTTGCCATCATTTTAATTTTATTTATTGTGCGACTACCCCAAAACGCTGAGCATGAGCGTGCCCAATGCTCATGCAAATTAGATGAATTGCTTGGCAGTCCGGCAGGCCCCTGCCACTCAACTCTAACCATCGCAGTTAGCCAGCTTCTTTGCCCCCCGACGTGATTTGCCAGCAGCAGCGGCAGCGGCATCGGCAGCTCTTGTAATGACTTGGCCATTGGCTGTTGCCATTCCCCCGCATTGGCTTGGCCTTTTGCATATTTGCGAGCTGGCCACGTCAATGGTTTTGCGGACATTTATTGTTTGAAAGCTATTACCCCTGCCCCGGCAATTGACAGTCGCTGCGACGCGACTCGACACCGTTTTTGATTGTTTTGGGCAACTACCTACCCCAAGAGCAATGACTCAAAACTGCTTGGGCTGGGGTCGGGGAGGAGAGCTGAAATTTTATGCCTTCACGTTGATTGTTGAAATGTTTAATTGCTTTGTCATTATAGCTGGAAGTTATTGCTACTTGTATGTAAAATACGTGTATGCTTCGGTATCTATATGTATATGAGTTGGATTATATTACAAGTGCACATGTTGCACTTGAGGCTGGGGTACAGTTGACACTGAAATGTGTAGCTACAGTTGCTGTGGCTGAGAATTGCAGAGAAAGGCGATACTGTAAGGGAAAGAAGTCATGAATGTGGGTGAGTAGGAAAGTAGTTGAATGAAATGCCCCCTCTCTCTCTCTCTCTCTCTCTCTATTTCTAACTCTAGCAGCTAAGCAGCAGCTCGTGCATTTGAGAATCGCATAGAAAGGTATTATTTATTCGTGATTTCTTTCTCTCTCACTCTCCTCTTCTATCTCTCTATATCTTTGACTTTCGCTTCCCTCATGTTAGTGCCTCATAGGTAAGTGCACAGTTTGGCTTGAGAATCACATAGAAAGACGATGCATAAAAAAGCAACTCAGCTATGCATATGAAGGCATATATCTGTTTCATTCTCTCTCTCTCTCTCACTCACTCTCACACTCATTGCGTTTAAATCACTCAATGGATTGATTGTAAGAAAGAACCTGATTGAAAAAACCTTTTTCTATGTTTGTTTCTTTATATTAGAATATGCAATAAATATCTTAGCTTATCTTATATCTTTCCCACTTCCCTTATTAATATTACACTGGAAAAATTTACCAAGAACAATACATCACCAAACATATACAGAAAGGAGTTTCTAGCACTAAAAAAGCGAATTAAAAAATCACACATTCCTTTACACAGACGGATCACTACAAAACGACACAGCCACCTTTGCCATCACAACAGAGACTGAGGTCCTAAAACGAGGCATCCTACCCCACTACTCATCTATCCTTTCCGCCGAAACCATAGCCATCCTCCATGCAATTGAACTAATACAAAAGAAAAAAACAGGATACTACATAATCTGCTCCGATTCCCTCTCATCCATTAAATCAATCGCCAACACCAACAACAACAACCTATACCCTGTAACCATAAGGACCCACCTTACCAAATCTGCCCCAAAAATAAAGCTGCTCTGGATACCCAGCCACTGTGGCATTAAAGGGAACGAGCTAGCCGATACTACTGCCAAAACCACAATAAAAATGCCCCTTCACTACACCCACAATTTTAATACAATAGACATCAACAAATCAATTAAAAACATACTTACCCAAAAATTAAAAAACAACTTCCAATCATGCAACGACTGGTATCAACAAATAAATACAAACCAAATCAACACAAATAACTACCTAAAAAATATAAACCAAAAAGCTATTACACGTAGAGACCAAACTAAAATTCTTAGACTCCGACTTGGACACATAAGATTCTCAAAACAAATATACCTTAACCCCAACAACATCCTCCCATGTCCTAGCTGCAACACCACCACAGATCTCACCATCCAACACATACTCACCAACTGTCCCGCCACCAACAGATGTCCCATATCCACCCTTACAAACCCCTCGCCCGAAAACATAAGTAATATAATAAATTTTCTTAAATATAATAACACATATAATCTAATTTAAAATGTAAAATATTACCAATGATATATATAATATATAATATAATTATGTAAATATGTAAATATGTAAATAGACGTAAAAATACTACAGTCAAGCCGAAGGCCTCAGTAGCCAGCGCTTTAGTTATCAAGTTAGCTTTAATTTTAATTATAGTTAACTTTAGTAAATAAATAAAATAAAATAAAAAATCTTAGCTTAAATACCTAAACTCTTAGGATCATTCAACCTCCACAAAAAACCTCAAACAATTAACAAATGAGACTTGCTCTTGCCACCACCGTGCACGGACCAATTGTCTTACCAGTCCAGCAAACCAAAATGCCCGCAGTTCGGTTTGACATTTTCATTCATTTGTCTACGCAATGTCGAAAAAAATGCAATACAAAAAAATAGATGTTAAAAAAAGAAGAGAGAGAGAGAGAGAGATTCAACTGCTGTCCAGCCAAGAATTGTCTCTCCATTCATCCATCCTAGCATTCGCCATTGTTCGACGCCTGTGCAGACAGCTGCCTGTTGCCTGCTGGCAGTTGGCAGTTGCCTGCTGTTTTTGGCCAACTTGGCTTGTCAATATGGGGACTAAAAAAAAAAAAAATAGAGAAGCCAAATGGCTGCAAGTTGGCGCAAATTTTTTCACGCCAGCGCGCTGGCATTTTAATCAACATTAAGCAAAAATGCTTTTTGCAAACATTTCTCGTTTTTTAGCCGGACTGTACATGTGTCCATCAGACTGACTGACGGACTAGCTGAGTGGTTGACAGTCGTGGGCAAGGCCATTAATTTGCGCGTATGTGCTTTGGTCATTTATAAAGCCAGCGCCGAGACTGGCAAATTAAAAAGTGGAGTCCGAGCACCTGCGGCTAAAGTTTTCAGCGGCTTTCAATTATTAACAATCAAAAAAAGGCGAAAAGATGAAGAAGAAGAAGTGTTCTAGTCTCCTGGGAGCAAACCTCAACACTTCAAAGTGCGCTCCTTGACGCCTGCCCAGGGATTTGGCCGGCTGCACTTGCTCGGGTGCTAATAATTACACCAGCCTCCCCCCGCGTTGAGCCAGAACTGGGCATTTATGTTTATGAGACGGCGTTGACAAGATTTCCAAATGGTTTTATGGCTGACCCAGCGCGGCGCGCGTAAAATATTTCATTAATTTTAATTGGAAATTGCGCCAAAGACGTCCGCTCGACCAGATAATTACAGGCAAGCAAGCTCTCCGCTGAGCTATTCAAATATGCAAAGGTCCTGCCAAAGCAGAAAAACAATGTCGAAATCCAGGATAGAGCAAAGGCATTAGGAGGGCAGCAGCAGCGTCTTGGGCTTTTGCTTAATTTGAAACAAATGTCGTAAAATCGTGAAAACATAATTTGATGCCTGACTGATGCGCCCAGATTAAATGATGAAAAATATTTGAAAAAAAAAGAAAAGAATAAAAATTACTTTTATGGTACAGGTTTAAGGTGATTTTTAAATATTTTATGAGGTATTTCGACAATTGAGGGAAAAAAGTTTCCAATTTGAAGGCAGCAAATACTTAAGAGACTGAAAAATGCTTATGAGGGGTTTTTTTTTTCATATTTTATGAGCTGGGAAATAATAAATATAATTGCAGCTTGAGTTTTTTTTTTCAGTCTGGGAATATTTGTTTGGTGCTTGGAGATAAGATTTATATTTATATAAAATAATATATATTATAGATTTCAATATTATAAATATATAAGAAACATTTGATTTGGTGTTTATTAAATAATCATTTTTAAATTAAATTAAATTTTAAGTATTCTTTAATTTTGTGTTTATAAAATATCATTTTCTGAATATAAAATATTAATTTTTAAATTCCAGGCTAATTTTAGTATTATTAAATTTTGTTTTTATAAAATATTAATTTTTAAATTTATTGAACATATTATATATTCATTAAATTTCTATTTTTTTATTTTTAAATATATTTATTTTTAAGTATATGAACAGTTTTATAAATTTATTATATTTTGTTTTTATAATATATTTATTTAGAAATTTTTTAACAATTTTATATATTTTTTAAATTTTGATTTTATAAAATATTAATTTTTAATATGTATAAATATGCTTATATCCATCACTCTGCTAATCAGCTCTCTTAAGTCTAGTCATCTCTTTTACATTGTTGCGCTCATGGTTTCTCAGTTCACTTATACATAGAAGCCATAGGTTTGCTTATGTTTATGAGATGGAAATTAGGCAAAGCACTCAAAGCAAATGAGCGTGGGAACTCAAAATGAAATCTTCATAGTGTTGGGCTGATATTCAGCTGCGCTCCATACTCTCTCTGATCTCTTCTTTGCCCCTGCCTCGCTGTGTCCAACATTTGTGCGCCTAACTAATTTATGCTCAACTCACAGCAGAGTCAGAATTGCCGAAGATGCTCGGCAGCTCCCAACACCCACTCAAAAACTCTGACAGCACTCAGCTGAGCTCTACAAATTTCTAAGCCAATTAAAAAAAAGACTCAAATAACTTTGCCTAAGCACTATACACCTCTTAGTAAATGCTTTCTCAAACAATCTTTGCTCTATCGATAGCTCTCCCCATGTCCTTTAAAGCACCCTATCGGATATCTAATGAGAATTTGCTGCTGTCTGATTAGTGCTTATTGTTGGCCAAGCGCAAAGGGGGCGCGCAGCAGGCAAAAGAAGACGCAAGTTGTCATTTGGTCTAAAATGCAACATAAATCATGGGACAAGTTGAAAATGCCGTGACAGCATAGCTCCTGCCAGGATGCGCCTGGTGTTTACAGACTGCTGCTTACCCTGCACAGCCACAGCTACAGCTACACACATGAATCACTTTATGGCGCAGCGAGTGCAACAAACTGTGATTAATAGCAGCCGCAGACCCCGAGCAGCAACTAGACTCGGCCTGAACAGCGGCAGCCGAAAGCTTTGCTAGCTGACAAATTTTCATGAATTTTTTATTAAACATTGAAATCAATTCCATTTTTTATCATTTGTTGTGGGTGGCGGCCCTGGCCCCCTCTCTGCCTCCTCTTGTTGCATGTGTGTGGTAAAAATTTAAAATTTCGGTTTCCTTTTTTTTTCTGGTTGGCTTTTAGCGCTGCAGCCGCACGTTTGACTTAACTTGTTGATTTATGGCTTTGCAGCTGTCAGCGTATCGTGCTCCTGTGTGTGCTGCTTCGTCCTTTTTGGAGCTCTTCGTGCAGCATGTGCCTTGTAGCATTGTGTAAAACGCTTGTTAACATTTACCCCACAAGCGAAAAGCATTTGACAGTTTCCAGCGTAAGCAAAGCGCAAATATCTCAGCGCTGTGATTCCTCAACAAAGAGAAAGAGAGAGAGAGAGAGAGGAGAGGAGTGGAATTTAAATTAGTTGAATCGGTAAGTGCGTAGCAGGAAATGCTTTTTGGCATAGTTTCCTAGCATGCGAGTCATAAATCACTTGACATTTTTGGCTCTGCTTTGCGGCAGCGGATGATGAATTGAAGTTGTCATAGCAAAAGTTACATCCAAATGAGTTTGCTGAATAATAAAAGCTGCTCAGGCAAATGAGTAAAGGAGCGAAAGCAAACGTGGTGTGCATAAGAGTCGAGCATGTGGATATAAGTTCTGAATCCTACAATGAAGTGGTTCATCTAGTCAAATAAGTCTATGCATGAAAATATGGGTTCCAGCTATAGTTTATCTTGCGAAGTTTAAAGAAAGCAATATTAAAAGATGTAAATATGTTTAAAATTATTACAAATATGTTTTTAAATATTCAAAACATTATTTTTAATTTATAAAATATAATAAAAATATTATTTAACGCCTACAAAAAAAAGAGTATAATTTAAAATATTTTAAAAAATATTTTTAAAGTATTTTCATTGATATATTATTTAACTCCTACCAAAAAAAAAAAAACATTGAATATATTTAAGAAATATTTGTAGATATATTTTAAGAAATATTTTAAAAATTAATTAAAATATTTACAATATATTTAATTTATATATAATAATATATGAATAAAAATACTTTACAAATACTTAAAATATTTTCAAAAATATTTTAAATATTTTAAAGTATTTTAAATTTTTTTTCAAAATCTCAATACACAAGCCAAGCTGTGCCCAGGGTTTTTAGCCTTTAAAAAGGGTTAACTGCGCAGCTCACCCTTAACAAATTTTCAATATTTACAATTACTTAGCATTTTAAGTCGCCGCGTCACATCAAAATGACAATTATTTGTCAAGTCATAATCAAATTGAGCCCAAAGAACGATGCGTGCCGCAGTTGTACCTAATCCTGCGGCTTTGCATGTGCAGCATGTGACACCAGCAACAACAACAACAACAACAACAACAACAGCAATTTTTATGTATAAAAGGCTTGCGTTCGTCAAAGTGACGAGAGAGAGAGAGTTGAGGCAAAGTCTAGCTTGGGGGAATGTCCTGCTGCCTGCAGGCGTGCGTCAGCCATAAATGTTTATGATTATGGGCAGGCGGCGGAAGATTTACTTAACACATGTGCTGCATTTTTGCATATGATATCCAGCTAGAGATGACAATAGGGAATACCCATAATGCGAGACACTAAGATGGATAAGGGAACATTGTGGAGGTCACAATATTGAGGGGGCAAATAGTTGGAATAATTTGAATGTGATAAATAGAAGTTGAAGCTGGCTTGCTGTAGAGGAGATTTGCAGAAAAACAGCTAAGGAATGCCCTTAATGTGAGGGGATGACATGGCTGCAACGGGGTACTGAAGCTATAAGTTAGAGATAAGGAAAAAAGGCTAGAGTTATATATGTAATCAACTGGAATTTGGAACTATCGCTGAGACAATCAGTCAAACTCACATCTCTAAAGATAGATGAAGAGAATAAGGAAGGAGTGGAGGACAGAAAGGCTATTTTAGTTATGCATATATTATATATGTTTTAGATATGTATTCAAGGAGAAGTATATCATGTAGAAAGTGAAATAGCAATATAGCAATATCCATCATATCAGCTTCCGATCAGTTAGCTCTTCCCTACTATCGTTCACTCACGCGCCCATCTCTAGCTGCTGCAACCCCCAAACTCCTAAACGCTTTTCAGCACTGGAAAACGCATAAAAACTTATGTTTATTTGACTTGGCTTTTTCCTGCTCGCGTTAATTGTAAATTTCGCGAATTGCGACTTGACTCACATGTGCTTTTTTTTGGGGGGGCGGAGGGCGTCAGCCGAGCAACATATTTGACAATTTTGTACTTTATTTTAATCTTTTCTACGCGTACGATAAAATTTTACGATATTTGCCAAGCCCACAACAGGGTGGCTGCGGCTTTTCCAAAAGCGCGCATATGCCAGCTTTGAAATTATTTTTAATTGGCGAGCCTCTGCCTCGCCCGCGTTAGTACAGTCAGTCTGTAGACGGCCCCCCAAAAAAAAGCTTTCAAATCAAAGCAATTTCGCTTTGATTTGTGCGAATTGCAGCCAAAAAAAAAATACGTTTCGGCTCAAATTTGGCTTGTGAGATTTATGTAGTTGCAAGATTTATTCGCATGGAATTTATTGTGAGCCCGCGACGCGACCAGAGCTGACCTGACCCTGGACTTCATAGACTTGTTTACCGTTAAGTGCTTTAAAAGCGCATAAATCACGCGGTTTTCGCATTCGCACTGGCAACCACGTTGACAAGCTTGCCTAACAAACAGCGCGCCACTTCGAGCCAGCCAAATCCTGTATTTTGTAATTTTTTCCCCCTCTGGGCGCTCAGCATGCTTTTAGGCGCCCCAAATTACGCGTAAATGGCAGCTCCAACTGTGACTCGTACTCTGCGGCTCGGGCCCAAAATCCTTGTCCTGGCCATTTGGACATGTTTCGCGCATGGCCCGCAGCAATGCCTCGCACGTTGATGGCATTTTAATTAGTTTTCGACGAACTTGTAGCTGCCATTTGATTGAATTGTTGTTGGACACGTCGCAGATGGGCCGCATAAACAGATTAGTAAGTGTGCGATGTGTCTGCTGGCGCGGGCTTTAAATATTTGACCTCAAAGTGCAACTGATTGAAAATATCTATAAATTATTGTACAAATTTGAAGAGCCCCAAAAGAGGTAAATTCTTTTTATAGTAATATACTAATATATCATATATCATATATATATTCTTGATCAGGCAGACGAGCCTGTCTGTCTGTCGCTTGTTTTTCAAATATTCTATTAAAAAGATTTTATTTAATTATAATTAATAATTTATAAATAGATTATAAATATTTAATAGTTTTATTCACTTTTACTTTTGCTCTTAATGTATTTCATATACGCTAATAATGCATTCAACTTTCCCCTCACTTTACTACTCATCTCCTATGTCACACTCTGCCAGTTTTGGTAATTCATTAGGCTTGCCAAAATCGATTTATCCACGGCTGCTATATATCGTATATTTATAGATCTCTGCGGAAAAAAAAAAAAAAACACAACAACCCAAAACACAATAATGCAATTGATTTTGGGTGATAAAAATCAATGTTTTTAGCCCAAAAAAAAAGGGTTCACTAAACGACCTAACGAGCCGACAGGGGTTGAGGGGTTGCGACTCTGCCTCTGTCACTACCCCTGCTCTTGTTTCTGCCACTGCCTCTCCTCCTACCTCCACCTCTGCCCCTGCTTTATGGCCTTTCACTCTCACTCAGCCAACTGTTTACACACATGCGGTTGTTTCATATTTCATAAATTTCCCTCAATTTTTTTTGTTTTTTGGCAGTGCCAAAATCAAAGCATAAAGTTGTCAAGGCGTATCGAAGCCGAAACCCCTTTTTAGCCCTGGCTCTCAGCTCTTGCGTGTTGTGCGTCGTCTTATTTATGAAAATTGAGTTATAATTGGTAGTGCATTAAGTTGTCGCTCTGCCAGACTCCGCTTTGCTCACGTTTTTTTTTTTCTTTTTTTTTTTTGGTGCGCTTCCGGGCTGCCGTTGACGCATTTCTGCATCAAGAAATACGCAAATTGAATTTATAGGCAGACGGGAGTGTTTGTGCCTTGAAAGTGCCACTAAATCAAAATCATGTCGCCACACGCGCACACACTCACACGCTCACATATGAGCTATCAAGGAAATGCATGCGGCAACAAGGGGTTAAGATCGTGTGTGTTTTGCATACGTTTTCACGTGTTTCCTGTTGCTCCGCAGATACATATATGGATATGCTCTCTTTTTTATGCTATTTGCGTATCCTTCCGTTGGTTGTGCTTTTGTCTTTTTTTTTGCATATGTCCTGGCGTCGCAGCTCGTTGAGCGGCTTCTGGGTAGGATTATTGCTCACATGTGGAACTGTTTTGACAGTTGCGCGCTTCGTTAGCGTTTGTAGTGCAGGAAGGGAGGCAGTTATAAGAAATTTGATATTTATAATTATATATATATTTATTCAGCTCTATTAATATTTTTGTAATTTTCTAAGAATTTTATATAGTTTTGTAAATTTTTAATTAATTTAATTTTTTTTTTGGTATCAAATAAAGTCTTGAGATTGGATTTTAAAATTCTAGAAATACTAAATAATAAAATTTTAAATCAACAAATTTTTTGCGATTTAATTTTTGGTGCTTAAAAATTTTTTGAGACTTGATTTTAAATTACTAAAAATACTAAATAATAAATTTAAAATTAAAAAATACTAAATAATTCATTTAAAACTTAAAAAATACTAAATAATACAAATACAATTAGGGAAATACTAAAACACAAATAAAAATATAAAATAAATTTTATATATTGGTATTTTAGTATTTTTAGTATTTTTTAGTATTTTTAATATTTAAAAAAAAGAAAATTATTTAATTTTGGCATTTAACTAATTGATTAATTTATCATGTATCTTTCTGCTAGTATATTTTTTATATTGATATCAAATTTCTTTAGGCATAACCAAGTATTAAACCAATTTCTACAGCATTAAGCTTAACATTTTAGTCTATTTTAAAACCCTATTAAATATTATGCTTGCTATATATTTTTTTAACTTTTCACATTACTTTTTTAGATTTTCTCTTTTATATATATATATATTTATTTAGCCTCTCATATAACGCTAAGCTAAAACAACTTTCGTTAGCCACAACCCATACCCATGCCCATGCCCATGCTTAATCCTCCTCCTCCAGCTTCTAGTCTTGCCTTTTGTGCTGTTTCGGCCAACACTTATGGCTACTTTACTTCCACTTCTGACCACATGGCCACATCGTGCGCACAAAAGGCACAAAACTGTGGGCAGCACGCCTCTTAAACCCTTTCGCCGTGGCCACTTTTATATCCTGGTCACTTGCTGTTTCCTTCCACTTTTTTTTCCTTTTTTGGCCCATTGGCTTGGATTGACCCTTTCGCTGGCCGGACAACCCTTCCTCGCCTATAAGTTATATGATTTTTGCATTATTTTGGTATAATGCGCACATTAATGACACACACTCGAAATTATGTTGTTAATCGAACGGGGTTGCTGGCCTAGTGTCCTCCGATAGTTCGATATTTGAGCATTTGTTTTAGGGGGCGCCAACAATTTATTGCCCTTTTTTTGGTGGCCTTTTTATGTTATTTTTGCGTTGCATTTTTATGTTTGTTCTGTGTGCATTTTATGCCCTGGCAAACATTAATTTTCCCGCTAACATTGACAGACAGTTGACGTTTCAATGCAATGGACGAGCGAGCAGCTCAATACGGAGCACATTACTGAAATTACCTAACCGCCGGCACGTAAAGTGATATATGTGAAGTTTTTTTGGCTGGACTAGAGGGCTCTTAATGGCAGACGAAATTCGTTAATGCTACGATTTAGCTGTAGGTATTCATCATTTACAAGTAGTTGAGCTGCTGAGGGAGAGTAGATGTGTTCTGGTGTTAAATTTCTATAGATCCTGGGATTATAGATATGCTAAGAGTAGGTATGTCTATAAGACTTGAACATATCTATCTAGCTAGCAGATAACTTCAAGCTGTCAGGAAGAACTTCTTGAAAATATCTAAATTATAGATGCAAACCAAATGAAATCAGGAAAAGTTCTATATATAGGGTCTACCCATTTAATAATAATTTTATAATAATATAAAACTATTAACTGCCTCAATTCCGATTCAGATTCATAAGCTTTCATCTGTCTTTAATTTCTAGTGTGTAGATCTCAAGCTTGCAGCACATTTCAATTAAGTCAGCTCCATGACTCCTCATACAGAGCCACCCTCCACCCTCTGGCCATATATCATGCCATTGCGTATTCTCATTTCTTGCCATTAGATAAAAGACAACAAAATAAATTGAAGCGAAATTCAGTTAAATTCATTGGCTTTTTAGTCGACTGGACAAATCAAATCAATGTAGGTCTTATAACATTATTTGTATACAGATAAACGAAATAAATCTCCAAGTGTCACGCATATGGCACGGCCTGCGCTGACAGCTGTACGCTGGGAGGTTAAGTGAAACCCCAAATGTTAAACAACAACTGTACGGCGAGCCGTAAAAAGTCTGTAAGATTTACCAAATATTGCACAATGATGGATCATAAATAACTTATGTTTGCACGGCCGACTCGAAGCAAAAAAAAACCGACAAAAAGTGACGTAACGCATAAGGTTAATACTCGCAGAATAGCGAGAAGCGCCCTCTGGCTCTCCCTCTCTCCCGATGTGGACTGCCTCGACCATTAAGCACAAAAGGATGACCCTTGATGCCGTAAAAAAGAACTGACTGGACAATGGTCACTTGATGATGCGGGCGCGTCGTCGCCAGCGCCCAAAATACGTTTCCCATATTCTCAGTCGCATATATGTACATATTCCCACTGGGAGCTGCAGCAGCTTCTCGTTTTATATCGCCCGAAATGAACGGAAGCGACTCGTAAAACTAGCGAATTGTGAATTATGTTGCTGACATATAGTCAGTCCTGTCACCAGGACAGTACTCCTGCGCCATAGATTGCCAGTCAATAGCTGACTATAAAAACCGAAATGGTAAGGGCTACTTGGCACATATAAAAAAGACTGTTGGAGCAGGCAGTGATGGACTTGGAGATACTGTGAATAGTTGGGTTAGGGATGTTTAATCTCACTAATTTTGATGTTCAAGGGTTTATCTATGAATATTTAAGAATTGCGTGGAGGTATCTAGTTAAAGTATTATTAAGAATTTGGATTTTGTTTTTGTTAAGCTAGATACCTATTTTGAAGTGTTTAGCTTTTATAGTTTTCGAGTTATGCTGAAATCAGCAATTTCATAATCCATAAAACGGAAGATATCAAAGAAAAGTTTTATATTTGAGTAAAGTCTGACTTTCAATAATATATATTTTAAATTTCAAGTGTTTGGCTTTAATAATGCTCGAGATATTCAAGAAAATAGACATGAAGAGAGCGATTTACCTTGAGCAACAACTTGACAACAAACAGGGAGAGAGAGAGGGATAGAAAGAAACTGATATACAGTCAAATAAATAGCCAAGCGTAGCTATCACTCAGTGCGCCTCTTTTAACCCACTAAACCCATATACCCCATCAAACATACCCAAGATCTACAGGGTATACACAGCGCTTGGACATTGGTCAGTGGTATGGCCATAGCTAAGTATTCATGGGTAGTTTGGCGTCTATTGAACTCCTGTTTTTTGCTCAGTTCAATAAAAGGTGCATTAAACATGGCACAGGACACTTCAAGCACTTGGAAAACATAGTCGTAAATACGTTTTATTGTAAATTGTGAGCCCTATAAAAAGGAGAAGCTGGGTAGGGATTCGGGTCAATTGCTGTAGCAATTTTACAGGCCAAAAGTTATCGTTTTGAGTTAAATGCCAAAGTAAAAGCCATTAACTGGCATTTCAAATATTCATTATTGCTAATGTTTGCACGGCAAAAGAAAAACACCGAAACACAATTAGCTTTTAAAGCGAACTAGCCGCAAAAGAAAACTTACTTTTAAAAGTTCAAGTGAAGGCAAAGGCAAAGGCAAAGGCAATGGCAACGGCAAAGGATAAGGATGAGGATGAGGATAAGGCATTCAATATGCACACGCCATAATCACATTAAAGCGTAAACGATATGCAAATGGATGCGCTGACAAGGAAGCACACACAACTTCATCAAAAATGCGCACATGTAAAAAGGAGAAGTAACAAGAAAGAAAGCTGTAGCCGGGCGTGCCTGACTGGGAAATACCTAGCTGCACTTTTACAACACTACAGACGGACAAACAGACAGGCAGAAGAACAGACCTAAATCAACTAAACGCGTCATCCTGTTCAAGCATATATATACTTTATAGAAGCTACCCACCTACAGCCTGTTGCATACATTCCTACGAGCCCAGTATACCCTGACTTCCCGCAAAAAGAAAAGCCAAAAAGGCAAACGAAACTTACTTTTAGCTACGGTAAAAACTAGCACGAAACTTGTGGCCGGAAGTGAGGTGCTGACAGAGAGTTTTTCTTCTGCTGGATAATCACGTGCTCACTTACAGCGAGCAATTAGGCTGGCTGTGCCAAGGAGTCTGAGTCGAGTTGCTATTTTAATTCAATAAAAGTCAAACGAGGCGTTTCCTCGCCCACGATGAGAAACTTTTCACTAGTTGCTGCGGTCTGTTGCCTAAAGTCAATTAAAATTGGCAAAAAGCTGTTAGCTACTGTCGAAATATCTCTCTCGAGTTGTCTCATCTTGTCTCGTCTTCATTTGGCCAAAAACTTTTTGCCTCAACTTCATTCGATGTGTGCCGCATGTGTTAGCCAAGTACTCGATCCATTGTTGGCCTAATGCAATCAAATGGGCATGTGCGTCTCAAGTTCTTGGACCGCATACATATGCGATAAACAAAAGGGTTCGAGTTGCAGTTAGAATTGCGTGGTGTCAGAGCGGTGTGCTTAAAAAGTTGTTGGATGCTTGGGAAAATATTGAGAGGACTGAGAATTAAAGAGGAAAAACAATTTTAAAAAAGTTAATGAAAGCAGTTCTTTCATATTTATACCTAATTAACTTTATACCTATTTCAAGTTATACCTAAGTCTGCTCATACCTAATTCAACTCATACTTAATTAAACTTATACCAAATTAAATATTTATACCTAATTATTTATACCTAATTAACTTTATACCTATTTCAAGTTATACCTAAGTCTGCTCATACCTAATTAAACTTATACAAAATTAAGTTTATACCAATTTAAATTTATACCTAATTCAACTTATACCTAATTTCAGTTATACCTAATTTAAATTATGCCTAATTTAAGTTACACCTAATCCAATTATCAAATTTTAATAATGCCTAAATACATTTATACCTAATTAAATTTATACCTAATTTAACTTATACCTAATTCTAGTTATACCTAATTTAAATTACACCTAATCCAGTTACCAAATTTTAATGATGCGTAAATATATTTATACCTAATTAAATGTATACCTAATTAAATATATGACTAATTCAAGTTATACCTAATTTAATTTATACCTAAATCAATTTATACCCACATTTTTATAAATAAATCAAATATTCAATTTAAATTACAATTTTCAGTTCACTTTCTCTTCGCCCTCAACTCACTAAACCGCCCTCGTCCCACTCAAAATTGCCAAATCAGAGTCGAAGTAAACATTGCGCTGCCATTTCAATTAAATTATCAAAACAAAAGCAGCCCGAAAAGAACAATAGAGCAGAGACACCTTAAGTGCATTACCTAATCCTGTGCAGCGACGGCTTCGGCACTCGGAAGCTTCACTGTAGCCGCAAAGCCAAACACCTAAGTCACAGCCATTGTCAATGGCAGACACTGGCAGGGGCTTAAGACTTGGGCAACTTCATTATTCTTGTGGCCAAAATGCGAGCCAAATGACATTTCGATGCGGTTTCATAAGAGCAGGGAATTTGAGATATATAATATATATATATATGTGTATATATATGTATGCAAATGTCTCGAATGAATTTGATCAACAATTGTCTCTCTCTCTCTCTCTCTCCCTCTCTGTCTCACCTTGTGCGTGCTTGCATTATTCTAATGAGCTTTGCTTGGGGCGGCAATTTTTATGGCCACGTCTACAATTGTTGCACTTATTTTGATAACAACTTCGCAAATGGAATGGCCAGACCAGCTAGATTGGCTAACAGCTAAAAAACATTACGCATACGACATGTAATACACACGCCAGCATAACTAATGGCGGGCAGCTAGTTGTTGCTGTACGTTGCCGTATGACCGCAGTAAACGCAATTGTCTGTGGTCAGCCGTGGTCGGCCAATAAAAGCCAATGGCTCTCGAGTCCCTTCAAGTGCCCACTGGCAGTTAGTTTATTCTGGCCATCAAAGCAGCAGCAAACTTCCTTTCAAATTTGATGCTGCATTAAAAATGCCAAAAAAAAAAGAAAAGGACTGGGCTACATGTTGCAGCAACAATGTTGCCAAGCATTTGCACCGCCTCAAACTGCCATTTGATTTGCATATGACAAACGGCTGGGCAGGGGGCAACTGGACTGTGGGGCTCTGGCTATCTGGCAACTGGTTTGTTCATTTTGCTGCAAATGTCCGGCAATTATGTTGTGCGTATGTGTGTGCGTGTGTGTGTGTGTGTGTTGCTGATAGCCGTGTCCATTGTGAGTTGTCGTGCCCAGCTTGTTATGTGGCTGGCAGACGTCGACATTGCATTCTTATTGACTCTAGTGCCACTTTACTTGCAGCTCTCTCCCTCTCTCTTTCTCTCGCCCTCCCCTGCTGGGGCAACATTGTTGGCCTGGCTTTTTATTTGTGCATTGGCCATTTGCGTTCTGCTGTGCGGTTGTCCATGCAAAATTAAATTAAAATGCATTAACAAAAAGATTCCAAATGGGGTTCAAGAGAGATAAGCGTATATGTAGGTATATATGCATATATATATATAGATAATTGGAAGGTAGAAGCTGACAGTAGCTGTAAGAGTCTGTGAGCTCAATTTGCTTTGCATATCATACATATATATATACTATTGGTATATGAGCTGTATATAATCTTGCTTTAATCGATTATTTCCATTGAATATCTCATATAAAAATAAAATATAATATTATAATATTATTTTAAAAAAAAATCAAAATTGAACAAAAACCAAAATTGTATTAACCACACATAAAACTAAATCCAAAATTTGAAGAATCTAGCTATAAAGATGAATTTAATAGAATTTAATAACTGAATATCGATTTCGTTTTCAATCGATAACATTAAAACGGAAATAATTATCGATTTTCTTTAAAAATTCTATCGAATCGTGCTTTACTGGGATCCACATCTTCTGAGATCGACATGTTCAAACATACGAACAGACGTACGGACGAACGGGCGGACGGACAAACAGACAAACAGACGGACAGACAGACAGATGGACTTACAGACGGACAGACTGACAGGTAGATGGACGGACAGACAGACAGCCAGGCAGACAGACAGACGGGCAACCAGACGGACAGATCAAGAATATATATACTTTATGGGGTATGCCACGCCTGCTTTTCCCATTTTCAATGGGTTCAGGGTATAAAAATGTGCTCAAAGATGTTAGACATGACTGAAGATACTTGCCCCTAGCCTGAAAAGTAATAGTTTTGGATATACATATGTATACATATATAATATAAAATTATATTATATTATATTACATATTATAATATCTACTATAAAATACTTATAAAACTTTATTTCAGTCATGTCAACGCCCAACTTTCTAATTTCTATTGATTGTAAAAGTCTTAAAACCAAATTTTTTATTTACTTTACTCTCAAATGACATCATCAGCGGCGCGTATAATTGATTTTCCAGAAGCGAAGCTGATTTCCGGCGAACAGCCTAGGGCCTGCGGCCCAAAGCAAATTTGAATAAAAAATTTAGATATCCGCCCCGCTCCGCTCCGCATGTGCTGAGGCCTCAAACGAAGGAAAAATCGTGTATTACACGCACTTGACTAGCTGAGCCGAGGGCGGAAGTTCGTGAAGTCGCCTGCGGTGCCTGAAAAGGAAATCCGCGCAAAGGACACTAATATAAATAAAATTTCAATTACTCAACAATTAATTTCGTCTTGTGAGCAATCGGCGAAGCGTTAAAAGGCGCACGGACAAACAGACGGACGGACGGAGTGGACTACGGCTAAGGCGCTGGCTGACTGGATATTTAAAAGTTATCGCCGAAGCCAGAACGGAATTGCCAGCTGTGGCCCAGTCGAAGTCGAAGTGAAAGTCGAAGTCCTTTGGGCGCAGGACACACAATTAGATGGCAACGTATTTGTTTTCTGATTATGAAGCGTTAAGCAAAACTGTCAACGTGCAACCGAGAAACGCAATTTATTGAGAAACTTTTAGAGCTGGCAGACAGCCGCAGCCCCAACCCCGCTATCCTCTCTCTCTCTATCTCCGGCATCCTGCCTAGCTAAGAGCTTATCTCTGTGCTTCGTCACTCAACCAAAACGACGTCGACTACGACTCCGACTCCGTCTCCGGCAAGAAGTAGATCTTAAGTCTGAGATATAGAGTCCGGGTGTTGCTGGCTGCTGTTTCTTCCATTCCATTTCATGGCAATTCGCTGTCTGGTCGTCACGCACAAAGGACTACGTCTCAAATTAGCAGAAAAATCTGTTATCCTTTCGTTTGGCTTGGCTTGCGGCGTGTTAATGATTTTTCTCTACCCTCCCACCCAGCCAGACTCCGGCTGAAACTTCTGCTGCCCAAACTTCCTACAAATGAAGTGACAGAGCATATTTAAAATTAAACAATTTAATCCGCCGCAGACGCTGGCAAGTCCTTGTTGCCAAGCACGTGAAATGTTGACACTGTCGCCAGCTTGTTTTTCCTGCCTGCCTGCCTGCCGGGCATGGAATATATGTGCTAATTAGCAAACAGTCAGCAGCGACAGACAGCATATTGGCCCCAGTGCGTGTGTGTGTGTGTGTGTAAGGATTGTCTTACTCCTTGCTGTTGTCTCAGTGTCTTGTTAAACAAATAAGTTTGTGCTACGTTTGTCCTTTGGTTTTCCGTCGTGACGTGTCGCCCGGCTTTGTCCTTATCAGACGCCTCGTCGTGCCCATTGTCATTTTCCAAGTGCTTGATTGGCACGTAATTTAGTTGAGCTTTTCGAGAGGTGGGAGAGAGCGTCATCTACTTAAGGTGTATATACCTGAGTGTGTTATTTAGCCAGGTAATATATATAGATTATCAATCTTACAGATCTCTTTAGATCTATCGATATATAACATTTCTATATACTCTGTACTTTAAATGCTATTTAATACACCCTAACTAACTTCTATTTACTACCTCTCTTCATTAACTTTTCTAGTTGCTGCGCAAGTTATAAAGCTGGCAAATATACTAATTAAATTAGATTTTAGGCATCGTTAGTGGTTAGCTGACAGGAGTTTTTTTGTGTAGAGCATTTCACTCTTGCGTCTGGCAAATCAAAATTATTTCAAACGTGACATGTCGAAGTTGAAATACCCTATCCAAAGAAATAGGCAGGTAGACAGTTGTAGCATCAAATTACACTCAGAAAGAGTATAAAGTGGAGGCCATAAAGAAACAAAGACTAGTAACTCATAATCTCTTGCGCTGTGCCTCTCTCCCACTCTATCTAATTGCGGGCTGCTTTAAATGTTGATCGCCTCTTTCACACGCACTCTATACAGTTACAAATACCGATATACCGGCGCTCTCACACCCACTCCAAGACCATACTAATACAATCACAACAAACACGATACACACTCAATCACAAAGTGCAATGCTGAGTGCATGTTCTTGGGCTGGCACACACACACCAAACTCGCATTTGGATAACGGAATCAACAAGAGAGCGTGTGTCTATGCAAATTAGTTAAGATCCACAAATTGCAATGATGAGTGCATGCTCTTGAGCTGCCCCATACATACACACACTTGGATAGCGGGATCAACAAGAGAGCGTGTGTCTATGAGTTAAGATCCACAAGACTACCTGCTTGCTGTTGTTGTAATGCAAAGCAGCAGCAGCAAAATTAGTGTGGACAGACAGAGAGAGAGAGAGAAAGAGGGACGGATGGCATATTATCTTGACATACATATGTACATTTGCAGATCAAATTTACTCTACTCATCTGAATGCTTGTCGCCTACCTGCAGACTGGCAAAAAGAAAGAAAGAGTGAGATGGCAATAGTAGCTTGATTGTTCACACACTAACTCAACTCTTTTACGGTTGTTTCATATTTGTCAGAGAAAATTAGTTAGCCTTTTCGTTAGAGTATTATAATCATGGAAAAAGCAATGACCCAACCGCAACCATGTTGATTACAAGCACTCAACAGTGCTTCGACAGCTACAACAGCCGAACGGCAGTAACAAATACAAAAACCAAATAAAAGCCAGACCAAAAGCCGGGCCCGGTCACCGCCAATATCAATGACCAAAATCGAACGCACAAATAACCGCAATGTAACACATTTGCAAATATGCAAAAAGCCATAAACAAAATAAGCGAAGCGCTCCAAAATGTGAAACGGAACTGAGGCAGGCACAACAGGGGGGCGGGGTGTAACGGTATTGCGTCCCTGCAATTGTTTGCCAAAAACATTTAAACCTTTATTTGAAAATTACACATAAACATATTGCAAATGGGGGGCAGCTGAATGAGCAGGGTGTGGGGCGGGCGTGGGTCCTGCGAGAACCGACCGCAACAACCGGTCAATAGTATATATACTCTAGCTTAGGGTATTACGATACACTTATCGATGAGAGGTCGAAAAAATTACTCATTGATCATAAAGGATTGGATCTACTTAGATAAACCAATTTCAGTGATAGTCTACAGTCCCTCTCAACTATCATCAGTCAGCCAATCATGATGTAGTCAATCAGTCATTCAAACACCAGTTTCTCTACAATCCTGAATTAGTCAATCACAATCAATCAATCAGACATTATCAATCATCAACTGTGAGTCAATCAATTCAGTTTTCTATACATATCTACGATGGTAAAGCATATCCCTCCGTAGATTATCGATCCCGAAGACCCAGTTAATTAAAATTCGCATATCGAAAGACCTCTCGGAAGGGCATTTCAAATGCATTGTATTTCCCATTTTTGATGGCCCGTTGAAGTTTGCGTGAGAAACATGCGAAACATGTGCAACATATTTGCCAATGCATTTGGCAACATCATTAAGTTGAAAATTGTTGGGCCACAGGAGTGCAACGGCCTATGAAGGACCGCACTGGATGCAATTCGAGTCGGATGCACTGGAGGGCAAAGGCAATGAATTTTCATGAATGCAGTCAAGTCTATAAAAATTAATGCCACATGCAGTTGGATGCGTTTTAAATATGAGTGTGGAAAAACTGTGTGCAAAATTTGGTTCGGGTTGAGCACTCGGAGAGGCCCCAGACCCCAGAGCCCAGACCCCAGAGCCCACAGACCCCAAGCAAGGCTTATCAAATGGTCATTTTTGTTTGCATTTAATTAAAAATCAGACAAAAAGGCAGGACACGTGTCAATGTGCCGCATCCAACAGGACGCCAAGCGCAAGGACACGGGGTGCGATAAATCACGCTTTAAACAAATGCCGAGTAATTTATCAATGTCAACACTAAGCAACCAAAAAAAAAGCCAAGGCGTGAGTGCTCGACTGGAAGATACCAAGTAGCTAACCTTGAATCTTCTCCTATTATGTATGTCCATCCATACACTAAGAAGCTTTCAGATATCAGTTCATGCGCCATCTACTGTACACTTTTTGCAGCGTCTTCTGCTAAAGGCTCTACTATGGCACTACTTGTTATTGAATAACTCAGAAAGTATTTAAAATATTTTGATGATATTTTCAGAGCGTAATAAAAACATTCTAATGTGCTTATATACTAAAGCTTTAGTCTGTACTATTAAAACAATCGTTTTCTTTTTCAATCTTATGTAGTAAGGCTGGAGATATTATAAGTCTGACATATTTTTAATCTGGGAGCTCCCTACCAAAGCCTGAATCCCAAATTTAATGTCTCTAGCTTTAAAAGTCTTCGAGTTGGGCTTAAAAAACCAAAGCAAAAGACTGCTTTTTATCGATAACTCGGAAAAGGCAAGAGTTATCGCAACAAAATATTAAGTTTATACTACGTAGGATATAGAAGAACATATATCCCACATTTGAATACACTAGCTTTTGTACTTTACGAGATCTCTGCCTCCAACATATGAGCCTTGGTAGACCAAGAAGTTGTAGACCTATGCTCAAGCCCAAAATACCCGTTTTGTATTGACTCTAGGGTAAATGAAAAAAAACCGAGCTGAAAAGTAAGAGCTGAAAGGATTAAAATCCGTCCTTAAGCGCTTGCATAATTAAACGCATGCAACGCAGCGCTGCTCGGGCTGGGGCCACATTATCAATGTAAATTCGTGTGGCAGCCACGTTTTGTTGGCCGCTGCTCAAGACTTTTGCTTAATTTTCAATTTAATTGTGGCAGGCAGGCTCTTGGGCCAACTGGTCAGCCGCACCCACACACCCACTCAGGCGTCTGTTTGTGTTTGCTTTTGGGGTTTGGGGCCTGGCCAAAGTTCACTAAATTGCATTTCGGCACGCAATTAGTGGTTCATTTGCCGCCCGAGCGAGTGTGCTGGACAAGACTTTCGATATTTGTCCGGTTTCGGGGGTTTTGCTTATTTGCTTTGTGTGCAAACTTAATTTCATCTTATTACGGTGCAGAAATTTTGCAATTTCCGCAAATGGCCAGGCAACTTGTAGCTGGACCTTGGTCGAGAACTGCGTCTTGGCCTATTTGGCCTTAGAAACGGAAATGGAAAATACGTGTAAGCAGGCAGGCAAGCAGTCTATCAGGTAGGCAGACAGCCAGACAGACAGCTGGGCAGTCTCAAGTGTTTATTTGGAGTCCTAGGACTTGATTAGTTTATGTGGCGTTTATTCCAATCACTTTAAGATACATATTGCTTACGACTCTCAGCTGAAACTGCAAGCAAAATGGATTGATTTAATTTGGGAATACCCTGTAATACCAAGTTTAAAGGGTAGGATGTGATGCACCAGAGTATATAGATTATTTATCAGAGAGAGGAACTAAGTCGATGACCTCTGGTTTTCCGTCATTCTGTATGTCCGGGGCAGAGATCTCAAAAACTATAAAGGCTAGGAACTTCAAATTTGGAATATATATTCTTGTAAGCCGCATATTGCATATGCTTATCACTTTTTGCCGATCAATTATGCCTTTTGCCAGATATCAATAAAAATTGGTCTTTAAAATTGGTTTCTTAAGCCTAACTCGACGACTATTAAAGTTAGAGCTACCAAATTTTGCATTTAGAGTTTTGCAAGGCATTCACATTTTATAAGTATTTCAGATTAAGGATTACTTTAATATTTCTCCTTAAGATTAACAAAAACCTAATTATTTGCATTGCTAGAGATTTGAGATTTAGTTTGTAAACGCTTGAGGATCTTCTTATAACGCTCTGAAAATTTTATTAAAATGTTGTCTCTAGTTTCCAAGTTATTCAATAATTACTTTTCCATAAAGGACACTTCCTATCAGGGGACAATATATGGCGCACTAACCTACGTCTGTGTGTATATGAGTTGTTCCTTCAGCATTTATAGAGGAGTCCTCTACTCCGGCTATCTCCTAGTCCACTTTTTACTTCCACAAATCAGATAATTGTAAATTGTAAAATTACCTAATTTATAGCATTTTTTGCAGCGCTGAGAAATGGCAAGGACACGCCCTCTAAGTGGCATGTTTCACAATTTGACAGAAAGCAGAGCAGCGCATAAAAGAAAAGCTAATTTAATTAAAAGAAAATGCAATCAAAAACGCCATTTGGCAGCGTCTCCTGTGTGTCCTGGCATTGTCCTGTGCGTGCCGCCTTGCAATTTTCGTTGCGATGCAGGACACACTTTTTACGACCGCAAAACAATGACGAAATGCAGCCGCAAGACAGAGACAGGGCCGGCAGAGAATGGCAGCCAGGATATGCCATGCGGTTGTTATCCTGCGATGCGATTTTATGCACATTTATCATAATTTCACACGCAGCCCTCGACGAAGCAGTCACAACACAAGGACACTTTTTTAGTTTCGTATTCTAGCTGCCAGGGTTTGGTAGCGCATAAAAAATATAAATTTAAGTGCAGCAACTCCTCACGGGGGGCGCGGCCAGAGGTGCAGAAATTGCATTTCGCCTTTTACGACCAAATGACATTTATGGCATTTCCTTAGCCAGGACGAAACGGAAGCCAACTGTAGGTAATAACCCATTAAAACTATTCGTATACACACGCACACACACACACACACACCTTAGCTATAGGTAAAAAGGGACTTTGGCATGTAGATCCTGACGGCAACATGTCAACACTTCTTCTGCCTTTTCCTTTTCTCTCTGCCGATTTCCTTGGCGCCAACAACAATGTTTTGGGAACTGGTTATTAATATTAATGCCGGCCAAACTGTTAGCCATAAACTAGTCGTTAATAATAATAAATTCAGGAAATAGTATGAAAGGACTGTTGTGTATTAGAGGGTATGCGCGACTGAGGCATACTGTGCGAACTATAGAAAGTTTATCAAGCTTAAGTTTGAAGATGAAATTGGGTCTTATTGGGAAAATATTATAGGGTATATGAGCGTAAAAAGGCATGATGAAGTCAACAAATATTTAAAAAAAAATATATATATATATATATATATATATATATATATATATATATATATATATATATATATATATATATATATATTTTTTTTTTTTTTAGAGTTCTTTAAATATTTTTTTAAATATATATATATATATATATATATATATATATATATATATATATATATATATATATATATATATTTAAAAAAATATTTAAAGAACTCTAAAAAATATTTAACTTTTTTTTTTTAATATTTAAAATATAAAAAAAATATATTTAAAAAATTTAAAATAAAGACTTAAAAATTTAAAAAAAATAAAAATAAAAAAGATTTAAATATTTTATAATAGATATATAAAAGCAAATACTTATCCGCATTTTATATTTGATCAAGCAAGTCCACATATCCCTCTTAGTATTCCAAGCAACTCATCATACCCAAGCTGCCAGGGTATCAGCTATATACAGTAGCTAAAAAAATAGAAAAAATGCCGTAAAAAAATCCAAATCATAAAATTACTTTTTATTTACTTTTTGCTGCTGGGCTGAAATCTCGGGAGGTATTATCAGACACGTTTTCCGGTAATTGAAGTGTTTGTTGTCCTGCTCCTGCTCCTGCGCGCGTTGTTGTTGTTGTTGGCAGCTGCTTCAGTCCACGCATCGTGAACGTCTCATAATTCTCTAGTTGTGACAAATCAACGCCCTCTTGTAGTTAACTTCCTGCTGCCTTTTTACGAGTGTGTGCGCGTGTGCGTGTGAGTGTGTGTGTGTGTGTAGTTATAGTACAAGTCCTTGCTCATCTTCCTCTTGCTTTATCAAAAGTAATTTCGCTTTTATTTCCTTTGACTATTGCCAGCGATTTCCGTTATTTTTTCCTTTCGTTTCTCCCGTCAATAATTTCATCTCATTTCATTCTTTGTCATAAAAAATGTTGCAAGTGAAGAAGTTTGTTATCCTTGTTGTCCTCGTTGTTGTTGCTATGCCATTTGATGCATGCAATATGCACAAAGTTTCCTATTTCAATAAAAAAAGCAGCTATAAGTCGAATTGTGGATATAAATCTATAAAAGGAAAAAATCTCGCAACGTTAATAAAAGTTCTTGGGGTTGCCAGCTGCGAGCCAACAAACTTGCCTGAGTTTATAGTTACAGTTGGATTGCTAAGAAATATTTCCAATTGATCAAAAATCGTGATATTCTTCATATTTCTACAACAATTCCAGAATTTCTCTTTAATTACTTTTGTGAGTGGCAAAATTTACTTAACTCATTTAACAACACTGTCTTGAGCTGAGTAACCAACAGTGCTGGCAGCTTTTCAGGGATCAGTCAAATCAACTAGCCATAAATGCTAGAAATAGCTAAACGGAGTTTTAAGAGAAGCATCAAAAAAGCTTTAATTAGTTTAAGTGCATATTTGTTTGTTTTTGATCATATTATATCATATCGGTGCTATAATACTGTAATTAATCAAATAATGTCATGAAAATGTTTTAATACTCTCTATAAACACATATATAAAACATATTTATTACAATTTTTATGGTTTTAGCATCTAATTTTAAGTTATCTCTTAAAATAGTGTTGTTCCCGCTAAAAGAAAGCCATCAATATAGCTATAATAACCGCCAGCCATTATATCACAGTTTTGCCTAAGCTCGATTTGTGTAACGTAAGAGACGAGAAAAAACGCAAAATTACCCACACAGCTAGCAACGCTGCGGCCTAGTAAGCAGTTAGCATCAATGACAGCAGCCAGTGCGCTGTGTTTAACAAGTGTGAAAAGATATATTAATAATCCATAAAAGTAAAAAAACCAATATGAATTAAGCAAAGTGTGCATGAACTAGAGATTTAATAAATTGTATTTGCAATCCTAGCAAAATATTAGTTAATTTTACTTAATTGTCTATCTTCTTGGCAGTATTTTATTAATTGGTATTAATGTGGATTTTGTTTGCATACCACGCTTGACAACACCATCGCTCTGACACTTGCAGTTTTTCGCCTACTGTCATCAACGGCGGTCGCGACTCGCGAACTAAAAAGTGCGCGGTGAAATCGAATTTTTTTCAAGTGAAAATTAAGTGAATAAGAATATGTTGATATAAAAAGTGCATATAAAGCAATAGCAAAGCAAGTGCGTGAAGAAAAAGTGCGATGTTTTTTAAGTGTTACGGTTTAAGCGAGTGAGAAGTGCTGCTCAAAGTCAAAGTGCTGGAGTGAAAAAATGCATAGGCAAACGTCTGTGTGTGTGAGCATATGAATGGGGAAATGTGCATGTGTGTGAGCATTTGCGCGGGAAAATCTGTATGTGTGTGAGCATTTACATGGGCAAATGACCGTGTGTGTAAAAACATGCGAAGAGTAATGTGTGCCTGTGTGCGTGTATCATAATGGAAGCATTTTATGGCGTAGCAGCCAAAAAAGTCTGCTGATTGGTTTATATTACTTATAATATTGCATATAAATAATATTCGATTGAAAATTAAACACATCTACGCTTTCCCAGCATCTTAAAGGCATTGCTGAAACAATAGTTTTCAATTAACATCCACATAAACTTCAATTCTTTGCGGCTGCTCTGGCCAAGGGAGGCCCCTAAGTAGCTGACGTCATAAAATCCGAATGTCAAACGAAGAGTAATAAAGAGGTCTGTTAAGTTGACAGTGGTCTGTTAACTTGACAATCTAAATTTGATCTTTGTATGCTAAAGCCTAAAATGTGACGTCGCAAAATTGCTGCTAGTTAACATTAAAGGCCTTTGCGCAATCTAAACTGTCATGTCAAACCGCAAAGCTGTGCGCTACCTGAATTTTCATTTATGCCATGGCTACATGCATTACGTTTTATTAGCTGACATATTTATGCATATTATTAAAAATATTTTTTTTTTTCTCCACACACAAACAAAAGTGAAATTTTGCAAGCATCGTTTTTGGCATTTAGCATTTGGCAACAGGATCAATATAATCATTGTGCAGCAGCAAAGGGACGCGCGCCTCCGTGGCTCATTAATTTTTATTCGTGCAGCGTGTGTGTGTGTGAGAGAGAGGGAGAGTGCATGTGTGTGTGCATGGCTTTTGGTTGCAATAAAAACATATTTTATTAGTTGCGTGTGTGTGTGTCCTGGTCCGATCTCAACCACCATTTGAACGCTGATGACTTGCTGTCAGCATAAATTCATTATTTATGGTGCAATCAATGCGACCGAGCGTATGTCAAACACATCAAAAATCAACAGCTCATCAGACGCTCACTGACACAACGGAAGTTTGTTTATTTTATAGTTTGCGCCGCCGGCCGACGCGTCGGCGCGGTGCGAAAATTTGCAAGAATCCTGTGATGCGCCGCGGGTTGTCCGCACCGACAGTTATGGCTTATGTTTGACGTTTGCCTTGGCAAATTTGAATCTCTTTTATGGGACACCTTCAACTTGGTTGAAGTCGCTCAATATACCCTGGCTGCTTTGCAATGTGAGGTATGCTCTTTACAAAAGAGAAAAAGAGAGTGAGAACCTTGTGGATGCTAATTTGCTTTCGCCATTTGTTAAGTTTTTGTTGGCTGGCTAGCTATGTGGATTGTGAGAGAGAATAAGTAAATACTTAGCTGTAATGGTATTAGTGTGTGTGTGACTGCTTAGTTTAAGTGGGAGTGAGACGACTTTAGTCGATCGTTTGTCGTTCTTTGTGTGCGTGTTTTGCAAATTTTTAGCAAATTCAACAAGAGAGTGCGAGCGCGAAAGCAAATGAGTAAATTTTTTTATGTGTGAAAGAGACCACTTAGTGAGTGTTTTTTAACTCCTTATGGATAGAAAATTAAATACCAAGCAAATTCGACAAGAGAGTGAGAGCGGGTGAGTAGGTGAGTACACATTTGATATTTATTCGCATGTAAATACGCTTCTGGAAGGTATTATTATTTTTGTCATGTAAAATGTAACACATGAAAACAAAACTTACAACTAAATAAATAAATTTAAAAAGTTAAATAATTTGGAATACAGTGAAATAAAATAATTCTATTTTTTTAAACCGGATTGACTTATAATCTATTATTTTTCCAAATTAATATTATAATATATATATTTATATATATTATTAATATTTCTATTATATAGCTTTAAGCCATATATTATGTTTATAAAGGGTATATATAATAGTCTATCAATCAATTGCTCATCTGCTGCCCTTTTGGAGGGTGTGGCAGTTTCAATTACAAATTTCGAAATTAACGCTTAAATATTTGCAAAAAGTTGCCATAACTCCCTTTCGGCAAACATTCTGTTTGATTTGTCCAGTTGAGATGACTTTAATGGCCTTAAGGACTATTATCTGTGGCAACAGGACTCTAGCTGGGCCAACTAATTAAATGCTCAACTGCTGGCAGCACACACACACGCACGCAGTGCTCATTTAACGCTGCCAAAGCAAATGATGAATGGCCGAATGCTTCCTATTTTTGGGCTTATCCATTTGCCACCCTGCAATTAATATGCTCTTAAATTAGAAATGGAAGGAGTCGAGCAACCCAGGCCAACTCGAACGTCTTCCATCATCTTTTTCAGGGCAAACTTGCGTGATTTGTGCACCTCAACAGAACTCTGCAGGCTGCCTGCCCCACTCCATACTCCAGTTCCTGTTCCCAATGCGTCATTCGCCTTGGCTATATCAATATCCTGACTTGTGTGCGGTCACGCATCCGTATTGCTCCAGTCATAATTTCCTTGGGCTCTATTTGTTTCGTCGTTCTGTTAAATATTCATGCGAATCTGCGCGTTGTCAGCTTCGTTATTCCTTTAATGACATTTCAATAATTAATGTACTTTTCTTTTTTCCCTCATTTTTTCCATTTCCGTGTGCGTGTCCTTTGTGCTAGCTACTATATCTATATCTATGTCTATATAGACAGACTTTCTGACTAGCCCGTCAGCATTCGTCTAGATCATCAATCAAAATGGTATTTTTGAATGTTTCGCTCAGGAACTGCTTGTCGCGGCTTATAAATGATGCTCTTATAAGGTACTTTTTGTTGGTACTCTCTGGAGGAGTTTTTGAGGGTTTTTTGATTACTTTTTGGGCGGGTTTTTTAGATGGCAAAATGTCCATCAATTTTAATAAGTCAAGAATGCTAATGCTCTAATTGCATGAAAGTGGGCGCAAATAGGCAAATGTCAATTGCTAAAGCAGAAACTAAATTAATACATATATATATATATGAATATGAATATATATATCTATGTATATATGTATTTATATATGGTTTTTAAGCCAACAAAACTCCCCCTATGAAATTAAGCCAAATCAGTCAACATAACTAATGGAAGCTTAATAACATTATCTAATAAAATACATTTTTAGCCGAATTATATGTTGAGTGCTGAGCCCAAGAAAAGCCATTTATAGGGTGTTCGATTAAGTCAATTGGAAAAGTTGTGCACTTTCTCGCCCCACTTGTTGTGGGTATTACGACAGCTGTGCGAAGTAGAGAAGAAGGAACTAAGATAATTTGAGAGTAAATGCGATTAGAATTTGAGTTTCGTTATAAACGAGCTTTGATAGGCTCAAGATTATTCTATATATTTTATTTATATTATATTATTATATATATTTATGCATATTATATATATATATATTTTTTTTATTATTTTTTATATATTGTTATTTATATACATATTTATCTGTTCTTTGTTTACCTCTCTGCAAAGCAGGAATTTCAGCTGACCTTCGTTCGTTTTGGGTCTACGATTTTTGTTTTTTAAATATTTGCACGAATTCCCATTTTTTTTCGCTACCTTAAGCCAATAATTCGTTTGGGATCACAACAGAAATGGCCAAGAGAGAAATATGCTGGGCTAAAAGAATTTAGATTCCGAAGACAGAAGTCTGAAGTGGGTTTGGTTTGAAGACGCTCGGCGAGTGAGTTTCCTGCGTTGGAAGTTCACTTAAGTTGGCAGCCAAATTAGAAACGCTTTGCGAGCTAATTAGCTGCTCAAAAGTTTTGCCAAGTTCTTTTCTGCTTTTGGCCAACATTTGTGTTAACTGTTTTCTGTCTGTGATTTTTACAGCTTTCTGACTTACAAATCGCTCGACATGGCTAAAGTTTTTATTGCGTGTGGCTCTCGAGCAAGTTCGTTCGACGAGCTAACATAATCATATAAACTTGTCTCAATTATTTTTCATATGCCACGCCCCACCGCCCTATCTGTTGAACGTTAATTAGTTTTTGTTTTTGGCCAAAGTGAAATTTTTGATTTTTTCCGCGCGCTCTGCGAACTTTTTATTAACAAAAATGTTTGCCAATCAAAATGAATTGAACTCAAAGGATGTGCTCCTGCTGCTGCTCCAGCTGCTGCTGCTGCACTGCTGATTGCAGCTGCATAAGTGCAAAAGTTTAATTAAAAGTCGTCCCGGCTGCAGCGAGACGACTTGAGGCTCTGGCGCCCAAATGGCGCTTATGATGAGCCCCCTTTGAATTGCCAGCGCGCCATTTTCCATAAGTTTACAAATGAAGCGGGAGAAGAGGCAGAGCAGGAGAAAAATCAGCTTAAACATGCAAATTGTTTTGTTAGCACCTAATTTTTTGACATTATCAACCGGGGAGCCAACAGCATCCAAGTTTTCAGCTCAAAATGTTTCTCTGTATTTTTGCATAATTGAATTTTCCACAGTTTTCTACAATTTTCTTCATTTTTTTGGGTTAACTTGGCAACTTTGCTGCTGTTGGCAACGGCAAGTGGAAAAGTTTTGGTTAAAAACTTTTGTGAATATGCAAAACTAACTGTTGATATTATATGAAAAGGTTTTGCATTAAATTTTATATAATCATTAAATTAATTGAAAATTTAAATTAATTAACAAGATTTTCTTGATGTCACAGATCTATGAGTACAGTTGCTGTAGAAAAGTTTAAGTAGTGTTCACTAACATTACTGTAATTCTCAAACAAATTAACACTATTCTAACACTGATACAATTCACGATATGACGCTCTATACCAAGCCTTTATATTAATATAATATTAAATTCTTATTAGTTGGATTTGAATTCTCATTGAAAATCTTTTGTTACCTTGAAATTCTGTTATGAGTTATCTAGAATTTATCTTCTTCGGGATTATGAAAATTTAAAGGAAATTTTCTAATCCCCAATCTCAGCAGTTTCTAGACAATTGTAAAATCTTTGCTAAAGTCTTCCTGCTTGCAATTTTTTTAGTTCATAAAATTGTATTTATATTTATTAAAAAAAATGAAGAAAAAGTGCTGAAAACACGTCGGTAGCAATAAAATTCAATTTGATTAAAAGCCGTCGGCAGTTGACGAAACGGGAGAAATTTCCTTTGTTCTTGAAGATTAAAAGCAGATTCTAGCAGATTATCGTACAAGTCTTCCGTAAAACATGAAACGTTTGCATGCATTATATGCATTCATGAATAGTAGATATATATATATATATATATGAATTATACATATGACATCTATATTCTATATATATATATCGGTTCAGTTATATATTTGTGCTACGATTTGTCTGTTTTAAATTTATTTAACTTCCGTTTGCGCCTGATAATTTATTTCCGATATTGATAAATGAATGTTTTTTGCCCAAAATCCAGAGACCTTAAATAAATAAAAATATTTTTGAATGTATTTATTTTGTATATATATGTTTTATATTATATCTTTTATATATACATTTTAAATTATTTTTGTTGTATATTTTTATTTTATTATATATATTTTATTATATATAATTTTTTCTTATTTAAAATTTTTTTTATACATATTATAAAAATGTTTTCTGTACAAAAATTGATACAAAATATATTTTTTCCTGTGAAATGCTGAAAATTTTTAGACAATAAATAAATAAAAAATAATTCAACTTTTATTATATATTTTTTTTAAATCATTTTTTATAAAATATTAATTTTTTTAATAATTTTGTTCTCTGTCCAAAAATGGATCAAAAATCTTTTTTTCCTGTCACGTGCTCAAAGTTTTGAGACAATAAATAAATAAAAAGTCGTTTATAAATTTGTTTTTATTTTTTTTATTTCGTTTTTTTGGCTTGTCAAAAAAATTGATACAATTTTTCTAGCAAACCTTAAAAATATTGAGCGGAGTTCGTTTTGGTCTCCGCTTCGTCAGCTCTTACAAAATCGTTTAGCAGGACGCTTACAAACTAAGACATGTTTTGTTGTTATAATTAAATCAAATATTGCTAAATCGAAAACTCGTTTCGCTTGACATATAAATATATAGTTGTTGTTGTTGCTATATAGAAACAAAACCATTATCACAATCGCTTTGATGAGTAAACTTATGAAGCGGGAAGAATTTTGAGGGGGACTAAAAAGATGTTGTTGCTGCTGTAGTTGTTAAGACTAATATAGTCTTAGACTGCTGTTGCTGTTGCTGTAGTAGATGGTAGTAGTAATAGTTGGTGTTGTTGTTGTTGTTTACTCTCTCACTGCGATGGTTTGCGCCACTTGCCGCACTTGCGTCCCGCTCGCTGCACGCACTGGCTGGCCGTCGAGTCCATTAGCTGGCGTATCGTGTTCAATACAACTGTTGCCATTTGCCATTGACGTAGACGCAGTAGCTGCTTCTCCTGCTCGCGCGCCTTGCGCAGCATTTCCTTCTGATCCGGTATGTAGAAGGCCACAGCCATTGTTGTTGTTGTTGTCAAGGAAAACTCTGTGTGTGTTTCTTTGTTTCCAATTGCACAATTGTTTGTAATTAATAAATGTCTTTCTTTTGTCGTATGACTCAAGACTTTCTCTTTGCAGATTCACGCGAGGCACACAATGAATAAATTTAACTACACGAAATGCTTTGTTGTTGTTGTCGTTCGTTCGCACGTCACTTTGTCTTGCTTCTCGCTGCTGCTGCTGTTGCTGCTGCTCTCCTCTGCTCTGCTCTGTTCTGGCTTGCGTCCGCTCACTACTTTGGCTGATTTGAAACTGGCTGGCGTGAGCGCAATGCGCGCTCTTTTATATGCCGCCCGCTCTCGCAGTCGCAGTCGGCGTCGCAGTCGCTGTCGTCGTTCGCTGTCTCTGCTGGCGGCTCTCTCAGCGTCGTTCTCGCTCGCTGGATTTTTTTTTGTTTTGGTATTTTTGTTGACATCGCCTCATTCGTACGTTTTTTTCTCTGTGTGTTGCATCTGCAGAGTGGACGTGGGCGGGGCGGCCACCTTGCGCCTGTTGCCAAGGCGTCGGTGTCGCGCCTTTGTTGTAACTGTATGCGGCGAGAAGTACAGTTAGCATATTAATTGTATTAAATCGTCGTCGCATGACAAACATTTTCAAGAAGGCAAAACGGCAGCTGTCAGAGAGAGTGAGTGATAGAAAGAGAGCGGGAGAGAAAGAGAGAGGGAGTAAGCAGTGCATAGGGAGTCTGTGACAGTTGGAATATATGTGGGCAAGTATTCCGTATTCGAAGTAAAAACCCAGATAAATTTGGTTTCATATACAGATACATATATAATTATAATTTACTTCATATATACTTTTTTGATGAGCTGTCAACGCTCTGCATATGACGAGCCTTTTAGCCGGATCTCTTTATCAGCGCAATTTCTATGAAAATGTTTTACAAATGTTTTTTCCCCGGCGCTTCCGACTCGGTAGCCAGAGTTATATACACCTATAGGTAGTATAGATAATGAAAGTCTGTCACGAATTCTTTACAGATTTATATACATACATATACATATATAGAGATATATTTCCTGTAACAATGGGGCTTGTCATCTTTTGTTAATAATGTGCAAATATTATCGTATTCATTAGACCGAAACGAACCGAAAATTATTATAGCATTGCAAGTTCAGACGCTAAACGATATGTGATATATGCTTATCTGAGTATATTCAAAATTGTATATGTATTCATTGACTTCTTGAATATTTCATTCATAATTTTATAGAGAGTAGCGGAAAATAAAATATGAAACAGTTGTGAGCGTTAGCATAAGCATGCAAACCAGAGCTATATATGTATATACATTTATTTGAATCAGGTTTATGTGTGCTTATCAGAAGAGCTGATTTTACTTGGATATATATGGATATATATATATTTATTGATTAATCTTAATAAAATATTTATAACTATTTGTTAAAATAATTTTACATTAAAAAAAAAAATTCTACATATATTTATTTAAATATTTTGTTTTTTTTTTAATATTTATAAAATTTTATTTAAACATTTACATATAAATTTTATAATATATTTATAAAATTTTATTTAAACATTTACATATAAATGTTTAAATAAAATTCTATATATATTAAAAAAAAACTAAATATTTAAATAAATGTATTTAGAATTCAAATGTTACTTATTTAAATATTTATATATATGTATGTAAACATATATATATTTTTATAAATTTTTATAAATATTTCTTTATTATTATATTTGAATATTTATATGTTTAAAAAGAAATATTTAAAAAATGTTATTTAGATATTTATATATATTTATTGACATTTACTTGATTTACTTTATATTTATGTTTATTTATTCAAATATTATTTTAAACCATCATTAGTCAGCGGCTTGAATATAGTTCGAATTAATCATGCAACAAAAGGCAAGACTTATTGTAATCAATTAAGTGATGAATACATTCAGTGAGAATGAAAAGATCCTGTAACAACTTTCCAACTGATGAAATTCAGCTGAGAGCCAAACAGATTCGATTTCGGTTCTTGGCCAACCCATCGACAAGTCGTGCTGGCCAAGTGAATGGGCTGTTTAACTCCACCCACAAACTCGTCGTCGCTACGTTTTTGGTTAGCCTTCGAGCAGTTCGTCTCAAGTCTCTGCCGTTACACAACTTCCACTTAGGGGTTGCTCTAGAGTGTAGACCTTCTATTGTTACAAGAACTACTCGCTGCCTGGCTGGCAGTGGCTGTCTGTGTTCCCTTGCACTGCTCTAACACACTTTTGCCTGCTCGCTCGCACACACACAAGCAACAAAGTCGCTGCATAGTTTTTTTTCTTCTCTCTCTCTTCTTCTTTGCTTCTTGGTTTTCCGGGTTCGCGCCGGCAAACATAAATCGAAAAGGCGTGGCTTCTGGCCCTAACATATTCCAGAGCAGAAAGAAGCCGCAATAACATTCGCTGTCTCACTTTCGGCCGCATTGGGGCAACGACTGAAGTTGGGATTTGGCTGCCCTTTTTTTGGGCTACTTTTTGTCTGTGTGCTGGGCGGAGCTTGGGCCAAAAACCTTATTTAATGGGCTACCTTTTCGTGGCTGTTATTTTTATGAATCAGCGTTTCTGGGTGGAGTCTCTTGGCTGGATAGATTTGAGCCAAAACTGAGCTCAATCTGCCGTCGGTAATTTACGCATTAGCCTATGCCTAATTGAGCCAATTAGTGCCTTGGCCTTTGCTATAGATTGTATAAATATATGTTATTGAGATAAGAGTTCCCATTGAGAATTGTTCAATGGGGCATAAGTTGGGTTGTTGCCTTGTTTTCTTAAAGGATTACATGATATTCTCTTTTTTATGATTTTGGAAATCTTTTCTGATCAACTTTCTTTCCAGCTCATGCGGGTAATTATTGCGATTTTTATTGAAATTTTTGGGGTTGCTTAGATATATTTATATATATCACATTGTTGTCGCTATCAATTTGCATATCTAATTGCATGGAAATACCATTTGCTTGTGGCAGAGTAAAACTGTCAAATTAGCTTTTAATTGAGTTTTCAATCTGCATGTCAAATCACCCACATGATCAGAAAGTCTAATTTGATGCGTGTGTCAATCGAAGTTTCATGAAAAGTTCCCAGCATTTAAGCGAAGTTGAAATTACAATCAAAACATTTGTATTATAGTATATTTCACCAGCTTTGTGCCGTGACGTGTCTTGTGTTGCTTTTGCCTTGCGCTTGGGACTGCCTCAAAAAAAAACCCGTATAAGAAAATGTGTTGAATACGTCAGGTATCTCTGACGTATCGTTATATGTGCTAATGCGTAATGCTCACAGAGCGAATTTTTGCGTAAGATTAAGCTTGATTTACGCCTTGCTCTCAATTTCTAAATAACTTTCTTGTTATTCTTGTTATCGGCATAACTGAGTTTGTTGCTCAGCTGCTGCTAAAAATAAACATATTTTGCTTGAAATTGTTGTTCCTCTCTCAGACTCTCTCCTTAACTCTTTCTCTTTCTCTCTCTCTCTCTGTCTTGATCTGTCTTTGCCTTTGTCTTTCTCCATATTAAACTTATTTTCTTGTTTTTAACTTGATTAAAAGTCTTTTCTGGAATTTTGCAGTTGATATTATTATTAGATATTATTATAAGATATTATTATTAGATATTATCATTAAATTTTGGGCTTATAGCCCTTACATAGTGGCAAAATCATAGTTAAATTCAACTGTGCCTTATAAATAAACCAATTAGAGTCGATTGAGATCATCGTGTGCTTATGAGAATCACAGAGAAGGGCAATATGAACAAATGACAAATATCACCAGATATAGTATATATATATATATATAGTGCCTATTATATATTTTTCATCTAGAATTATCTATATGACTTCAGGCACTATCCCCTTGGGGCGTATCTATACCTACTATATACTTTTGATCTTGACTTATCTTACGCCAGTCTCTATCCCCTTAAATAATAGCTTTACTGTTACGCCCAGATTAGTATAGTATTTGCCACGCCCCTAGTGGGCGTATCGTGGCAAACTTATAAGACTAGGCTATCAACGAGTTTCTGTTTCAAATTCCAAGTCTCAGCAGCGTCTCATTCATGCTCTGTTTATCTGTCGATTGGCTTGCCCGATCTTTCGTTCGCTCTCTGGTTGCATTTCGTGTAATTTGTATTAATTTTTTATGAGCTCTACTGGTGGCGGCCCCCACATACATATTTTTGTTTTCGGTTTTTTTTTTTTATTTGTTTTCCATTTAGAAAGCAGCGAAACAAAGACAATTGCCGGGTGATCCGTTGCGCATGGGTCATTAACTTGCCGCCGTTTGTAACGCCTGTCATTGAGCGCTGCTTAGGCAGACGATCGTCTACGCGGAAGCTTCCCAGCGCGAGAGAGAGGGAGACGAGAACGACTGGGCAGTCAAGCACCAAGCTACCAATCGACCGATGAGTCATACGCGCTGGCAAAGGTAAGGGGAAGGTGTAGTAGCGGGGGCCTTGGCAAACGAGACCCATTTAATGTTGTTTAACGACTGTTTTGGGCCTGTCTGTGGGGCTTCATCTCGTCCGAGCTCTCTGCACAACATGTGCATAACTGTTCGGACTCGGATTTGGATTCGGACGCGGTCCTCAACACACACTCAACGCAAAAAAAAGAGATACAAGGCACGAAAAATGATATGCCGATAAGATTGTTAAACAAGCGGTGCCCGAAAACAGATGTGAACCTTCTTCGGTCGGGAACTCGTCTTGGCCTTTGTTTAATTTATTTGATTGTTCTTTTTGTTTGCCCATCGATGAGGTCTGGATGAGTTCTGTGTGTGTGTGTTTGTGTCTTGTACAAACATGTCAGTGCTATATGCTAGTAATTTTCGCCCCTTTTTCCGTAGATTTTATGAATAGATAAGGCATCTTCACTTCTAGCACTAACTGCAACTGCAGGTCTCTGATTTTGTGGCCTGCGCATGCAACGACTTGTCCTGCATTGTTTGCTTATATCATTATTTGTCTATCGTCTTAGTTGCACTAATATTTTACCCATGGGCAGTAGTCAGATGGCATGAGGTGCTGTGACTCTGTGTGTGTCTGCCCAAGCGGGTCGAGAGTCTGAGTCATGAGTCATACGCGTTGCGGTTGCAACCGCTGGGAATGCGCGTGTCGAAATAGGCGGCAATTAGAGCTGATTGTGAAGTAGGTGCAAGTGCATAAATAAATTTATGGACTAGATCGTTAACATGGCAAAAAAAAGCGTCAGTTGTCAGTAGGCAGCTGGAAGATGTAGATGAATCAATGCCAGGCATAGGCCACTGACAATTTCTGCGTGTTCTGTGGAACACCTGCATATTGTGAGTTGAATAGTTAATGAGCAGCTGGGCAAAGGAGTGAAGATATGGTATAGATGATATTAGATATAGGATATGTGATGTAAAATAAAAATGCGAAGATTTTAGATACATAGAAGATACAAATTCTATCTTTTATTATTTATATTCTTCTATAGGATTCTATAGATTTTCTGTCTACTTTCATATATAATTTTTATAGACTCTTATTCTTCTAGTTCTTCTCTTCAATATGCTAGCTCACCATAAATTAGATATATATACATATAGTATATATGTATACTTTATATTGTCTATCGAGCAACGTATTCAACTTCCATTCTCTTGGCTCATTTTAATAGCTTTCACATTACATATGCATACATGTCCTTAGATATTTTACTTTTTATGGCTACTTAAACATTTGGAAATCATCAAATGCGCTTCTTCTGCCCCCCTCCTCTCTGCTTTTTGGCCATAGTTTGGCATTTTATGCATTCGAGTCAAAACGCCATGAAATATGCAACACATGGCGCCTAGAATTGTCCTTTATGCGAGTGAGCTGTCGCCATCAGCCGCCCGCCTGCAAATTTTTGCATATATTCGGTAGTTTGGTGGATTTTGTGTTTTATGTGCCAATGCAAATGGCGCATTAAAAAATTTGCCCAATGCCACGTCCACGTATGCGAACGTGGCCTTATCAATGCTCTTATCTTGAGCGGGTCGTAAAAGATGCGACCGTAAAACTAAAGGCAGCAGCAGCAGCAGCAGCAGCAGCAGCAGCTTCGAAAATCAAAGTATATAAAAGCTAACAGACTTTTCTCACACACTTGCTCGTAAAATAGATAAAAGTCGAAATTTGAATAGAGTTAGTGGTGGAGGAGGGGGTAGAGTGCGGAGCGGAGACGCCGCGTTGTCTGGTCTCTGGTCTAATCTATACAAGAAATGCCAACGATACGCTGCACAACAATTTTTTATAGCCTCACATATGCAAGGGGGCGAGAGAGACTCGTAAATATAAATTAAATTATATAATTTATGTAATTTAACATTTAAAACCCGCCACGGAAGGCATTATCGTAATTTTTCAATTGCGTCTACTGCGAGTTCTTTTAAATTGAATGGAAATTGTTATTGAGAAAGGCTGGAAAAGAAATGATAGCCAAATTTATCTACTATTCAAGCTCAATAAATATAAATATAAATATAAATATAAATATAAATATAAATATAAATATAAATATAAATATAAATATAAATATAAATATAAATATTATATATCCATATTTTTATAATCATTCACGAAATTCATATATATATATATATAATATATATGTAAATTTTGTCTAATAATATTTGATTGAAAATGAAATTAATTTTAATTGTTCGCTGGCATATTAAAAATGCTCAACGCCTATTTTGGCCTATAAATTTTCATGGTAATTAAGGCCTGCGCGGCGATAGGTGATAAAAGCGCGCGGACCAATAAAGCGCCAAGTGTGTGTGGTGCGTGGACCTTTGTCCCTTGAGAGACTTTGACAATAACTCATAAAGGCATTTTAACTGCCCAGCCAGGGCTAATGACCAGGGTCCAGGCATTGGCATTGGCACTGGCTCTGGCTCTGGTCGTCTCTGGCTCAAATTGCGCGCAATTAGTGCGCAATTTTTGAGCGCTAGGTGGCGCACAGCTGCGCTAGCCACACCCACCCCCACCCCATCACACACACACATGATTAGCATTGAGTGTGTTTTGGCAGTGTAATTGCTTTTTGTAATTTATGCCCGCGTCGCTTGCCGCAAGAGTTGTCAGCGCTTTGTCTCCATATGCCCAACACCCACCCACACGCCCTATCACACACACACACACGCAGGCACGCATCTGCGTGTTATTTGGCCGCTGCACTTTGTCCATCATTATGACAGCTGCTTGACGACCGACAAAGGGCAGAGGTTTGGGTTCCTCGCTGATTGGGCAATTTTTCTTACTAATTTTTTTACTTTTCGCGTTATGAATGCGCCTCGTGACATTTGACATTTGGGGTATTGCGCGAGCGAGCACAGCTGATGCCAGTCGTCAGAAAAAAAAGGAGTAAGGCAGGTTCGTCATGGTGATTATGTCTGGGCTTTTGTCAGACACAAATTGATTTTAATGGCAGTGCGGGCAAATATTACGGCAGCTGAGTGGAGTTGAGTCTAAAGTGGAGTGTGGTTAAGGCAGAGTTGCAGAGAGAATATGTTGAGACAAATGGAGTTTTGGGAATGAAGATCTTCCAGATTCAGATCTGGCATCTTAAAGTTTTTATTCAGTTATAGTCAAAAGATCTGGAATGTGGTTTAGTTGCATTCCAGTAAGAACTTTCCTTACTCCGAAAGATACTCGAAACTTTACATAGATTTTCTAATATAAATATATACATAAGAAATATATATATATAAGATAAGAATATATATAGGAAAATCTATACAAAAATTTGGAGTATCTTTCGGAGTAAATAAACACAATAGCTCATATTTTTACTGCTCAACTCAAATCAAATAGAGTTAAATATCTACAGCTGATTCATTCCATATATCCTTGTCACAGTATAACCCGCATAACTACATAACTTTCAATATCCTACTCAGCTCTTCATATCCTTCTGCTGCACTCGCTCTGTTCAACTGTTTCTCAATTAATTGGCATTTAGTGAACTGCACAGCTTCAAATAGACGGAAATCAGCATAAGCCGCCGCGACTTTGTCGCACAACACAAGCAAAAGTTACTTCCGAATTTTCGCCTCCACAGCGCTGCCACGCCCCCGTCAACGATTTTTGTTATAATTATGGCGCCCAGCGAGGCGTGAACATGTGTCGTCGCCAACATAGCGGCACCCGCCCCCCTCAAAAAAAGTGGGTGCTATTCAACGACAGCAATGTTCACAGAAACTTTTTCACCTACAGTGAAAACTGACTAAAGCAAACCTAGTTTGAATGCCTAGCTACGGTTTTAACATAATGGAGTCAAGGCTTGCTGATTAGCTATATTTTCTATGCTCTTCTTATGTGATTTGGCTTAAATATTGTTTCATTTTAGGCAATTATCACAGCAAAAGTTGCATTCAAACAGTGAATGTGCTTTTTATATAAGCTTCAGCTGGAGTTTTCAATGGACACAGCGAAAGCCATTGAAAAGTTAGAATACGCGGCGGTTGGGTATGCGCAACTAGCAGATATGCTGGTTAGAAAAATGAAATTGGGAAATCAGGCTATAGTGGTATTGTGAAAATATATGTAGGGGGTAGATGAAGGTATACCTTAAGGTATATATTTTATATTAAATATTCCATAATAAATTAAATATAGATGCCATAATATCTTCCACAACCTGTTGCCTAGTCAAAACCCATTCAATATACCCTTTTAGCCATCAGGGTAACAACTCCCTACCACTTAGCTGACCGTGGCTTTTATGGTTGTATATTTGGTCAACACACAGCTGCGGCCATGCGTGGCTCCGTGTCCGTGCTTCAGAGAAGGCTCATTCATGCACAAATTGTTCAAAGTGAATTTTGCAGGCTGCATTTGTCAGTTGTCCTCAGGATTTTTCAGCACATTTTACTCTTTTTTCTCAGATATATATATAAATATATATATATGTATTTCCATTTTCAATTTGTGTGTTTTTTTTTTAATAATTGTTGCAAATGCGCTTTTACGCTTTTGACTTCAATTTGGCCAGAGCCGCTTTTGATATTTCACTTGGACATGAATGAATGCGTTTGCATATGTATGTGTGTGTGTGTGTGAGTGCATGTGTGTGCGTGTGCAGTTGTTTTTCTGTGTGTTTTTATTGTAATCGCATTAAGTGCGCTTATTTAACGCAAATCTGCCCAGCTCGCTGCCCCAGCCAGCCCAGAGCTGCTTGCAGCCAAACGCTAATGATGACTAATTTGTTTGCATTGCCTCAGTCGTGTCCTTAGCCATGCCCAAACCCGAAGTTCATTTGTTGTTTTTTTTGTTTCCCTCTCCCTCACTCTCGCCCTCGCTCTCTCTTGAGTTGAGTGTGCCACATGTGCGCGGCCACAAGTGTTTGTGCCCAGGACTCGGCGCTTGGGCTTTTTGTTATTTTTGCAACATTTAACGCTTATTTGGCTCTTTGCTAAGCTTTCATGGCACGGCCTTTGAGTGTGTTTGCTTTTTTAGGCTTTTTAGAAAAAGAGAAAAAGTGAGGGAGGAGAGAGAGAGAATGGAGTACTCTCCCCCAGTGGAGTTTGTTGTTTTTAGCTGCAGTGCACAATTAATTCGCAATTAGCATTTTGTTTTGAGTTGTTAGACGAATGTTTAGGGCGCACAAACAGAAGTCACAACAGTTGGGAATGCGACATATGTCAGGACTGTCAAAGAGCCAACTAGACTAAGCTCATTTCTAGCCTCGACAACTTACTTAATCACCAAGGCAAATGATGCTTTACCTCAGTCTGGCAATCAAATAAACAAAAATAGAATAAAAATCCAACCAATTGCTAAATTAACAAATTATGCAATGCCCAAACGGGACACGAGCTAAGCATGAGCAACGAGCACTTAATTTAGTTAATGTAAGCCAAAGACTCGCGCCCCAGAACTGCTCGAACTGCCTGACAGTTGACAGATGAACCCGGTGACAAAGCAGCGGCGAGGCAAATAGAGAACAGACGCTGCCCAGGTCAAAGATACATTCGAATCGCTTTAGCTGCTGATGCGGCATTATTTGTTAGACTCAACGAGCGAAAAAAGAAGGGAAATGCCAGCATCTTTGGGTTTCGCTTGTAATTGTAGCAAATGGCATTTGAAGTTGGGTTGCCAGCCAAACCCTCAGGACATTTGGCCAGTTAATGGACAACGTTTTGTTGTTTGTTCTGCTTTAAGCGCATTAGAGCGCTGTAAAGTTTATAAACAAATAAAAAGGCGTATTATAACAATAAATAATGGCATTGCAGCAAAAAATATGAAATATTAAGTAAGGAGCGAATTGGGGAAAGCAGATCTAGTGAAGCGCTGATACCCTTGCCATAGGATACTATAAATGAAATAATTTAAGGAAATAAGTTAAAGATAAACAATAAAAATTTAAAATTATAAAAATATAAAAATATATAAAATTGTATAAAAGTAAAAAATGAAATTTTTTAAAATAATAAAAATATAAACAAATTTAAATTTTAAAAGTTTACAATTAAAAATATTATTATTGTAAAAATGTAAATTAAATACAAATTAAACTTAAATAATAATCAAAATTATAAAATGAAAATTTAATTTAAAACTAATTAAAACTTAATTAATTTTTAAAAATATAACAAACATTTTAAATTTTAAATGTAAAAAAAATTGTAATTAAAAAAAAAACTTTAATTTAAATATAAATAAAATAATAAAAAAGCTAATAAAAATATTTAAAAATTATTTGTCATATAAAAAAGTATAATTTTTATATCACAAGCTCAAAAACTTGTAGACTTTCCCTATCAAAGCAGCAAACCCTTTTCCTTGAAGTGTGTCCAGCTGTTTTGATAGCACTTCCTTCTCTTGGCTCTCCTGCATAGTCTTAAGCCAACTTTTGAGACTATAATTTCGCTGCCTTTCGTATCCTTTTCCAACTGCGTTCCGTTTGCCAATAAAAATTTAATGATTTTATTGCTTATGAAGTTGTAATTCATTTTGGTGCCAACCCTTCAACAATTATCCTTTTAGATAAACAATTGGGTCCAGACAGCGCGCTGCGCTGCGCTGCGCTCTACCCTAAGAAAACAGAAAAAAAAACCGTCCACGGCTGTCGTAAAAACAAATTTCATTGTTTGTTTTCTTTTGCGCGCTTTTGCCATATTTTTATATAATTTTTTTATTTATTTTGTTTTTTGTTTTGTTCATGGCGCTGCGGCGCTGTCGTAAAACGTTTATTTCATTTATGTGGCATATTCCCTTTGGAGACGTGGCCATAAAAAAATCGTGTAAAATTATGCAAAAAGGATTAAAAATATCTGCAGGAGACGCAACAGTCGCAGCTGTATTTTCCGCCGATGGCTCGTCATGTTTTAATTACGCCCGATAACAAAAAAAACTATAAGACTTGCTCAAGTTTTATTGCACTAAAGAGAGCAACGTAGAGTAGTAGGCAAGCTGACCCAGTATCCTAATCTTAGGAAATAAATCGTGCTTTCTTTTATGACATCATGCTTACGTAGCGAAGAAGGAGCAGGCAGGGTTCAGGTCAGCCTGACACATGACCATGAATTAATCTCAAATCGAAATCAAAACTTTTTCGCACATAATTCAGCACAAACAACAAAAGGCACGCAGGCCAGAGTGAAAGTACTTGAGATATCGGAGCAGGGATATCAAAGGGTTCCCCAGCGTTCAATCAGCGCGAAAATCACGCACGCTAGGCTGACCACCGGCAAAAGGCCCGGCCCAGTCCTAAGCAGCTCAGCTGCCAGAGCAACTCCTGACATATCCACAATTATTTCTAATGACAGGACATATGAGTTGGAGACGACGCCGAGCTGCTGAAACCCAATAGAAAAATCCTCTAAGCCAAAACGTATGTCAATTTGTCAATTTCGCATATATTTTTGCGGTGCTTTTCCTTCTTTTTTTATTTTTATCGCAAATGCCGAGCGACGGCTTTTTATTGATATCGTCCGGGGCAACACGTGTGGAATATGAGGACTTTTTTACTCTCCTGGCCACAACAATGTAATCTGATGCCTGTGTCCGTGTGGTCTTTGGCTTCGCTGGCCTGAAAATTCGCCAAATCATTATAAACATATACATATGTGTGAGTGTGTGTGTGCTTTTTCCATTTCTATTATTCCATTATTTGCCATGGTTTTGTCAGTTATCCTCTGGGTTATTTGATATTTTACAGTTGATAATAGCCTTTAAAAATACATTTCATATGTGCCGGATCATTATAGTTGATTGATGCTGAATGCTGACTGCTGACTGCGAAGGTTTTTGATTACCTCACGTCAATTCCAATGTGTGCAGTGGAAATTGCGAAACTGTACTAAATAGTTGCCAGATAATATAGATATATATAAAATATGTGTATACCTATATTATAATTCTGGATTTCGCAAATTAAAACTGTAATTGATTTTTTAATTCATATTGTTGCTACTTTTTTATAGAAAAATGTAATATAATATAGTATATATATTATATTTTACTTATTTTTTATTTATTTTATTTATATATTATATATTTTAGGATTGTCTTCATCAGTCATAAATTCAGGTGCTTTATAATAAGATAATATTTTCAGTTAATTCGACGACTTTAAAATTGTTTTCTGCATATAAAAATATTATAAATATCTAATATAACTCTTCAGCCCATGCCTCCCATAAATACAATTAGCCTCTCCATGAGTCTTTCTCTCTAGCTGCTAACTGTACTGCAATTGGACTTCGTTTATATGTAAATATATCGTTAGCTGCTCAGGCGCTGGCCGAGCATTAAGGGTTGAGATTTAATTATGGGAAAGCAGAAACTCCCAAACGAAAAGTCAACAAACACAATGACCAGTCTTGTTGTTGTTGTTCCGTTTTTGTTTTTTTATTGTAAGCAGCTACACGTAATTAAGCACTGGTCGAGTCGCAGGCCTCTCAAGGTAGAGCCTGCGTCTCCCGAAGTAGAGCCTGCATATGGGCTTCTACTGTGTGCATTTAACTCTTTCAGTTTTTATGGTCATTAATATGCTTGATTATTTCCCTTGACGTTGTCGCACTCCTGATTCGTGATGAGCCTGACACGTGACCAGGAGCCAGTCCAGAGCGCCCGCATAAACATTTTCATCCTGAAGTATCAACTTCCGGCTGCAAAACGCATTGTGTTGAAAATATTATTTAAAAACTGTGGCAAGCGCTTACCTAGCCTGGGCGCAACCCCTGCGGGCCGCCAGGCTGAGGCAAAAGGGTTAAGTAGCAAAGAGGATGAAGCTGAGGCTTTTTATTTCGCTGCGGTGCGCTGCGCTGCGCCACGCCCCCCGCTACAGTCGGCGCGGCGCTATTATTAATGCTGATTGACGCCTGTTTTGTAATTTTGTAATTGAAACTGAAGTTGTCAGGATGTTTCGCTGCTTTTTTGACATTATTTCTGCTCCTTTTTGTTTTGTTTCCCATTTTTTTGTTCCTGTTGCCCGCAATCATTTGTTTGTTATCCTTTGATCTTTTTACTGTCGGGCAAAGCCTCGCCGTTGGGTGCTCTATGCTCATCTTTTTTTTTTTGTTTTTTAATTTTTGTAATGCAAGCTGACAAATTTAGTCGTGAGTTATGGGTTGCTCCATGGATATTTAGTTATTGGATAAAGTTTTCAAGTTTTTGTAGTCTGTAGATCCTTCAGATTCTACCACAGCAGAAAACTCATTATATATTATATGCTACTACTTAATCCAGCGATGCTTAAACACAAACACTTTCTAACACCAACCCCCACGCTACCAACATAATCTCAATTATGCTGTCCTCAACCGCAATTACTCATAATATACCAAAGAAATATGCAAAATTTTGCATATTGCTGAAGTCATCAATTTTGGGTCGCAGGTTGCTTGACTGCCTGCCTGCCTGTCGTCTGGTCTAATCTTGGTGCATGTATCATCTGCTTTGCCAGCCAGAATGGAGCACTTTAAGTTTCAGCCAAGCGACAAGTCCTCAATTATCAGATTTGCATGACTGATATGCCAAGCGGACTGGCCGTAGTTTGGCCTCTCTCTCTCTCTCTCTCTCTCACTATTACTGGCGCAGCATAATATTTCAAATGAAGCATGGAGCAATGCGGATCGGACTCATTATCAAAGCACAGCATGTGGTTAGCCCCTGAGTAGCGAGGCAAACTTCCGCTACTGCCAAAAAGGAGCAGCAGCACATGGCCTGTACCTAGCTGGCTGGCCTTCCCCCCGCCCGTCACAAAATGATGAAGCAACACTGCAGAATTTCAGTCAATTTCCTCGAAATTGTTTTTTGTTTGTTTGCCACAGACTCAACCGAGACTCGACTAGGCTTCCTGTCTGTCGGTCTGTTTGGCTGGCTGGCTGCCTGGCATCCAAGTTTTGGCATTGTTCGTGGCAGCGTTCCGGGCGACAGTGTTAAATGGTTGCAATATGTCATCAGGTTGGCTGGAGCTGCCTCTACTAGATGGCTGCCATGATAGCCCAATCATGGCAACCGGCAGAGAGAGCCCTTGCGCTTGCCGAGCGACTGTCTTTTCGTCGGGTGCGGCGCCATTTGTATGAAAAATCGCCAGGATGCTAATACGTTTGACTTCCGTTGACGGATTACCGACTATTTGGTCTGTGCCAGCCCTTCCGACAGTCTCGAACTCTGCTTGTTTTGATCGGGCTGCGCTCTGGGCTCTCTCTCTCTCTTTTTTCAAAATTGCTGCGTTTCACATTTCATTTGAATATTTTAGCTGAAATCTTTTTTTTGCTGCCTGTTGTTGGGCGTTGTGGGTAGCTATCTGATAATTTGCTCTGCTGCTGCTCGAGTCGAGTTGTCGTTAGCGAAACAAAGCCTCGACGCATTGATAAGCACAGGGGCCTAACTGGCGAGGGCTAACTGAGAAGCGCACTGCAAGAAATGGGTGGGTTGTTGAAGCAAGTCGGAAGAAATGAAGATGATAAGTGAAATGGGTAAGTGGAGAGAAATGACATGGAGTGGAGAGAAGTGTAGAGAAGTGAGGCGAAGCGGACAGAAATGAGATGAAGTGGAGTGATGTGAGTCTAAGTGTAGAGTAGTGGAGAGAAGTAAGACGAAGTTGAGTGAAATGAAGAGATGAAGTGGAGAGAAATGAGATGAAGTGGATTGATATATATATATATATGCAGTGGAGAGACATAAGATAAAGTGAAAAGATGAGACACAAAGTGCTGAGAAGAGAGACAAGCCAGAGAGTAATGGAGAGAATTGGTCGTAGAAGAAGATAGAAAATAATTGGAGAGAAATGAAGATAGGAATAAGAAGAAATTAAAACATTCATAAAAAAAGGAAATGGAATAGAAAATTGTAATAAATGAGAAGAAAGATGAAAAATTAGAAGAGCATGTAATAGTAAACGAATAAAATCATAAATCAGAAAAAATAATAATAGATAAAATTTAATTCTATCATTTGCTACAAGAAATTTTCGCTCAGTGCATTTCACACTCGCCGCATTGATATGCAAATTTTCAAATACGTTGAGGCAACATCTTTTTTTGTGTTGTTTTCCATTTTGGCTGCTAGCCGGCATTCATTCGGTAGCTTCGTACATTTTTCTATTTTGGCAGCATTTTGATTGCCATGAATGAGTAACGACCGGAAAGCTGTTTTTATGACCAACTGATAGCGATAGCCCGAATGGCCAAGGTAAGCCCCAGACTGCTGAGTACTGAGTGCTGAGTGCATAGAGGAAAATTGGAAAACTGGGAAACTGGGAGCAGCTAGCTAGCAGCTACCTATCTGTTGATAAGCGAGCAAATTGAAAACGGCGTCGGTGTCGTTCGAGGAGGCGTTGAAATGACAAGCGACCCGTTGATTTCTCTGGCAATTTTGTTGATGGATTTCGCTTAATGGAGCTGGCAAAAATTTGTGCAAAAATTACAGTGCCTGGCTGAGGGAGGGGCGAGGGCTGGTCGAGGGGTGGGCAGTGCTAAAAATTTAAATAAATTGCTCTCATTTGTAAGGGGCAGGCGGAACACAAATAGGATTTAGCATCGTTCTCATTCTCGCCATCAGCATCGTCGTTTGGTATATTTTATTTTGTTTCTAAATTGAAATTGCAGTGCAAACAATTTAAATGGGATTTGCATAAATTTTGTACACTCTTGCACTACGTACGCTGGTCAAGCCGAAAACTAAATCGGTTTTGTGTGCAGGACAAATCACTTGTAAATTGAATTACTTTGCGTGCAACCCTTTTTATGGCCACATTTTACCCCACACACATGAGTGTATGCTCCCACTCCTTAAATGGAATTGAATTTCACGCATATGTGCATTTAGACAATTTGGCCAATTTTCAATAATAACAAAACGCGTTGCGTGAAAACCCGAAATCAACACAAAAAGTTGTCATAAAATATGATACAAGAAAAGCCGCAGAAAGTGGAGCGTTGTGATAGGCTAAGAGATGACCTGTAGAGGAGAGAAGTATACAAAGGAAATATAATAAGGGATTTGAGTTCAGGATTTTTATTAAATAAAAATAAATAAATAAAATAAAAATTATATTTATTAATTTAGTAAATAAAATAAATCATCTATCATTTTCTTTTTATTATATTTTATTTTTATTATTAATTTAATTTTATTAATATTTGATATATATTTTAAAATTTTATTTTTATTTATTAATTTTAAAAAATTTATTTATTTATTTATTTCTTTTATTTAATTTATTATTATTTTATTTTGTACTTATTTTTGATTAATAATTATTAATAATTTTTTTTAATATATCTATTTTTAAAAATTGTTTGATTCTTAAAGAACTTTATTGTTGAAACTGTAAGGACTTAAAATCTGTTGAAGTTCTCTTTGGCAACTTTCTGAATTCTATAAAAATCTATAAAAATTATATATTAAATAAAATTCTATATTAATCACAAATATAGTCAATATCTGCTCCTTTGCTTACTAAATTCATATTTTCTAGTATATTCTCTCAGCTCGAATCTACCCTAACACTTAACTTTCTAGCCCACGCAGTATCAAGAAAAAAAGGGTTCGAGTTCAGGTTTTTCGCAGCTACAACTCAATTATGTCTGGGACACACGCAGCCACCCACCCACACACGCACACATGACTTGACAGACAGCTAGCAGCGCTTGCATTATGTTCTATTTTTCTTCCTTTTTTTTTATGATAAGTAGCCGCTGGCTATAAAAATCCTTTGAAATCGTCGCACACCCAGTTTTTTTCCAGCTGCTTGTGGCAGACCAATCAACACCCACACACACGCACAGGCAGGGCAGGCAGTGAAACGCGTTTGCCAAAATCACATTTTCCATCAATTTTCGTACATGATTTGCGCAAAATGTTCGTTCGATATGTGTAGCTGGGAAAAGCTGGGAAATTGTGGGCTATAAAAATGCAGCCGCCGCTTAAAGTCAACGGCTGTGGCCATGCGGCAAGGTTGTTTTTTAATACCCGTCACATGTTTTGACGTGGTCAGGCGCTGATATCATTTTATTTTTTACAATTTTATGGTAATGCTGCAAAATGTTTTTTATAAAAACATATTTTGTAACAGTCCGCAGTCTCACCAGAAACAAAAAAAAAAAAAAAAAGAAGGGATAATAATGCAATGGCAATGGGCCCTGTCCAAACTTCATTGAAAAGCATTTTACTTTGATGTTTATTTCTGCTTTTTTGGATATTTTGTTACCTTTTTATTGTGTCTCTGTGTGTGTGCGTGTGTGTGTTAATAAATGCAAATAAAATATGTTTAAATTGCATTATTTAAAAAAAATTGCGTCGTTAATTTATATGCAAATACATTTTTGATAGCTAAAATGTCAGTGCAATCCGCTCGCTTGGCCAATTTTTCCTTATTTTCAACTCATTTTTTTGTTGCAGGTATTTAAATTTTATTTCATACCGTTTTTTGCGGTCAGCCCATGGCGGAGCCATTAATTTTGATAGTTGCGCCATGTCATATGAGCGCAAGAGATATCTATTGATGGACGTATGCAGGCAGATGAAAGAGAGAGACAGGGGGAAACTGTGCGCCCATCGAGTTGTCATGGCAGCCGCGCATATATATTTTTTATGAAACATAATTTTATTAGTTGCATTTCATTAATTTGCAAATTGCACGCAATTTAATTTTTATAGTTGGTTGACCTCGTTTCTAATTAAACGCAAATATTTTGATAATTAAATGACAGAAATTAGCAGCCCGAATGATTCGCATGCAAACTGATTGGCATGGGGCAAGATTTGAAGAGCATTAAAGAGGTTAAATTGAAATTTGAGTTGAGCTTGGTATTATTTCAATTGAAAAGTGTTGAGCGAGGGCATCAGATGCTTGACTTCTTATGTAAAGAGTTGGCTAAGGCTTGATTTCGCTATATGAGAGTTGATTTTTTAATTTCATTAGCTTGTCAAAATGAAACTGCCCGACTAGGAGGAGCCTGAACCATGTTATGAGCTGAAATTCCACGACGGACTGTCTGATGAGCAGACTGACGGATAAACAGACTGACAGACAGTCTCATGGACCGATAAATAGATGGACGAACAGTCTGATGAACAGAAATTCTTCTTACGTCTACTCCTGATAGTCCTTTTCCTATGTATTCCGTGTATAAAAATATGAAATATAGCTTGATTCTTAACCTTCATAATCTTCTACCCATGCCAGTGTTCAATAGATTGTTCTTAAATAAAAAGCTGAAACTTCTTTAATCCGAATCAATATTTCACCCATGCCCAACCAGCTTTTGTCTCTTCTAAAATGCATCGCTTAGCTAGACTTTGGTTCACTATGCCATGCTGCTGCTATTCAGTTCAGTTCAGCCAAATCTCTTTACTCTGTAATTCAGTTTTAATTAACAAAACGCCAGGCAGTCGAAATCCAGAAACTTTGTTAGCAATGAAAAGAAATTCAATTAAGCTTATTTGAGCGTTAAAAGCCAATCATGTCAGAGCCAGCCAAAAAGAGCAACAGAACAGGACGCTGTCAGAGGCTCTTTTTATGGCTGTGTGTTTGGGCTGGGCGGCAAGGGGAAGGGATACAGAGACAGAGACAGAGCCGGAGCGGGGCACAGACCAGTTGACAGCTATACAAAAGGGTTGCTAAAGGTGTCGCAGGCTGAACACATTGCAAATGCAGTTGCAGTGGCTGTGGTTGCAGCTGCAAATCGTGACTTGAAGTGACGTAAGCTGCGGGATTTTGTGACTGCCAAAGGCGTTTGCACCGAATGTCTTTGCCTTAATTGCACCACCCAAAAGTCAGCCACATACAATATATGTGTATTGGTATGATTTGCATTTTGCATTTGTGGAACTAGCCTCGTTTTTGCATACCAATTAATTAGATGCGAATGCAATTTTAATTACAGTCGCGATGCATTTGCCAAATTGCGAAATGCACTCCACACTTTGCACTCCCTCACTCTCTGCTCAGATCTGGAATTTATGGCTGGGCTGTGGCTTAGTGGCCAGGCAAAGTGGATTAGGCGTTTTGTCGAAAACGGGTGGCAACTGTACATCCTCTGCACTCTTTCAATATTCCTATTGTTGTTGTTGAGTCCGTTTTGGTTTGGCTTGATTGATCGCCATCATACTCTGAACATCAACATCGTCGTCATCCTCAACGCCATCGTCATTTACCCATACGTCAGTCAGTCAGTGAGTCGTAAATGTAAGCAAACATGATGGTGGTCACGTGTCGGCCATGTAAGCTCCGAGCAGGACACGTGCTCGCCAACGCTCGCCGCCGCCGCTGCCTCAACAACTTCAACAATTTTTGAAGTGCCCGCTCTAAGCGGGGGGTTGCAACTTAACCCAATTTGGCTGTGTGTGTGCGTGTGTGAGTTGGCTGTGTCTTTGCTGTGACTTCTTCTTCAGTGGCTGTTGTTGTTTTTTATTTCCATTTGGTTTTTTTAGTTGCCGTGTGTCGGCGCTAAGCCCAAAAGCTTGATTTGATTTTCGCTTTGCCATCAATGATTTTTTTTTTGCTAAGCACATTAACGCATGTTTTCACTCATCAACGCTTGGCTAAGTGTTATAGCGCTAAGAAAGTGTATGGAAGGGGAGCAAACGGCGCGTATGGTCTTGTAATAATATTTTTATAGCGCAATTGCATTGAGATGGAAGGCGAAAAAAGAATTTATCCTTAAAAAAAACTAAGCTACTTTTATTTATTTATTTTTTATATTTAATTTACTTTTAAAAAAGTAGTAAAATATAAATAACATATAAAACTTAAATATGAAAAATAAGTATACAAAATATTCTTAATAAAGCACAATACTTTTATTGGGTTTTAATTAAATGTAAACAAAATTTGACTGACTATATTATTATTCATTTGAAATTTAATAGATAAGCTCTACAAAATAAATATATATAAATAAATATATTTATTTATTGAAAATTTACTTTAAATAAATATATATATTTATTTATTGAAAATTTACTTTAAATAAATTAAAAAGATTTTTTATTCAAATTTGAATATAAATAAATATATTTATTTAATGAAACTTTACTTTAAATATATTTAAAAAGATTTTTTATTCAAATTGAATATTATTTATTCCTTTATATATATGAAATTATTATATTATATATATACATTTTCAAATTTATATTTATATAATTCCATTATTCGCATTTATTCCTTTATATATAAGAAATAAATTAGAATAATGGAATTATATTAATATAAATTTAAAAATGTATATATATAATATAATAATATAAAAATATCGTATAAAAAAATTAGAAATATGAAAAAAAATCACCATGAAGCACTTCAGTTGGCATTCAGTAAGCCCATCTACGACACACTTTATTGAGCCCTTGACAAAACTCCTTTCAAATGACTTCATTTTCTAATTTTCAAATGAAATATTGCGTGCATTTAAATGCGAAACGTGGCAGGGATAACTCGCCCCGACTCCGCCAACGCATGCATGGCTGATCTGGGCTCTTCAAACGCGTAAAGCGAATTCTCACAACTTGAAATAAGAAAAGGATAAAAAAAAACAATTGTTGCGTGTGGCAGCGCACGCACAAAAGCCAACAAACAATTGCAAAGCATTTAGGCGAGCACACGCAACGGACAACAAAAACTAGAACAACAACAACAACAATGCGAATTCGTCAAAAATCAAAATCGAATCAGAGCATAGAAAGTACATGGAGCAGAGAGCAGCTCAAACTGACTTTCGCACCCCGAGGCGTATTAGCCGCGCACGCGTCGCAGTCTAAAAAGCAAATGCGAGAAACAATCACAGCCAAAAGCCTTAGAAATAGTGGCAACAATAACAAACAGCAAATTGCCCGAATCCATGCCGTGCCTGACTGGCAGCAGAAGGACGAAAGGGACGCGCCGCGCCGGCCGGCCGGTCGGTCGCCTGTCAGTGTTTGCGCAGAAGTTTGCTGCAACAATTATTACATTTGTTTAACTTTAACCAACACTGCGGGCAATTATTGTTGCTGGCAGTTGTTGCTCTTGTCAAGAAGGAGAACAAAAAATGTTGAAAGGCTTGCAGCAGTGAAATCCTTTGCGTGTGCCGCCGCGTTTTGTTTTAATTGCTTCAAAAATTGCTCATACGCTTGATTGCGCCTTGAAGAAGTCGCGTCTGCCAACAGGATGTGCGCCTGTGGCTGCCGGCAATCCTTAGACTACTCTACTCCTTCTTGTTGTTGTTTCTGTCTGAGCTTTGTTTTAACAATTGTTGAAGCTGTTTGACAGCCGCAACGTCGGCCACTGTTCAAACATTTCACAAGCAGCTAGGGGTAAAGGAAATTCGAGCCGACTTAGCACAACATTGTGGTGGGTTCTCACAGGATATATATAGTGGCAGCTCTTCTAGCTTTGCCCATTATACTAATTGTTTGGGCCCACAATTTGCTGGCTAAAATGTACACTGCTAAGCCAATAAATCATATGCATATGGCCAATTAATCATAGAGTCCACATATTTAGCTAGAAACACCTGAACCTCAGCTACAACTGAGGGTCAATGTGTGCGAAAGCCAATAGGAATACCCTGTGAGAAGTGAGCTAAATGAGCTGTGGGAGAGCTGGAATGCATGTTATAATGTCTATGTATAAATATACATCAAATTTGTATCTAAAGAGATATAAATATATAGACATACGGACATACATATGGAGATTAAAAAACAATATATATAAAAACAATATTCTATTATTAACTGTTTCTGCATATTTTTCAATAAATTTTAAAATAAACTAAATTCCATATATCATAAGTTCCTGATATTAACTGCAAGTGAATCACATGCCCGCATTTTAGTTCACTTTACTCTCATTTACTGAGTATCTTTAAGTCAATCACTAGCTGTTATCTTAATATATAACTCGCTGCGGGTTAATATACAAACCCAAAAAAAAAGCTGGCCAAAAAACCCCAAGCGTAAAAGCCGCAAAAACCAAAAATTGGCTACCGAAATCTGGCACAGAAGCTGGTTCGTGGACCTAATTGATTTATGAGGGTTTTGCAAACCCCTTTCAGCTCAACCCCACGCTGACCTGCAGCTCATGCAAACCAACTGTTGTTTTATGTTTGCATTGCAAACTCTGTCTTTTTTTTTAGATATTTCGCTGTGCACGTGAAATTAAGCTGAAAATTACGCCAAATAAATGATTTACGCAAATAAATTGAAATTTATTGAGTCCAAATGCTGATTTTACATATATGCAAGGAATATATATGTATATCTGCATACATATGCGGGGCAGCAGCTTGTGCTATGTAAATTTGCATTTTGCATAGCATACTTTTTGGGGTAGAACATATTGCGGCGGATTTTAATTAAGCGCAAAAGGCAACAAACATACCGAAATAAGAAGAGCGCAAAAAAAAAAGGGTATACGCGCCTGCCTGCGCACATGTAACAGGATTAATGCACTGTCCGCATGTCCTTCGGTCCCGCTTGTCCCAGCATCTGGCATCGGCTTTCCATTTGATTTGCATTGCATTTAATGAAACATTATTTTCGAATTTGTCTGTTTAATCGTGTGACAATTGGTCAAATGGTCAAATGGACCTTTGCAAATAAATCAAAGGCATTTTGCCAACGATCTCGCATTTCGCCCGATTATTTGATTTATATACCCTTAATGCGCTATACCCATTAAAATTTGTTACCAAATTGGGGAGTTCAAGCAAGATGAGATTTGTTTTTGATTAAAGTATAATATATATTGGGTTTAGATATAGGTAAATGTCTGAGTAATATTTGTTTATACTGGGCAGGCTAATTATGTTATCAAAAGCTTTGTAACAAAGCACAGATTGACTTTTAGTGAGCTTTAAAGCGTATTGTATCATACAAAATGCTTGAAAAAAAAAATATATATATATATACACGATTGTGAGATGATAAATGTGATTAAATACATAAAAATAAAGCTTTAATGAGCTTTTAAGCTATTTACTATTTCTATATATTCAATAAAAAATAACATAATGTTATTTTTTTTAATAAAGACATTTCCAAATGTTTTCTGTACATCAAACATTAATTTCATCATACAACAACATCAGCAATAATGTTATAAAAACTATTAAACTATTTAAAAAACTATATTATTATTATTTATTTTATTTATAAAGATTTTTCTGCTTACTAGAAACAATTGAAACTTGAATAATAAAAGGCTTTAATAATCTTTTAATCACTGAACCAATTTACTGTCAACTTTAGACTCAGACATTTATAAAATAAAATATAATCAGTTTGAAATCATAATATATCTAAAATTCAATAAAAATCTCAATCTAAATCTATATCTAAAATTCAATAAAAATCTAAATATATTATATATTATATAAAATTCAATAAAAATGCAACTAAAACAGGGTATTTCATAGTCCTCACACTCAACTGTAATTTTTTTTTCCTTGCGTTTGGTTTTCACTGTGAATTGAGCTTGTGTTTAATGATTGGTAAGCTTTGCAATTAGGAAATTAGTTTGATTTTTAATTAACATGCGGTTTTGGCAATCTCCTTTTTGTTTTCATTTTCAGTTTCATTTTGTTTACTTTTTTCACTTGTTTTTTTTCCTTTCCCTGTTTTTGTTGTTTGGGTGAAATTTGCGCACAAATCATTTAATGCGTTTTTGCGGTTAGAATTGTTTTTTTTGTGTTGGTTGCCTTTGGGCTAGGGCCAGATTTGCATTTAATGAGCTTCTAAGTGGATTTTAATTTAATTAATGGACAGTTTTTTATATATGTATGTATATATATATATATATTTATGCGAACTTGATTTAAATGCTATTTATTTAGTGGCTTTAAAATTAGCTATTGAAATAAACTTGGGCAAATATTTGCTTGAAATGAATGTTTGTAAATTTTAAATGAATCTGTTTCATATATAGATATATGGCAACGTCTTGCACACCTCAGTTGGAAGAACTCTTATTAGATTAAGTCGCCGGCTTGTAAATATCAGCTAAGCCTTTTTTCTCTGCTTTGGCCACAGAATTCATTTAGTGCGCACATTTAATTAAATCTGCGATGCATTTAGCTCGCTCGCTGCGCAGAAAAAGTCGAAAATCTAATTAGCTTTTTAGCTCGGCTCGCAGGAACTAATTAAGGCGACTTTCATGTTTGATCCTGTACAAATTAACAAATTGTATACGTTTATATTAAGAGCAAAGCAAACGGAAAGGACACAAAGCAAAAAACACAAAAAGAAAATGGCAAACAAAAAAAATTGTGCAAACGTCATCGAAAACGAGGACCCTTTCCAGGCAGCCCGGCCAACGCCTCGTGCTGCACTCAAGTGGCTTTATCAGTGGCCCGCCACTAATATCCTTTAGAATTTGTTGTTGGTTTCATCTGTGCGTCTCCTGCTACAATTTTTCTTTCTTTTTCATTTTCGGAAAGAGCAAAACGGCGAATGAAAATTGCATTCAATTGAGCGCATTTATTGTTTGAATTAAGTCATGAGGAAAATTCCATTAGGTTGGCAACGAAACTGCACTCGAGTATACGTTTCAGCCAAATTGCCTGGGTGGGTCTACGATTGGGCGTGTTGCTGCAGCCGCCGTGCAGCATCAGCTAGACACATGTGGCGCATTAGGCGAAGGACGTGCAGCTTCAGACTTGCCACGCCAAGTGGCACAGCGTAAGCGTTAAATGGGATTTTGTGCAATGTTTGCTGCAGCAGCGTGGCAGCGGCTCAGCTTTTGCTGTTGCGTCTTTTGTTACGGACCCCGCTGCAATCAGGCAGCGGAGCTAACCCACCCAGTTGCCCAGCTGCCGCCCACCTGCATGTCAACGACTGCGCCTCGGTTATGATTGACAGCTGTGAACGCTGCATTTGAGTCGCATGAAATTGAAAGGCAAAAGCAAAAGCGAAAAAAGGCAGAAAATTGCAGCATTTTGATTGAGTCCTTTGGCAGAAAGAACTGAGTCAAAAAGGCGCACGAATACCCTGTAAAAAGTATACAGAGAGAGAGAGTTTAACAGTCAATTCAACACGCATAAATCTCTGTAATATATTCCCTCATTTCAACTTTAATTTATTAGTTAATTATTGTAGCTGTATTTTTTCACTGCCCATTAATTATGCCGATAATCTCTGCTGTCACATGTCAGAGCTGCAGCCAATATGCCGCATTTGACTGCGGGGCATGCCACAGCGAGAGAGTCAGAAAATATGTCCTTTCAATGTTGTGATTGGTTTTTCCTTTGCGTGCGTTTTTATTAATTTTTGCTGGCAAAGGCTTTTGGCCGACTGGTTAATTAGGCAAAGACCACAAGGAATTGCACATATGCAGAGCTTCCTGTAACTGAACCGCCCCAAAAGCATATCCTTTATGCAGCTTTGCTGCTGACACTTTAATTAATTTCTGAGGCACTTCAAATGCATTTGGCTGGGCGAGGGCGAGGACGAGGGCGGAGGGTAGAGAGAGAGATAAAAGACAGTTGCAGTTGGCCAAATTAAAACTGCAGAACGTCGAAGTTAGACCAACAGCAACGGATGGCAGTATTTTCGGATTTCGAGTCCCTTTCCTTAGCTCTGGCCGAACTCAAACCCAAACCGCATTCCGCATTGACATTGTTTGCCATACACTTCATTTATTTGGAATTAGAGCGAACGGCACTGGCAATGCACTCAGCGCCAACGAATTTGAATCCTTTATGAAGCGTGGCGCACACAAGCAACTCCCACACACACACACCCATGGCACACACATGCTCATGCATATATTTGCTAGCAGCAGCTCGCTCCTCACCGTGTGCAACAGACCAAAAACCATTGATTGTCATCGAATAGCCCCGGCCAGGACGCAGGCGTAAGGAAAAAAGCAGCTTGAGCTGCATGTCCTTTGCCTTTGCCTGTTCAATAGCCAAAGTGTCCAGCTGCACTCCCAGCCACAGTCACAGGCAGCTCCAGCTCCAGCTCCACCTCCGCATTCACATTCACATCCATATCCAGTGCCATGGACAGACATCCGTGTCCAGCCACTGAGTTTACGTGTTTTTGTACATTTGTTACGCTACACGTAATGCAATGACTGTGCTCCTGTCTCGTTCTCTGTATTTGTGTGTGTGCGCTTGTGTCCTGCAGCTGCTCTAGTAGCTAGTCCATGCCACGTCACGCTACACTTGATAAATCTCTAATGCCACTTTGGGTGCGCCAACCGCATCGCATCCGCCGCCCACTTGAGTGGCTACCCCGACTATTTAAATTTTCACCAAACTCCCCAAGCTCTGCCAATGAGCATTTGTGTAATTTCTGTGCCCAGTCCCTCCCGCTGTCTCTTCCTCTCTCTGTTGTCCACTCACAGTGCCCAGTTGGCAGTTCGATTATTAAAGTTGGTTTGATGTTTTCCACAAATGTTTGGCCACTTGTCTCTCCCTTTGGCCGGCTATTGATGGCACCTTTGGCCAGCGCTTAATCAAAGGTAATTAGACTATTGACAATCTATATGTGTGTCTGTTATTGAACTAGCTTTTGAGAAAATTTACAGACTTAATTTGCTTCAGTTGCTATATACTCCTCAATACCAAGCACATATCTTAGGCCATGTAGGTCTTCAGTCAAATACTAACTTGTCTTCAGATACTGAATATTTAATCTTATAAAAATTACCTATATATTTTGGAACTGCTTAAGATACTTTGAAGACATAAGATACTCGTTTACCAGAACCATCCACTCTCTTCAGAAACTTTCTTCCTCAAAGCGTACTCTAAGATATTCCTATATTATTTACTCCTATCCTATATAAGACACTTCTACCTCTAAAAATGAATAGAAGTTAAACCTCAAAGTTTAAGCATAGATTTGGCGTTCTACCTACTCTCTTCACGTACCCAACTGCCTCTAGCTCTAATGAGCTTTGCGCCCAGTCGTGTCCTGTGACAAAAGCCACTTGAACAAAGCCGACGACGTTCGCCGCCTAATTCCTTAATTAAAATCGAAGCCTACTCTAGCTGGCGCCAAATGGTCAACTGCGAGAGGTAGAGGCCGGACTCGGGCAGGCTGGACTCAGGCAATGCAAAATCCATTGACTGATTGCAATATTTCACTTTTAAGTCAAACAGCGTTTTCACAGGGGAAACAAACAAACAGACCAACACGGCGGCTTAATTTGTATGACCAAGTGGACAGGGCGGGCAGGCAGGGCAGTTGGGCTGTGCTGGCGACGTTTTATTAAAAACGACAGACACACACACAGCCGCAAAAGCGAATCAGTGCAACAAAGTTGCAGCGGTGACCGGCTTCAGTTTAAAATGAAATACGCGCCACAGAGCACTTGACCAGGCATGGGACCCAGGTCCACACAGGGCAAACACACGCACACAGGCAAAGAGAGAGAGAGAGAGAGAGAGGGCGCATCTTGTTGGCCGACTGTGTGTGGCCGAAACTCGTCGCGCTTTGGCATAATAAATTAACAAATTTGTCTGCACTCGCTCTCGATATTCATGCGGCGCTGACAGGCAACAGGAGCGACGCAGCCACCTGTGTCCACTTTTTGGGCAACTGCTGCTGTCCATTTGCCTGCTGCCAATCATGCCGGATTAATAACAACGCACACACACACAAAGAGAGGGAGACACACACAGATACAGCCCTCTGCTTTATTCATGCCCAAACTCCAAACAAAAAAGCAAAACCAAACCATTCAAGCAAAAGTTGCCACTGTATGTGGCAGCTGTGCTCCTGCTGCTGCTCCTTCTCTTGTGGGTGGCTACTAAATGACGCGTCGCATGTTGGCGTTGCCGAGTGCCGCCTGTCAGTGCATTACATGACAGTTCGGACCCACTCCGTGGGCCGACCGAGCGACCACTCTTATCTGGGTTTTAATTGTAACGGGCACCCAAGTCGCATGGTCGCATGGTCGCATGGTTCGAGTGCATTTGCTTCGCTCTCTTCGGACGGCCCTCTGCCCATCTGCACTCAGCCATTCAATCCTTTCCAGTTGGACAATGTCTGTCAATATTTTGCGTATTTCATTGTTGCAGTCCAGTTGCCGCTGCATTTGTTATTGTTGTTGCCGTGCGAGATTTATGCACAATGCGACCAGCACTTCACTTCAGTCCCATACTCTCGCGTTGCTCTTTGGTCTCCACTCCTCTTTATCCAAGCAACCGCAACATGTTGCAGGATGCGCGCTTAACACCCAAATGTAACCCAACGAACAATCGACCAAGCGACTGACCAACCTGTGGCCATTGTCCGCATTCCCTCAATGCTTAAACACCGACCGAGAACACTCCACAAACATTGGCGAGAGATACCCTTTGAATTATGAGAGACAAGACCATTTATACCATAAGGTATATATGGATTTTGTTATATAATATGTTTTATAAATAGCTTTTTTTATATAATATTTTAAAAAATAATGTTTAATCTTTAAATATTTTTTTTTATTTAAATATTTTTTTTATTTTATAAATATTTTTTTTTATTTTAAATATTGTTTTTTAATTTTCTTTTTATTTATTTTTTAATGAAACATATATTGAAAATATTATTATGCGATATTTAGGAAAAAATATTATTTTTATACATAAAATTAAATTTAGAAATATATTCAAATTCATTATGATAATATACAATTTATATTTTATATGGATTTATTTATTTATATTTTATAAGGATTTATTTATTTGGTTATATTAAATAATATTTATATTATTTAAAAATTTTATTGTAAGATTTCATTTGCAAAATATATAGTAATAAAATTATTTAATTTACAATTCAATATAATTATAAAATAAATATATATACTTGTCAGGGTATTCATGCATCGTTCACTTTGCTTAGAAACCGTTCATGTCATGTTTTTAGTTCTCCTTTTTTAAGTGCTTCCTTATCCGTTCTGTTTGCCCGACAATTTGATCAGGCGTCAGCTTTGGCACCTGCTGCCCAGCGCTTCCTGTTCCTGTTCTAAGCACGAAAATCGTTCAGCAGCTTTAGCTAAGCATTCTTTTTTTCAGTATTTTTGGGGCTCTCTTCTATATTTTGTTTTCCACATGGCTCACATGTCTCTAGTTCTTTTTATTGGAATTTAATTTTGGCTTTGAAGCTCGTGACATTCTATTTGTGTGCTTTGAATGGTTTTTGTTGTGTGTTGTTGGTGTGTGCTGCTGCTGTCGAGGCACGAATTTGTTTCGAAATTGAATTAGATTGGCCGAGTGAGCGAACGAGAACGAACAGCAGCGGCAGCTGATTTGATTGCATTTCCCGGTTGCATGTTCGTTAGATGAGCCAAAGGAATTTTTGTGTGGCATGCAATTTGATTAACTGCCGCGCGCTGCATAAATTATGTCAAAATTATCCAAATGCCAGACGTGTGTACTATAGGCACTCGCTACACTGACATACTGTGGCTTTAGATTATATTATAGATGCATTAATTGACTAAAAGCATGTATATAAATTGATTATGTTATGGAAAAACAAAAAATTAATATAATAATTAATTAGCCTAGTTTGACAGAGTGTGTGTGTAGGTCTAGAAATTGGAATTGGTTGGCAGAAACTTAATAAATACTGTAAAATTTAAATATTTAATAAATTTAAAAAAATGGAGAGCGCAAAATATGAAGATACTATTTGGAGCAGTAATTTAATCAAAGGAAATTATCTTTTAATTTTTTTTACATAAATTGAAGGAATATATTAGCAAATCTGTCAGAATAATGTTTTAAATATATTTCTATAAATTCCAAAATATTTTTTATAAATATATATATAAATATACTCTCAAAAAATTATTTTTAAAATTTTTTCTTTTGTCATTTTCTGATTTAATATATATTTTTTGTAATTTTCTGGTTTCAATATATTTTTTCACATTTTTTATATATTTTATACAAATATTAAAATATATATAGATTTTTTTATTTTCTGCAACTTATTCGGCACGCACCCATCGCTTAATAAAACCTAAGACCAGAAGCCAATTTTGATTTAAGCAGCAGCTCACAAATCTAATTAGGCAGCCTATAAAATTTTATGCCTGGTATCAAGTTATAAAAACTTTCAACAGTCTAGGCTTAACAAAAATGAGTGAAAAATTGTGACCCATGTCTAGTTTAAAAATTATGCTAATTTTTTCGCTAGCTGACAAATTTTACGACTGCCGGCAAAAAGAAAATTTGCACAAATTTTATGACATTCTAATAAGCAAATTTGCGAGTTTTTGCATAATTAGCCACAGTTGGAGGCGCGTTTAAAAGTCGTAAAAAAATGGTTTGGCACGTGCAGCGAGTGAGAAATTTTGCCAACAGCTGTCGCATTGGAGGCAAGTCATAAATGTCCGATCTAAAAATATGTATATATATTTTTGTAAAGTTAAATGAAATGATTAGTGACGGCTGAGTGAGAAGTTGTTCGCTTTTGGCTGCAGGCGCGATAAAAATGCAATAAAATTCGCGACTGACAATAAAATCAGAGTTCGATACTTTCGCAGGGTTGACGAGTCGTTGACGATTGCGAAAGGGCTGGGATGCGGGGGGTTGATAATATGCTGTTTTGCATAGAAATTACAAATACCGAGAATCGATGTCGCTTAAGGGATGCATGTTGCAGGTTGACAGAGCAGAACAGCAGCCAGCATATCAGATGATGTACCTATGCAGATATGTTCAACCTTTGCCTGTCTTTTGTCGCATTTTCCACTTTATTAATTCGCCAATTGACAGACTTATTGCAAATTGAAAACAAAAGCGCGAACAACTTCAGCACAAGCCGGGAGAAAACATTCGAAGCGAAATTCGTTATGCACGCTGCGCCCTGAGCTATGCAATAAAAATCAAGCCCGAAACGAATTTGCGCAATCAGCTGGAAATTATTTACATGTTTATACGAAATTGAAACAACAAACAATGCACACACAGAGAGAGAGAGAGAGAGAGCTGTGCCAGCCCGCAGCAGCCCAATATATGCATTGTCCTTGTCCTTTGTGTCCTTGCCGTGCGTACAACTCAATAAAAGGCGCAAATTTACATAGAAACTATGCGCCGAGCCACTCCACTCATAAATTCCACAATTAATGATGCAAAAAGTGCGAAAAGAATTTGTGCACAATTTGCATTGTGTTCTCTGGTTATAAGCATATGTGTGTGAGGTGTGTGTGTGTATGTATGTGTATACATATGTTTTGGGTGTGCCTTGGTCACGTTTTGTCTGTGGCTTTCAGCTAGTTGGATTTTAAGTCAATTGCCTAGCGCGAGTTGCTTAGATTTTGCGAAGGCTTCGAGAATTTGAATTTAGGGTCTTCAGTATTTGGTTTTATACGAACTTAGTCATATTAAATCATATCAAATCATATCATATAATATAATATCATATCATATTATATCATGTCATATCAATACATTATGAGAACATAACAACACATCATGAGAACATATCATATGATCATATCATATCATCATATATCATATCATTATATCATATTGTCATACTATATCATATCATATTAAATCATATCATATCATATCAACATTCCACGAGAACATATCATATAAACACATCATATGAACATACCATATGATCATATATGATCAGATCATTTGATCATATCATATCATCATATTATATCTATCATATTGGCATATCATATCATAAAATATCAAATCATATCATATCATATCATCAAATCGTAGGAACATATAATATCAACACACCATATGAACATATTATATGATCAGATCATATGATTATATCATATCATCATATCATATTGATTGATCATTGAGTTTTACAGCAGAATCCATATAACATAGACTAAACAACCTTTTAGATCACGAAAAAACTGTTTCATATCATATCATATTAAAGCTTTCTTTTAGTATATACCAACTCCTGCCACGACTTGTTCTTAAGAGTTACGAGAAGAGAGCATTACTTAGAGAAAGATCAAAGCTCGCTCTGTATAACCTGAGTCATTATGTTTTTCTAACTAGGCTTAAAGAGTATTTCAAGTGCTCAACATCTTGGATTCCTTGCAAAACCCTTTTACTCCAGCTTTGTGGCTGTTCAAGCACTGATTTATGTTGGGACAATATGTGTGCCTGACCAAAAGAGCAGATATTTAGCGTTGCAGACCAAGAGAGAAAGAAATAGAGAGAGTGAGAGAAAGAGAGACAGGAAGCAGATCATCAATTCCGGGCAATATATGAGCATTGTGGGCTGCTGCCTCCTTCGCACGGTTCATGGCCAAAATAATTTGAATGAAAAGTCCATTATGGCTTCCTGTGTTGCCGGCAAAGAGCGAGCCAAGGCGCCAGCGCCATTCACAGTGATTCACAGTGACCGCAGCCAGAGCTTGTGGCGGGTCGAAGGATGTGCGCGCGCTCTGCAATCCTTTGGCAGCCATCTGGCCATTGCTTAAGTGCACTTTACACATTTCTTTTATTGTGCCGCCTTTGGGCACATAAATTCAATTTGACCAAATTGTTTTTTCTGCTTTCGCTCTCTCTATATATATGTAAGTGTGTAAATATATATATTTCGTTTTTTTTTTTGCATTTTATTTATATGCAATTTGCATAAATAATCACTTTTACATGGCTGTCCTCTGTCATCCTGGCTGCATATGCAAATGCCTGGCTCATGAAATGCGCATTAAGTTGCTTTAATTGCATTCAATTATGCATCGCTCGAGAGTGGAGGGAGGGGTGGGAGTTGAAATCAAAAGCTCTGCGACTCGCCTGATAAGCGCGGCGCCTTCGCCTCAAAACTTTGGCGTTTCACTTAATTGCAGTCATTAAATTTATGCAGCTTGGCATGTTATCATAACGAGTATGTGTCGCCCGGTGCATGTAATGCCCTCAATGTGTGCTATTGTGGTAGGGCAGAGGACGTTGCCGCGTTGCCACGCTGCGTATGCGTTACTTACAAAACACACACTCACGCTCATCCTTATTGAACGGCGAGCAGCGCACACAATCTGCAGTTCATGCCACCACACACATATCCATCCACAATGCACACTTGAATAATTTCAACGCGGATTATACTAATTAGGCGCCCCAACAGCTTTGTGGGCAATGGAAGCCCCATAACTATGCCTAAGTCACAAAATGCCCATCTCTTCTCCTTTTCGGTTATGGTTCAGCTCGCTTCCGCTGCAAATTCCAAATTCATTATCCGCTTATCACGCCCCAAAATTATATATTGAGTCCCATGCGCAATACAATGGTCAGACTTTAGCTTTAAGCTATATGAAAGCTAAAATGCGGACAGACTGAGTTCGAAATGAAGTTGAAGTAGTTTATAAGGTAGAAATAAGGTTAGTTACACTAGTTAGAATCGCATAGAGAGGCGATAATTTAATAAGTTTTACAAATAAAGAGAAAGCAACAGTCTTTCTACAACGCTTTCTTACCAATCTGCCAATTTTTATATTATATAATCAAATATCTTTGTTTAAATTTGATATAAATATAATATAAATAATAATATAAATAATACAATATAAAATAAATATATCCACTGTATCTTCATATGCGGCCCACTGTGTAGTTTCTTACCTCAGCAATGAAGACGTGGAAGTTTTGGTTTGATTTATCCCATTGCCATTGCGCGTGGTGGAGCCCCGTCATGTTGGCTTAAACAAATCATTTATATGCAGCGTTTGCAATTATTTGCACTTAATTGTGTGTTAAGTGCCCAGCCAGAAATGCCTTCAATGCTGCCTGCCACCGATATAGAAGGACATAGCCGTATATCCTCTCTCCCTCGTCCAGCCAGCGCAGCATACCCTCTAGTTGATGTCAGTGCAGCGGAAGCGATGTCCGTTGATTGATATCGCATTCAGGCGTGCTGAAAATTATTTGCATTGATAATTCGCTGATTAATGTTTGCCACCGACGACGAGGACGATGATGACGATGATGATGAGAGAGTTGGTCAGCCGACGTGTCGCGATTTTGGTTTGCCTCTTGTTATGTCCTGTTGTGTGTGTGTCTGTGTGATATATATTGATGCGCTGGCCGTTGCTGGGCTGTTTATTGGATTGGCTGAGGTTTTTGCATTAATGCTGTAAACAATTAAGTGAAGCGTATTAAGTCGGATTTGAGGCCGACTAACTAATTTATGAGCCCGCGCTGCGAGTGAACAGCATTAAACTCATTATTAAAGCCAGCACGCTTTAAAGTTAAACTCCATTAGCGAATGCTCGCGAATCCGTGTGCAGCATCAATCGAAAATCATTAGGAAAACATTATAAATATTTAAGTAGCTTATTAAAAGCATTCACAGACGTTGTGCTGGAAGCCTTCTAAGCATTAGCTAAAGCAAACAACAAAGTTTCAGCCGAGCCCCAGGGGAAGTTCAATTGGCAAAAGAGAAAGAAAAAATTTCAGTCAAATTATTGCGTTTTAATTCATATGCAAAATGTCAGTTGATTTCGTTTCCTTTTAATGTGCTTAAGTAAATAATCAAATATGTTCACTTGAAAGGCGCAGCCCCAGCGAGGAGTTGCTTGGCAGCCAAATGCATATATGAGCTGAGCAGAACGGAGAAAACCGAAATCTAATAAAGCTGCTTTCACAACAGGATATCAGGATAGATAGATATATATATATTGTCTGCGCCATAAGAAAGAAATTATTTTTTATTCATGCATTAAATTGTTTTGACTTCCACCGATAATATCAGAGTTTTCCTTTATGTTTATTATGTTTTCTCCGGCTTTTGCTTCTGCCTCATGCTAATCAAATTACATGTGGTGTATGTGCGTCTTAGCACCCATCCAGCCACCCACTCAAGTCACCTTCGTGTCACCCACCCTCGCCAGCTGAATCGCTTCTCAGGAGCTGCTGCGTCTGGCACCTTGGCATCAATATATAGTCTTTATGCCTCGCTCGCCGCCACGCAGCGCAGCATCAAAAATAATTTGTTTGACAATAAAAGACGATAAACATTAAAATTATGTGCCGCAGCAGCCAAATCTGGTAGCCTGAAAAATAAAAATTGTACTTTGGCGTTGTCAACGTGCTGCATATCCTTAATATGCCTCATCCTTGGCTCAGTCGCTTTATGTTTATTATTGCCAGCAGCGCAACTGGGGTAGCAGCCAGCGCTGGGCAGGACAGGACAGGGCAGGGCACAGATCTCTAATGATTAGTACGCTAAACTCACTCGTAAATTTGTCAAATCTCGCGAGTTATGTGAATAACATGGCAGGTTCAAGCATACCCTGTAAGCAAGCGTGTAGAGAGGTTTTGGATTGAGTATATGAGGTATAATTATTTTTAATTATAATAAATATTAATCTTTAATAGTTAAGTAAATAAAATAAAATGTATATTGTTTTCTGACTTATAAATAATTTTAAAATTTGTAAATATGATTATAAATTAAAATAAATACTTTTTTCAATTGATTTTAATATATATTTATTAACAAAATTTTTTTTTATATAACAATAAATATATATTTATATTTTAAAAAATATATATATTTTGTATCAGATTTTTATTATTAATTTTTTAATATATATTTTTTATTATATTTTTTAAATATATATTTTTTATTATATTTTTTAAATATATACTTTGTATTATTTTTTAAATATAGCTTTTCATTATAATTTTATTATTTTAATTTTAAATTTCTTCAATATTAGTTACTCTTACCTAACAAGAAAAAATATGACCTTCGACTACTCTCTGTCTTGTATGAATTTAATTTATATTTATAAAATCAGTTTAAAATTTTTTCTTAAATGCCTACAGGGCATTTTACAGGCATCCATTTTCACAGTATTTTATTCTTTTTTTTTTGTATTCTTTATCTGGCTTTGCATTTGTTGCCAGATTCCCTTGGGTCAGCTGCCTTGGCCGCGCATTTTATTTGATTATTAAATTAGATTTTTTGTGTGGAGAATGCGGTTCGCGTTTCGTGACTTGCTTGCTTGCGCTCAGTTCCTTTATGTCTTGCTCTTTGCCTTTTTCCGTGCGGTTCATTAAATATTTCTACGCAATTTTGAGCTTGTTATTCTTGCACTTTGGCTCGGAACATCAAAAAGCGCGTGAAAAGTTTGGCTCAACAGCGGAAAATATATTGCTTGAAAATTGCACTCAACTTATATTTTTTTGCCACATATTTTTCATGTGTTTTTTCTCTTTTTTTGTTTATTTTTTTTTTATTTCCCCCGTTGCTTTGACAATTGTTTGCGCTAACGAAGTCGCTTTGTTTTTTGCTGTTGCTGTTTTTTTTTCTCTCTATCTCTCTCCCTCTCTCTCTTGGTTTGTTACAACTTTTCAATTGTTTGGCTTCTGTCATTACCTTTGACACGGCTTTGGCAACTTGCTGTTGCCTTTTGACTGTCGCCGTCTTTTGTCTTTCGCGCTTTTGTGGGCCGAGCCCTTTGATCTGCCGCTGCCACTGTCGCCGTTGCATTTCTATTAATTGTGCTGATGGCTTGCGATATGATGTGCTGTGCGCTGAGTGCTGCAAGCTGCAACAATAGCACGGCTGTGCCATGGCCCAAGGCTAGGAAAATGGGAGTGCAAAGAATTTGTTTGCCTACAGCAAAGAGTTCGTTGTTAAATTTAATTGTGAAAGGAATCAGAGTCGTGCCCGACCAGATATAAAGTGATTTTTTTTATTTCCATGTATTTCCATTAGTTTAGTTTATGTTAATCCTTTCAAATTTGTCTCTAGCTTATATGCTCATATGCTTCAGCTCAGTTCTTTTTATCTAAAAAAACATTTGACATACAGAGCGATAGCTGCAACACACGTGCAGAGCTAATCCGCAAGACCTTGACCCAAATGCATAGCCCTATTCTTTGCACACAAAGGATTTGGTCTTGCTGCTCGACCCTAATTCAGGTTTCAGGCTGCATATGTGTCGAAACGTGCCACAAGTTGCAGTTGCAACATATGCAACAGTTGACGCACGACCTTGAGCTAATTTAGCTGCACTTGAGTTCAAGCAGCTGCATATAGAATGCGTCTTGCCTAGGGTCCTATGTGCGCTTTGCTCAACTTCAGTTTGCTTAGTTATCGCCGGCTTAAAGTTGCGCCCCAGAGGATAGCATAAAAAAGAGAAGGAAAACTCAAGCTGAAGCTGAAATTGCTTCCACTTAATAAAGCACACTAATGATGACCGCAAGAACCAAATGAAATGCACTTGAGCACGTAGCAAGCATGAGACCACTTCAGCTGGCGTTTGTTTGCAGTATTTATATAATACTACTTATCAAAAAGAGAAAGAGGCAGAAAAATAAGCAAAAAGGTACTCTAATTTATTTTTAATAATGTCTCTCAAGCATTGGCGTCTGTAAATATGCTTTTCGTGTACTTTCAATTACGTGCCTGATTCTGAAGACTTTGATGCTGCCCGATTTATGGACATAGGCTCAATCTAGTTATCAACTAAATGGTATTCAATCAAATATTTGCCAAGCTGAAATATGAAATTGCAAGCAGGAAATATTTCTATCTATAGAGCAACAACATGTGATTACTATTGACACTTGAGTCTGTGTAATGCACCCTATGTTGTGGAAGAGTTGGAGTGAAGTCAGATAAGAAGGTTTGCTGTAGTCGACTGCATGATACTCGTTCGAGGTGCGCATCTATCTTGACCTCCTAACTCTGTGCTAAGGAGTAAAGTAAAGCAACCCTGGAGCATAGTAATAACAAAATTATGGAAGATCCAATTTTTTTCTGATCTGTCACGCCTTTAAGTTTCATTCCAAGTTCTGTTTCATTTTTTGTTATTCTTCTCATTCATTCAAACCGATGACTAGATATTCCTATCTGTCCCTAACACTTTCACAAAGCCCATATACTTCTTTCACAACATAAACAAGTATACACATTTATATAAAAAAAAAAAAAAACTTGAACATGTAAAAAATGTAAACTGTTTATTTATGGGTCACTTTACCCCCAGCTGGGCACACACACACACATGCACTTAGGGTCTGCTTTCACCAGTTTCTAAAAAAAATGGAATAAAAAAGGGTTGCCACCCATCATGAACATCATCATGGCATGGCATATGAGCTCTGGTATCATGTGTGTGCCTGTGCCAATGCAAACACAAGTGCAAATTCTCGAGGGAACATTTGATTGAATTCAGACAGTTAACCGCCTCTAATGCGCATTTCTTGGCTTCGTGTTTTTGATTTTTTCCATAATCCCCATTGGTTATCTGCGTAAAAATATCAAATATTTTAAAACCATCTTCGGGGCAGTTGATTTAGCAAATGCTATTTGTTTTTTTGCTCGGCTATGATTGATATTATTATTGATGCTATTGATTGATGGAGTTTAAAATCTGCGTGGGGTTTTAGAAAATTAAAAAATCAGCTTAGCAACAGCCGGGGAATATTTCAGTATTTGCAGTACACAGTAGCAGGACTTCCCTCGCTCTCTCTTTTTTATCCTGCCCCGAAGGCCTTTTATCAGCCGCCACGCGACATTTTTCCGCATCGATTGTGCGTTTGGGCGTTGGGCGGGCGAGGCGAGCATTGTCTGCCGACTGGCTTTGATCTATGCCATCTACTTATGGCTCTATGCAATTTGAATACCGCAGCGAAGGTGGCAGACCATTGTCAATGGCATATGAATAGCGCTGTAAGTTATTAGCATTGATGAAAGCAGAATTAAGCAAAGATGAGCTTGAATGCTCGCTGAGAGTTGGCAATCAATAGAGTACTCTCTACTTAAGGCTGCATTTAGCAAGCTCAATATAAATTGAGGTTTATGGTTTAGGTATTATCAGCTTTGAGGGTTGTGCTGAAACTGAGTAATCGAGCAACTCCATTTAAGTGAAGCGCGACATATATGTATGGCAATAGTCTAATGCTGTGCATCAGGTGGAAACAGCTATTGTACGCCTCCCCTGCCTGTAGAAACTTTTACATGCTGATGTAGATATTGCTAAGAAATTAAAACAAAGTCGAAAGGAAATTTCAGAGGAGAAACTTTAGCAACAATAATAGTTTCACTTGCTCTAAGATATGACAAAGTGCGCTTCCTGCTGTTGTAAATATTAAATAAACTGGTTAGGTAAACTCAAGATGCATTTTAATGATTTGTTCTACCATAACCGCCTTGCTCATCACTCATTGTCCCTTGCAATCGATGCCGGACATCCGGACATTATTAGCAGTAATAATAAATAAGATAGTAATAATAATAATAGGATTAGTAGAAATCTTTATTTAATTTGTATATATTATTTTTATTATATTCAATTTTTTTTTAAATTTGTGTATTCATTAGTATTTTTTTATATTTATTTATTTTTAGTTTATTTATTTTCTTGTTATTTTAAAGTTTTTTTTATTAATACGTATTTTATTTTTATTTATTATTTATATATTTTTAAGGATTTTATGTTAAAAAGAAAACAATAATTTTGTAGGTTTTTTTTTATTTCTTTTTTTTTTTAAGGGCCTTCTATTTTTTTACGCTCAAATACAGTTTAGTTTTACTTTCATTTGGAAACTAAAACTGCATTTTCTGATTCCTCTTTTCCTGCCTGCCACCTCGGAAGCAGGTGTTGTGCCGCACTGTAGTTTATGCTCCTGCGTCTAAGTCCCTCTTCTACCGTAGCCACAACGTTTCCGCCGGCTCCACAGGCATATTTGCATTGACTTAGACTTCAGTTTATATCAGGTCAGGTCAGGTCATTTATTCTATGCACCTTTTGCAGAAGCGTCGTTCAATGAATTAAAAAGTAGTGATAATAGTTATATGAGGAGTAATCTTTGTACTTATTTTCTAAAATAATTTTTAATAATAAATTAAATAAAATAGTTATTTTTTCTCAAATTTTCTTTTAATTAATTTAAGTTTTATTACGCATATATATGTATATAATTATTTTATGCTTAAAATTAATTTACATTTATTTAATATATTTTCATATATTTTTTCTTCTACCATTTGGCTGTTTGTGGTTCTGTTAAGATCTCTATTGTTTTCTTGTACTCTGTTCATGCTCGTGACACGAAAATGTATTTTCTGTAGTTTGCGCGAAATACGCGTAGTCTTAGGTATATTTTGCTTATGTTAATGGACCTAGAGAAATGAAGTGGACACACATATACACACATACATGAACATCGATTACATTTAACAGCAAAATAATTATACAAAAATATATTCATATATATATATATATATTTATATATATTTGATAATATTTCCATAACTAGTTTAAGAAGCCAACTACCTAAGAGTGAAATCGATGCGATTTGTTTGTAAATAGACACCAAGAGAGTTTTGTTTTGTTTTGTAAAAGTTTGTAATTATGAACTTATGGATCTACATATATTTATATATATATAATTGTTACACATCTATTAGTAGAAAATTGGACTTAAGCTTAGGTTCGTATCTGTGTCTGAAAACTAGCTGCTGCTGCTGCTTGCACTGGGCCGGCCGACAATTCGGATGAAATTAATTCTTAATTCAATTAAACTAAACTAGAAAAATATTCATTTCGATTTCGATGCTTAAATAACTTTACCAAATTTCGTGAGCACTTAAAATACATTTTTAGCAAAATTATTTATCACATTTGCGCTTATCCAAACATTTTAAATCAGCCTTCAACACAAATTGTTTACTTTCTCGAGCGACGGCAAAACTCAGAAAAATCATATGGATATACAAAACTATGAGACTTTTCCTTTTGTTTTCTTCAATTTTTGTGATTTTCGCGAATCGTTCACATAAATTTCTCTCCAATCCTTTCTCTCTCTCTCTCCCCGTTTAGCTTAGGGAGCGCTAGTTCTCACCAACGAAAAGTAATCACAAGTTGCGCTTAGGAGCCATCAGAGGCCTCGTTTTGAGTGGGCCCTTGAATTCGTAGTTGTTGTCGTCGTCTATCATCGTCGTTTGTTCTCTTTAGTTAAGCCTTACTGCGCTTGCGGCTGAATTTGCACGGTGGCCGTCAGCTTGGTGGTTTTGCCCGGCTGCTGTTGCTTCTTCTGCTGCAGATAGAACTGTTTGAGCACCTTGCACATGGCTAAGGCGAGCATTTTCCAAACGAGCAGCTGCTCCTCTGTGGTGGGTGGCACCTCGTCCTCGGCGGTGGATGTGGATTGTGTGTTACTTGTTGCTGCCGCTGCCGCCGACGGTGGCGCCTCGTAGTCCACCTGATCGTAGCCAGCATCGCTGGCAAAGACCGGCCCATCCACCTGATCGCCGTCGGTAATTTGGCTGGCGTCTAAGTTGGCTGCCGTTGCCGTCGCCGTATCCGGCTCATCTTCGTAAAATGGTATGGCCATGGCGCAAGGGATTACGTCAAAATTCAATTGTTTTTCACTAGTTCCTGCTGCTCTCGACTGCTCTGGCTGCTGCTGGCTGCTGTTACGCACTCGGGGCTAGCTGGCGTTCGACTGACTCGTACGGCGTCAGAGCCAGCGTATTTATACCCGGGAAATGCCTTCGTGAGCAGCAGCCGAGCGCAGGGACAACAACCCACCACCACAGCCCTAACCCAATGCCAGGCGCCCACCCCACAACGAGCAAGCGAGCGAACGAGTGAGTGAGTGAGTGAGCGTGTGCTCTGTGCTTGTTTGCATTTCCGTAAGGTTTTATGCTCGCTCTCTGTCTCTCTTTCTGTCTTGAGCTGCGCTCGCTCTCTGCTGGGTGAGTGCAGCATGTGCCGTTATGTCAGCTACTTTTCAACCTCTCGGCTGCATCACGTGCTGTAAATGTTCGCGCTTTACTTCACACTTGTGGCATGTTACGTTTACGTATAGCGTAAGGCGTTACGTAGTTTCTCCTCTTTCGTGTTAGGTATGAGGGGTTGGTTTTACGATGTTCGAAGGTTCGAAATGTAAGTTTTGGCTGTGTTCGAATTCGAATTTGTTGCGTATGTGCTGTGAGGAGTATGCAATATTCGAAGTTCGAGGTTCGAACTGGGGAACTGGATTTGGTTCAAATTTGCGTTTGCTCATGCCTGCGTCTTGTGTGTGCTTCCTTTGGCTGGGTGTCCTTGACCAAATTCCTTTGGCTTTGTCTTCAGGCTCAACTATACAAACTACTTGAGCTCGGAGCTGTGAACTAGTAGTTGAGCATATGAGCTGCTGCCAGCACTTCTTAACCATTCTGTGATGTTCTCAAGCAGGAACTCTATCTATATTTAACTTGTTTTTTATCCGAATATTTTTGTTATATTTTTTTAAAATTATTAAAGTCCCTTCTTCATCCTTTAGCCTCATTCAATTTCAAGTTTTACATATTTTTACAACCGCAAAACAATCAGGCAGCTTTTCCTCGCCACATAACACGAATATTTTATGATAAAAAGGAGTGCTGACTTCTGCTACTTCTCTCTGCGTATTCCATTCAACTCTGGTGTGTGGCACCACGCCCTAACCAAATCAATTCCACAAATCAACATAATCAACTTCTCGCCGTAAGACCACACATAATGCACTTGCTGAATTTTTCTGCGGTTTTCTTTTCTTTTGCCAAAAGAAAATAAGTGCCGTAAAAAAATGTAAAAACTTTTTTTATAGTTGCTGCTGGTGCATAAAAAAAATGTAAAATAAAATGCAGCGAAATGGCTGCAAAACTCTAAAGGTACAACAAAAGAAAATGACTCTGGGAAAAGGGTCAACGAAGGGCACGGCAGCTGGGCAGGCGAGGAGGCAGACGAGCACGAGATAATGACATTAGACATTTGTTGGTCCAACCTCAAAATCCAAATCAAAACCCATGATCTAATTTGCTGAAACCTACAACAGATTTTTCCTACATCTGGTATCACTTACCTGAATATATAGCTGGGAGAGAGAGGGGAAGCACAAATAGCTGGCGCATAAGGAATGCAGAAATTCTCAAAAGCAAAACAAAGAAGAAATTGTTTTCGCTTAAAAGAACATTCAAATGGAAATGTTCTGCTTCGCTCAACACAAACAACAAGCGCAGGCAAACAAACTGCATTTATTTAGTTAACAAAAAAAAAAAAAAAAAAGAAAAAAGCAAAAGCAAAATACACAGCGAAGAAAAGAATACACCATTTGAGTAGCTCGATAGAACGTCAGACATATACAGACAATGCATAAAAGTGAAGTGCGCCCTGCGTGCTGTGGAGGTGCAGCAAGTGGAATACAAGTGCTATCAAACCAACAGGTAGATCTACGTACTCTGAATACTCTGCAATTATATGGATTTAGAGAGTTTGATAAAGGGAGCTAAGATGTGGGCATAATAGGATAAGGAATGTTGAAGGAGATTATATATCCTTGTAGATTAGTGGAATTTGGGCAGGACTGAGATTATTAACTATAAATGTAAGATTTTTTGAGGTTGTTATAGATATAGAGGAAGTAAAGTGTAGTTCTTAAATGCAAAACTCTATGAAAAATTCTTGGAATGCGTGATAAGGTGCAGCTAAATATGAATAAATAGGAAATTCAAACTGTAAAGGAATCATGACTATGTTGGAATGATAACTATATAGGAAACATAATCTATATAGTATATATAACCATATAGGAATTATAATCCACAACGAAATCTGCTTTAGCAATCTCTTCTATATACACGCAGTAAGGGCATTTAACAACTCTTCAAATCAGTTCGAAAATGAAGAAGCGATAATCAAAATCTCTTTTGCTATAATACAATGAATTTCTAAATATATGACAGAAATGTAGACATATATATACATATATATACTCGTATATATATATCGGAAATATATATATGTATATACGTCTTTGTCTTTAATTCTGATAAGTAAAAACCACCTAAGATATATAGAGATAGATATTCACATAATATATTGTATATTACCTTAAGTTATTATTCCATATTTGAAGAAAATCAAGGGAAAAGAGATTTAGTTAGTTAGAGCTTGAATATTAATGCCTCAGTCTCTTTTCTGCTTTACTCTGCACCTGTAGCAAACACCATAATATAATATATATACCTCTCCACAACACCCTTGTGTTTTATAGTGTATGTTTGGAAAAGAAAAAAGTGTAGCATAAAAAGCAGCGTCGTCGTCGTCGTCGTCGTCGTCGTCGCCTGGCGCACTTTGTTGCCTTCTGGCTGTCAGATTGATATTAAATTATATACCTTATTATCATTTCGCTGTTGCTGCTGCTGCTTCTGCTATGCTATCAAGTAACACATGTGGGCGTGGCACTAGCTAAAGCCATGTTTATTTACAGCTGGCAACAATTGTTGCTGCTGCATTGTCGAACCGAATGCACTTCGCGGCGTTCGCAACTCAAGTCAAAGTCAACGGAGCACACACACAGAGACAAACACTTCACATGTGGCTGCTGCTGCTGCTCGGTTGCATTTGTTGTGTAAATTGTTGTTATTTTTCAACAACAACAGACAACAGGAGCTACGTCCTCATAATATGCTTGATGGCTGTGCGCGCGCCCAAGTGACATTAAATGGCTGCCATTCGGGTTGAGTTTGAGTTTGAGCTGTTGCAGTTGGGTTTTGGTTAAGGGCTTCTGGCTTCGTCGCACATAAAAGTGGCTCAAGTGGCCAGCAGCGGCTTTAAGGCCAAGCTGAAAGCATTTTAAAGCCCCTCCACAGTGGCAATATAAAATATTTATTTTTGTAGTTATTTACGTTTATGCACGGCTTTTATAAAGGTTATCAAAATAAATTGGCTCGATAGCAGATAAATGGGATTAAAGCTTTGATTATTTTCGATTTTATTTCTTGACTTTTTTATGGCCAAGAGAGGAGAAGATGCCATTGTTTAAAGTATTTTATTGTAAATAGTTTACTATTTCAGCTGGAGGGCAAGGCTTTAGAGTCCTAGAGTACGCCCTCATGCCCATCAACCAAAAATGAGACCACTAATTAACAAATTGATTTATGGAAATTAAAATGACAAATCTCTTGGGGGATCTCTAGAGATCAGCGCATAAAATAAAACTCATATGCAAATTTAATGCAGCAACCCTTCAAAAGTTGGCGAAAAAGTTGACTTGGCTTTGCCAAAATCCTCCACCTAAAAGCTTACAGACTTTTAATTAAGGTGTCTTCATGGCAACAACAACAGCAACGCGCTGATTCGAGTGGTAAATGAGTCTAATTAATAACGAAGCATTTGCCACATAATTCATGCGAATTGCCAGAGCTGATGAGGCTGCTATTCAAAACTTTGCCTTTGCCGTGTTTGTGGTTTGAGTAATCATTTTTAAAGCCCTCTGTCAGTTTGCTCAAATTGAGTTGGGCATTTGGTATTGCGGATTTGTAACTGTTACATTTTTCCACTGGCCACATGTTTTTCCGATTTTTCTTGTGTTTAGCCATTTTTTGGTGCGCGCCTGATGACTTAAGTCCGCTTGTCTGGCCAGCGAGAATTTATGGCCTAGACGATATGTTTTGTTGTTTTTTTCTTGTCAGTGCTGCGTCGTAATTTATGCAAATTGTTGCCTCTTCTGCTGGGGCGAAGCAAGCGCAATTAATTGTTCTGGGCGGCAGTTCAATCATATCCTTAATCCCAGTGGTCTTCGTGTGTGATGTGTTTCGTCTATTGTTTTCTTATGCCCTGAGCCCAGACAATGTCTTTTGTTGTCTTTGGGGTTTCATTATAATCGAATTTGAGCGATAAACTTTACAATGTCCGTTTCCTTGACTCGTAATTTACATGTCCTGCCAGGTTTGTTGGCCTCAACCAAAAACCGAAACTAAATAAACATTTTTGTGTGACCCAACAAAACATCAAAAGCATATAATTTATGGTTCGTTAGGTCAAGGATTCTGAATGAGCAGGAGCAGCAGGAGCAGCCTGTCAGCAAGTCAAGAGAGAAACGCCTTGGCTTTGTCCCTTATCTGCCCCAGGGCCAGGACACTTTTAGCTGTTGCTGCTTGGCTCTTATGCAAATCAAGCTTCCCTCGTGATGTACTGAAAACTTGCGTATTCATCTTCGTCAGTTCTTAGTGCTTGGTATTTACTTAGTGCTAGTTGGATGAGGTGTTGGTTTGGCTATTAAATGGAAATTATACAAAAGCCCGGATGGATCAACAGAGCCAGGCCAGCAATAACATCCTTTTGATTTGCCTGCGATGTGGGAACACTGTGTCCGATCGCATGTGTGGGATGTGAGTTGGGAATTTATGTGTCCAGCGCAGACCATAAAAAAGGACAAGTCCCTTGAAGAAAGTGCGCGATTAGTGTCTGTGTGTGTGGGTGAAAACTTGGTCTGTCTTTTGGGGTGCCCCGTTCATAGCCAATACAAAAGGCAACCGAATTTGAATGAGTGACCCAAAGGGAGACGGGGCTGAATGTGTGGCATTTCAATGGTCAAATAAGCATAAAAGGCGACAAAAGTGGCACTTGGTCGAAAGATGTAAGCCCTGAATGGAGCCTTTGAGTGTTGTTCAGAAATACTTTAAAATACTTTTTCTACTTGTTACTTAAATGATTAAATGCCCTTTGGGGGTTGTTTGTTGTTTACACGTTTCTCTGTATTGCCAGAGCTCAAAAATTTTGATATTAAATGTTTTATAGCTGGTGCAGAGCCACTTTTTAGAATTGTTGTGTGTATTTTTATTGTCAGCTTGCAGCATTTAATTTAAATTATATAACAGAAACAGTTTTTATATGCATGCCCAGAATTTGCTTCATGCTATTTATGAAACGAACCATTGCCAATTTAAGTGGTTGGATATTCTTTTTATGAGGATCATACGGAAATTTTGAATGTAAATGTAACAGTTTGTTGAATGATGTAAGATTTGTAACTACAGTTTTATATATATAAATTTTGATATATGGAGATATATATTTATATAAGTATGTAGAGCTTTATATATATTGGTATTTATATATTTAGAGATCTATATATTTAAAATAATTTTTCCATAAGAAAAATATATTTTAAATATATATATATATATATTTATATTTTTTAAAATATATATACATATTTATTTATTGTTTATTTATGTATTTTATTATTTGTATATCTATTTATTTTATAATATTTACATACTTTGTTTAATATATTTATGCATATTTTTAAAATTATATTTTATATATTTTAAATTTATTTCAATTTAAGATTTAAAAAAAATCATTTAAGCGCACAAAATTGTTAGAGTATTCAAAACTCACCTTGCCCATTGACTTGTCTTATTTTTTGTATCCATTTCCTGGCCATTCAAAGTAAAAAGGCGACATTAAAATTATTTTTTATCGTCATTTTATTTGCAATTTTACTTTTTAATTTTTCGTTCAACCCTCGTTGCAGATATAGGCTTTGCCAATTTTTTCGTTTTCCTCTTTTACGATTGCAAATATTTTAGTTTATTTGAGTTTTATTTTTTCTTTCTGCGTTTTCTTTTACTTTTATTGAACATTGTAAAAAGTATTTTTCTCATTTATCTTTGCTCGTTTAATTTTTAATATAAAGCGAGCCAATTTCAGAAAAGTCTCTTTTGTAAAACGTTTTTTAATATGCCACATAAATTGTGCGGGATTTGGGCATTGAGTGATTGAAATTTATTGGCGCGGCGCTTAGCGCAATCGGCACAGGCATAAAGCATAACCTGATGCCAAACATCAAATAAATTCAGTGCTCATAAAATTGTCTACGCCAAATCCATCCAATATATCAAATCAACCTTAGTCTCGACGACTGCAGCATGTGTGCAATTGCCGGAGGAGTGAATACTTCGTTCCTCACATATCACGCAGGGGGCGTACATATTTGACTACCAATTATGAGCAATTGCCTGCTAGACAGACAGACAAAGAGAGTCCCCAATATACTTACACAGGGAGTAGGAAAAAATCACATGATAATTTATCGCACATGCCTACACGTTGTCTGAGCATGCCGCATGCAAGTACTCCTCGCATGTAAGTAGTCGCATATTCATATTCATATTTCATATATGCGCATGGCCTTTATCCCTTTTGCTGGGGGATGGGCCAGGGTCCATGATTTGCAGCCGCTGCCACTAAATCAAGCATGAAGTATTAGATCAGAGTGCTTACCTCCTCTGGCTTAGGCCACAGTGTGTTCGGATAATAAATGAATTGTTTATGGACTCATCGAGTGTGTGAATGGAGTTGGCAAATCTCTATGCACATATTGCGCCTCTAATAAAGTGTAAGTCTGTTGAGCTTAGTTCCTAATGAGTTTCACTCGAGTAATGTTGAGTGCATGCAGGTTACATTAACATGCTGTTAATAGTGATAAGAAATAGATAATGGATATGAAAATTAAATTTAAAAAATAAATAAATATGAATATAAAATAAACAAATTTAATAATATATATATAATATATAAATATATGTAATACAATATATGTATATATAATAAATAAAATAACTAAATACATAAAAAAAATAAATACATAAAAATAAAGTAAATAAAAAATAAAAATTAAAAAATACTAAAATAAATATATAAATGGATTTAAAATGAAAATAAACAAATATTTTTGTTTACAATTTAATTGGATAAAAAAAATTATTTAAAAAAACGTCACAAAGAATTTCGAAATATTAAAATATAAACTGAAGCAGTTAAATATAGTTTAAACTTAAATTAGACTAACACTTATTTATAATAAATGTATCTATGATATCTATAAAATGTTAAATTAATGGAATTAACATAGCCACACTTTGGTATTCTCTGTAAATTAACAGCTCTGGTTCAATGATAAAACCACAAACACTTAAAATGCATTGATTTCTGTAATAATTTAACAATTCATCCTTATGAATATAATATTAATTACAATTGAGTTGACTGATTGACTGACTGACTGATGGACTGATTGACTGGCTGACCAATGCTCTGTTGGAGCCATGAAAAGCGTGCAATTCATTTGCTTTTAATGGAAATGTTCGTGAAATTCAATGCCTCGGTCCGGTCGCAGGAATCGGAGCTCTCGGCTGTAAATGTCTGTCAATTGTCAGACGTTTGTTTTTGCTTGTCCGCTGTTTGTTGTTGCGGTTGTTGTTGTTGCTGTTGCTGTTGTTGTTGGCCACACGCCAGCCAGAGCCCTCAATTAAAATGGGCGTCGGCAAGGAGGTTTCAAATAAAAGAAAAAGAGTTCAATTGATGGCTGACATATTCCTTTGTGTGTGGGTCGGTCATGCAAATTGTCGAAATATTTTCAACTGACCAACAATTGAGTGAGTGGTGGTGGCCAACCCTACCCCAACCCCAATCCACCAACCGCCCACCTTTCATGTTGTTGTGATTGGTTTTGTCTAATGGAACTCGAGCGTGGCAACAATTTCATTGAATTGGATTTCAATATATAGGAGAGTGAGAGAGAGAGAGAGAGAGAGGCAAGCAGAGCGTGAGCCTGGCGCGGTCCGGGTTACTTTTTGATTTTTTTCTTCTTCTTCTCTACCATCTCTGTTTGATATAGCCCCTCGCCCACGCTCCGTGCCGCTGCTTACAGTGGAACACAACACAATTCGTTGGTCATTAAAAGGGACACGTGCATTGAAGCACGTGACCAGCGAGGCCCAGGTTCACGGCATGGCGCTATAGACGCGCTTTTGTTTTCATTTTTCAGCATATAAACTTACCCAAAAAATTATTTCTCCATTTCCACGTATTGTTGGGGTCGGCCGGCTGCTTGAGAAAGGCGCTGAGTGTAAATATTTGTGGCCGACTTGACACAATGCCAAGCATTTTTCGCTTAATTTTTGTACAAATACAAATACATTTGTAATGCTCTATGGCTTTTCGAGTCCCGAGCGTGTGACCATCATGTTAATTTGTTATTAATTGTCTGCTCCTCATATTATTTATTATTTGTTGTCATTTGTGGGCGGCCATGTCGGCCGCTGGCCAGTTGATTTTTGTTTTGATTTCGTTGACAGTTGTTGTTGGTAATGTGAGCACATTTGAACAATGCGTGGGATCGTTGATGATGTTGATTGATAAGTGCTTGTGTGTATAATGATACCTTCAAAGTTATACAGGAAGCATGCGTCCTTTAGCTACACTCGTCTCATTTCCTCGTGTGCACGTCGTCTTCAATTTGTTGCGCTGTTCGCAGCAATTGCCAACATGCAGGCGCATCGAATTTCGAGCGACTTGCATAAATTATAAAAATTTATTTTGAAAATTTTTAATGCCTGCAGTTTAATCAACAGCAGACACACGACTCGTAATCCTTTGGGGAGAAAGGGTTAACACTCCAGCTTTTGAGGCGCGGGCGTGAAAAAAGCGCAACAACCACAATACAGGCTAAAGATTCACCCACTGGCTAACGGCTGCTGTTTTGAAGTGTTTTGTGTGGGCTTGAATTGGCGTTCCGGGTCGAGTTTGGTCATCAATGTCAGTCATAAATTCATCATGGAAATCTGTTTTGGGCTCGTGTGGTCACGTGACTGTGCTAGATAATGCTTGACATAAAGTTTATTAATTGCTTAAATTAAAGAGAGCGAGATCTCGCTGGGGTTGTTAGGCGTACTTTTTAGCCAGCTGCTCGAGCAGTTTGAATACGAGTGTTGCCCCAACAACAGCAACAAAAACTATTACCAATTAAGATAATTGCGTAATGTACAATATGCACTCAGCGCCGCAGGATATCGCAGCTGAAACCAACTTGAAAGTGTAGAGAGAGCTGAGAGGGCTGTATCTGAAGTTTTGTATAGGCATGGCAAAGATATATATTAATATATATATGAAATATATTAAACCTATTTATGATATTTATATATCATTTAGAATCATAGAAAGACATTATCTATCTCTCTCTTTCGATTTTGCTCTTTGAAAGATCCTGCCAGCTGTCTACCTCTCTCTTATCTATCCCTTTCGATTTATTATTCATTTCCTGCCTGTAGACCTTTCTATGCAATTCTCATGAATATGCATACATATGTATATTCAGTTGTATTGTCCATCTAAATAGCTATTTCATGGAAACTTCCCTCGCGCTTAGCAAAACCTGTAACCAAACTGAATGCGTGTTTGGGTTTGCTTATATAAATTCAGCATCATCATCAGGACGATGTCAGGAGCAGCTTAAACAAATATATTTATATGTATATGTATGCATAAATCCTTGTGCTAAACACATGCCAAACTTTTTCGATTGGAGCTGGGGCAGGACACATAGGACAAAGGACATTGCGCAACAAAGCACTCGACTAGCTCGCTTCATGCGCAGACACACAAAAACAAATAATTACAAGTAAAAATCGCTGGCTGGGATAATGGCGCATAATGATGAGCAGGATAGCAGCGCTCGCCAGACGCTCCCAGCCGGCAATTAAGCATTTTCAATAAAATTTACACCTGAGCTCATTTTAATTGAGTTGAGCTGCAGTCAGGAGCACTCGAAACGAAACGAAACGAAACCAGACGCTACCCGGAGTCGATAGGACTTGTCTACTGCCAGGCCAAGAGCTGAACAGCAAGATAAACTTGTTTTTTCTGCTCCACTCACCATCTAATTGCCCGGGCATGTTGTGGAAGATGGCAGCTCGATGGCTGCCGCTCCTGTTTGTCTACTTATTATTTCAATTGATTCCTGCTTCAATGTAGTGGAATTGATTTGTGGGCGAGTGGCCACGCCTACGTCAACACAAATTAGTTGCCATAAATAAGAGCGAAAAAAATAAAAATGAAAATGAAATAGCAAATTGCGGACAAGTGAAATATTTTTTCTAAATTTGCATAGATTCAGAAAGGAAGGTGGCGACTGAGACTGGGACATTTGCATATTACGCAAATAAAGAATGTGATATTATTATTTAAATACTCTATAAGAGATGGGAGCATGGTGAACTGGTTAAGGAGAAGGGCTAATAGCTGGGAAGATAGATATTGATGTTGTGGAAGTGGAATATATTTGTTTGTTGCAAGTTTTTTTGCAGATTTCTTACTGGAAACATTTTTTTTTTAAATTCCCAAGCATTTTTTATTATAAAAATTTCTTCAAAATTTGTATATGTATAAATATATATTAAATATATATATATATATATATTCTATATAAATTATATATTATCCATATTATATATAAATATTTAAATATATATTAAATTATTTTAATTATGTATTTATATTATCTAGGTTATATTTCGTCCTAATTAAATTTCTAATATTCTAAAAAAAATGTGTTTAATATTTTCATACAAAGCTTAGCATGTGTTCATAGCATTCCCTTTATATATATATATTTTTTATATACTCAAAGAGCATTCAAATGTTTTCTATTCACCAAGAAAGCCTTTCTCCTTTTGTCACTCTCTTGATAGAAGCCAAATTCTTGCCGCAATAAACATAAATTGGCACACGCAGAGTCCGCTCAACCCTCATACCAGCCCCTGGCCACTGCCTAGACACCCCCTGCCTGCATTGAACTACCAAAAAATAAAAGAAGAAAAAAATTGCCAATAATTTTGAGCCCTTGCCAACTGGCAACGTGGCCCATAAATGTAGCGTATGCAAATTTTCTTGCCTGATTTGTTCATTTTGTTTCAATTTTCGCTTTGGCAATTTTCATGTTATTTTTTTTTCCTTTCTGTGTCCCTTCGATATAGTTGTCACGGGCTCGCATTGCATTCCTCAAATAATTGCAATGCCTCTCTGTCTCGAGGTGGTGGCGGGCTTAGGGCGTCAACCCTGACGTGCACTTCTCACCCGAATCCGCCTGGCATGTGTGTCTATCTGCATTGCCTGGCTTTTGGTTATGGTAATTTCTTTTATTCATTTTTTTTTTTTTGTACACTCTCTCTCTTGAGCCTCTGTCTGTTTGCATTATTAGCATTTGACTCCTGATTGAGTCTAATATTACAGCAAATTGCTGGCAAATTGGAAATCAAAGTTGGAACCTTAGATGGTGTGTGTGAGTTGGCAAGGGCTTCGGCTTCGGCTTCGGCTTCATATGCAAATATTCAGCATTATTGAGCTTGAGTTTATATCCACAATATTAATATTTTGATTAGTTTGTGTTGATTGATTTAGATTTGGACTTTTGATATCGTAGATGAACACATGAGTGACTGAAGAGGTAAAGCTAGTTGCCTTGATAACAAATGGAAATAAAATCGTAGATAATATAAAGTGAAAACATTCTTTTGAGATACACGAGCAAAAAGAGTATATTTAATTATGGAATATTAAAATAAGAATACTTTGAAATGTGGAATATTGGAATATGGAATCTGCCTCTGCGTAGGCTCTACCCGGGCTGTGCACTGCTCAAAGCTCTGCTCTGGCTTCACTCTTGCTCTGCCTAGGCTCTGCTCTGGCTATGTCAATTGCTCTGCTCTGGCTCTGCCCTCGACTCTGCTCTAGCTCTTCTTTGACTCAACTCTGCCCTGGCTCTTCTTTGGCTCTGCTGTGCCCATGGCTGAACTGTGGCTTTGCTTTGGCTCTGGTTTAACTCTGTCTATGTCTTCCCTGGCTCTACTTTGGCTTTACTCCACCTCTGCTCTGGCTCTGCTTAGTTTCCACTCTGTCTTTGCCAATAGTTCTGCTCTGCCTCTGCACATGTCTCGGTTCTAGCTCAACTCAGGCTCTGCTTCTGGCTCTGCTTCTGGCTCCGCTCTGGCTCAACTCTGGCTCCGCTCTGACTCAACTCTGATCTGCTTCTGGCTCTGCTTCTGGCACCGCTCTGGCTCAACTCTGACTCTGCTTCTGGGTCTACCTGGGGCTCTGCCCCTGGGACGGTTCTAGCTCAACTCTTGCTCTGCCTATGGCTCCGCTCTAGCTCAACGCTGCTCTGGATCTGCCTATTGCTGTGCTCTGGCTCAACTCTCTCGCTGTGCATATGGCACAGCTCTAGCTTTGTCTATGGCTCTGCTCTGGCTCTGCTATGACTATGCCCATTGGTCAACTGTGGCTCTCCACTGGCTCCGTCTATAGCTCTGCTCAATTTTGCGTCTACATAGACCCTGCTATGGCTCTGCTCTGGCTCTCATCTTGATCTGCCTTATGGCTCTAATCTGGCTCAACTCTGTCTCTGCGTAGGCTCTTTCAACTTGTCAACCACAAATAAATTTTTGCCTAGGTTAGCATCTGCTCTTAATTTGTATTTAAATTTTATCTCTATTTTGTTGCCCTTTTCAACGGCAATTAAATTATAGCATTTAGACCCAAAAGAATCCCTTGTCAGTTGCTCAATTAAATGCTGCAGCGTCGCTTTAATTATATTTTAACAAATATTAATAAGGCGTCTGCGCGCACACTCGCTCCACACTCGAAATTGTTAACAACTTCAATTAAATTATCAACTGGGCGGCGTTTAATTGCAAATGCACAAAAAAAAATTAAAATTAAAAAAAAAATAGAAGTGAAACGTGCATAAAAAATGGCTGAGGCAAAAGTTTTTGGCCGCGGGTTTAACTCAATTTAACTGTGAAAACTTTTGCCCGGCTGCTCGCTGGCTCTCTGGCTGGTTGGCAAGCATTAAGAATGCGGGCAACGCTTAACGCGGCTTAATTGTGGTCACAGGTGTCGAGGGCAACATTTTTATCGTTCTGTTCACAGTTTACAAAAAAAGTTGGCCTGCGCGCCATTATTGGGCAGATTGCAAGCCTGCCAGGGGGTTGAGAGTCCTTAGCGGGTGGGTTTCGTGCCTCTCTTTTTGTCTTTGCGCTAAAGACAATTTTTATGACCTTTGGCAACGACTGTTTGCAGAGCCCATTGAAATGGCTTTCTTGTGCCCGTTGAGCATCTTGTAAAAATCTGCAATTTATATTTGTGTGTGTTTGTTTAAGCCTCGTAAAAACATGGCTTTCGGGTAATTTGATCCGCTTCCACTGCCGGGTGGACGGCGGCGGCACAACCCTTTATAAACACGGTGCACTTTTCAGCGTTCGCATTTTATAATTGCTTGAAATATAATATTTTTTTCGCTTGCTAATTATTTTCGTATGCTCGTATTAATTTTACCTTTTATTTTGCGTTTTTCATATCGAAAGCCAATTATAAAAATTTAATTTTTGCACTTTGGCAAAATAGCTTTTGGCGTTCGTAATCCGATAGCCACAATTAGCGGGCGAGCGCAGAGCGTTTTAAGGCAATAAGCTGATTACGAAAAACAGATGATCGTGGGTGGGAATGGTTGGGTAAGGATAGCTGAGAGATGAGCGGTAAAAATATGTTAATAAATACAACATAGATTGAGTTGAGGAATTTTGAATGGCGAATGGGCGAAAGAAGAGAGAAGACAGAAATATATTAGCTAAAGATGTCGTACTTTTAGAGATTTGTATAATCAGAAGAAGATTTCTGTGAAGGCTAGAATAAAATATAAATAAATTGCGTATATTATATATGAGAATTTAGAGAGCTCAAGATTGATTATATATATTTATCTTAAGTGCTGTCCAATGTCTCTACTTAAAAATTAATTCATTAGCAAATTTGTTTTAGTATTATTTTTCTTGAAACGATTTTAATAAGAAAATAAATAAATAATAAAGAACAAATTATGATCATTTACATATTTTGTTTTTAATTTCTTTATTTTTAGTGATTTTAATTATTTATTGAATCTTTCTTATTTATGTTGCCTTGAATTGCCTCTGTGTTTATGTCTTTGAGCAAATTTTGCTCAAGAGTAAGTGGAACTGATAATAGTTATATTGATCTGTTAAATTCGAGTTGATAGCAAACGTGAGAGAAATTTAATTTGAGTTCGATCTGAAGGGCTGATCTAGTCGGTGCAACTGTTAAAATCTCTCTTTAGTTCGATCATACTGCTGCATAATACGAGGGCCTGCCATAGCTCCGCTTCAAGATTTGTTCGATGGCTGTTTGGCATGATGAGCTCTTTTTGTATGAGTTGGTGACGAACATGTCAATTGGAAAGGCTAGTCTTCACAATTGAAATTTCCGTATTAGGGATGTGTTTAAATGAAAATGTTTTGCTCTAATGTTTTCAGCAAGCAAATAGAAATAAAATATAAATTGGATTGAAAGCTCAACATGTGTGCATTCAATTAATTTACAATTAAGATTATTTCTTATAAATTCTAGTCATTTAAATAAATTTGCAACTAATAATATTGCCTATAAATTATGGCAAAAATGAGGTATTAATTTGAAAGCCAGCTTGCTGTGGGTTTCGCTATTTATATAGGTATTTCTAGCTGCTTAAGCTTATAAATCAATTATGTTTCACTTAAGAAGACAACAATCCCAAATCTGTCTGTCCTCCAGCCGTTAATCATGCTTTAAGGCACAATCCTTCAGCCATATCCGTTAAGCTGCATCTTATTGTGCCTAATTACCTTAATCAGTTTGGAAAAATCTTTAGCTGGTTATTTTAATTACATTTACACCTGCCACAATGAGGTCCGAGAGCTCTGCCATTATTGCGTCATTTGCGAATATGCATATAGCTATTTATATTTATGAGGCCGGTTGGCCGGCAGCCTCATGCATTATAATTCAATAATGTGCAACGCACTGGCGCTTGCCTTTTTTAATTGCTTTTCAATAACGCGGGCGAGTGGGCGTGGCATCGGAGCTGTTAAGCCGCAGGATAAACGCATGGTGAACGTGTTAAAATGTTATGAGCGAAGAAGCAGAGAGTCAAAAAAAAAAAAAAATAATCCCAGCCATGGCTAAAATATGCACGAAGTGAATGAAAAAAACGTTCACGCTAATGCAATTCGTTCGCACAGCGCTAATTTAAATTTTTGAGTAGTACGCGCAATAAATGTGCAACGCAGCAAGAGGGGCGGGCGGGGCTGGTGGGTGGCATGCAACAAATTGTTGCCGCGACCCCTCTCGACTTGACACAACAATGTTGTGTTAATGTTTACACATGTTCGTATGTACATAGCATGCATATGACACGACCAAAAATGCTGCTGCAGTAGTCGTCGCCCCACTCAACCGGGCACGGCTCGTTGATTTGCCAAAAGCAGACAATATTTACTTGTCCAGCTGGAGCTGGAGCTATAGCTATAGCTGCTCCCACTCCTGCTCCCACAACACTCTGCCATTCAGCACACAAAGTGCATCAGTTGCGCTGCGTTGCACTTTAGAGTGCATCGTCCTGCTGCCTTTTACTGACTGCCCGGCTGCCTGCCTGCCTGCCTGCTCGGGTGTCGATAGCAGCCTTAATTAAAATTAACATTTTTTGCACAAAACTTAACATGCTCCGGCCATGGGGATCAGGCCAGGCCACTAGTCCAGCTGCTTTTTACATTGTTGTCAGGCGCCCTTTTTGATTTTAGGCCAGAGTTAACTCAATTTGTGTTTGCATTGGGACTGGGAGTGGGAGTTGGAGTGGGCTGAGCATCCACACGCATTTCGATTGATTTTGATGATGGTTATTTAATTTGGAGCGTCAAGTGGGCGTTATTGATGCGGCTTAGAGTGCCAGAGAGCAGATCGTGTGGAGAAGAGTTTGGCGAGAGAAGGTGAGGCAATGCTGTAGGTTGTCTGGGTGCGAAAGGGAGGGAGGGAGAGGAACAGAGAAAGTTAATAGAAAAGTATGGAATTGTCGTACATGAGTGTATGAGTATATAAATATGAATATGAACATGAGGGAACGAGTACATAAATAATTGAGTATATGAATATATGAAAATATGAATATTTTATTAAACGAATATATGAATGTATGAATATTTGAAATTTAAAAAAATGAGTGTGTGAAAATATGAGTATGAATACGTGAATATATGAATATGAATATAAATGATTTATATATATATACCCATATTTGAGTATAAGGTATTGTACATTGAGTATAAAGGTATTCAAATACATGAATAATTTAGTATGAATATAAGTATATGAGGATATGAATATATGTGAATACTCAAAACGAAAAATAATGAATATATTTATACATCAATATATAAATATTTGTATGAGTAGATGAACATATGAATATGTTATGAGTATATTATTAAAGCGAGCTTATAAATATCTTATTAAGTGATATGAATATATGAGTATTAGTATATGAATATATGAATACTTGAATATTTGAATAATGAATATATAAATTTCGGAATATTTGAATAGTTGATAATTAATATTTCGAATATTATGTTATATTCATATGAATATATGATTAAATGAGTGTATTATTATATTAAATTATGAGTATTTGAGGATATGAATATTTGAGTATTAGTATATGAATTTAAAGATATGAATATATGAGTATTAGTGAATGATTATATAAATATATAAGTATATTAGTATATAAATATATGAGCTTGTTATTATATGAGTATATAAATATGTGAAAATATGAATACGTGAATATATTCATATATGAATATGAATATATGTGACTCATATACTTTTATTCATGTTATTATATGAATATAGAGTACATGAATATAAAAACATGACTATATGACTGTATGAATATGTGAATATGTGAAGAAATGTATATGAATATATGACTATATGATATAGATATGAACATGTGACTAAATGAATATATGAATGCCAAATTATGTGCCTATTTAACTCTATGAACAATAGTATAAAAGCTTATGTTATTTTATATAAAATAAAAGTAAAAACTGTATAATTTTCTGACTTCATTTAACCTTTGCCTTTTTCCTACTCCGTTAACTATATTTCACGTATTTTTATATAAGCATGTAACTGCTCAGCGCACCATTCCATGCCAAACATATATATATGTATATATATATATGTATATATAAATATATATGTTTACAGCCAGCTCATATTTCCATTTAGTTTATTTGACTTTTGAAAATGCATTTCCGTTGCACGAGCCCCGGCGGCGCTGCTGGTTCGCCGGCGCATGAGTAAATATCAATATTTACACCTTTAATTAAAAACGCTAACAAGGTTATTTAGTAGGTTGCAGGATGAACCGTGTGGAAATCAGCCAGGAAGTCAGCCATATAGCTGCACGAGCGTCGCGTCGCTGCGCCTCGCTTCCTCTGGCAAAAGCTTTTAAGCCAAAATACCAAAATGAAAATGTAAAATGTATTTTGTGGTGGAGGAAGCCTCCTCCACCTCCCTAATATCAAATGAGCGAACAAAGGTGTTGTGGTAGGCGAACAGCTTTAAGCTGAGATGGCGATGTAATAATATGCAAAATATAGTTTTTTTTGTTACTAGAAAGTAAGCAGTTGAGGCTTAAGTATAGGGTGGGGACGGATGACTTTCTAAGGATTTTACAGAGTGAAGTGAATAAATGTTATAGAGTATTGGTATTATAGGCATAAAGTTTGTATTTTTTCTTCTTTCAATCATAATGTATATGTATTCAATGAAAAAAACTAAATCCCATATATGCCATTCTGCCAGTCTGCTAGTTCTGCAGTCAGATTGGATAATTTTATCGTATGCTTATAATATAATTAAATATAGAGAAATAGTCAAAAAAGAAGTTACTTCTTACTTACTTTGAATATATAAATAATAATCTTTCAGAAATGTTTACTAAATCACTTCAAAGTCCAAGTATTGGCCGATTATAATATTTTGCACTGCTTGCTTGACTGCTTGCTTGCTCATGTACAATACATGCTGTAACAGATCGAAGCATAGTGGAGAGTGAAGCTACTTTAAAACTGTCTGCTAAGTATATTAAAGTCAAGCATATACTTTAATATAATATATATAATATCATATCTGTATATATTATGCAAATTGATCGAGTCAAATGTATGGAAAGAGTTTTCATATGCAAATTTATCGAATCATATATAATGCATGTGTAACTCTGATGGAAAGAGTTTTCGTATGGTCCCCATGGACGCTTTTGTCCAGTTGAACTGCAGCTGAGTGTATGAGTGTATGAGTGTATGAGTGTATGAGTGTTTGAGTGCTTGAGCGTGAGTGTATCTAAAATATTTGTCATAATGCACGTGGCAGTTGTCCACATTGCACAACACCCACTGCGTGGTGACATTCAAATCAGAGCGCCGCCCGCTGCATGTCGTTTAATTAAAAAATGCCCCAAAAGCATTTACTCAAACCCAGCTGAAGCAAAGGCTGAGAACGAGCTCATGCAGTTGATGCAGCTCATCTGGGTCTGTGTGTGTGTGTGTGTCTGTGTGTGCATTTTAATGAAAACGGAAACCAAATAATCGAGCGACGTTGACAATATCTCTGGCGGGGATCAGGCAAACGCAAATGGTCAAGCAAATGGCAAATTGAACAAAGCCGAAGGATTTCCATAATAATAAAGGCAGAGGCGAGCAAAAAAAAAAAGTGCAGCTCGCGAAGCGTATGAATTTAATGATTTAATCACACGCTGTCCCTGCGGCCAAATGCCACGCCCTGTTGACACTGCATGCGTGTCAAGAGAATTTGTCAAAAACATAAAAAAGTCTGCAAATAGCAGAGAAATGATGCAAGTGGCTCAAGGGAAATAACCAAGTGGAATTTCACTTAGCCACGGGGCATCTGCCCCGTTGCATTCGCCCGAAAAGTTATTGACTTTGGCGTTGCACTGCGTCGGCCGCGACTGTCAAATGCTGGCATGTGGTCAACATTTAAGTGTAATTAATGCCCGCGGCCCGGTCGGAAGTTGCATCGCCAACGACGCATTTCCGCCGCAGCCAAATAATCCACCCAATTCGGGATAGTAGCGGCGTCGTCTCTCCCTCTCTCTCTCACTCTTTCGTTGTCTATATTTGAAAATATGAAAAGCAAATATTGAGCTTAATTTAATTACAGCGCGAAATGCACATTGCGATAGCCGTGGGCGGAAGGTTGGAGGAGCGGGACGAGGCAAGAGGCATATGTATATATATTATATTTTTAAGGGGAACTACTGCACTTCGCAGCACTCTCAGAGCAACAGTTTCTTACTCTAGTTAGTGAATTCATAGAAAATATCGCTGTGCTTTGGTTTCAATTTAACAGAGTCCCAACTGTAGTAAGCACACAGTGAGCGAGCACTGGGAGAGCGCACTGCCATTACAATACCAAATCCATATCTAAATGCCGCTCTTCTCATATACATTTATAATAATTCCAAGAAATCTTTCTGGCCTTTCTCTGAGTGCTACACTGACACAAAATGTATATGTATTGTAAAAGACACTTTGTTTCTAATAATAAATGATGGCTGATATATTGACGGAAGAGTCTGCAGTGCACGCATATCTGACTCTAGTAAGAGTTACTTCAAGAAGCTATGAGCGCACGTTGAGTGTGGCCATTCAGTCCGATAATACTTAACGCACTCCTATAATACTTAGTCACACAATGGACTATAATATGTGCAATGGATACTTAAACATTTTACTATAAATATATATATTGTAAATTTAATTTTTAGTATATACAAAAATTGTTTTTAAAATGAAATTAATTTAAATTAATTGCTCAATTAATAAATGTTGTAAAATTAATAATAGAGAGTTGTACAACAGTAATGGAGGATAAAATATAAAACTGGACTGAGGCTAGTGAAGATTTTAGCCCAGGTTAGCAGCTAGCCAGGCGTTCTATGGCAAGCATGCTAGAGTCAAAGTATAGAGTTTGTGCTAATATGTGGTTTGATTGTTTGCTTATGCAGACTCCGATCAAATGTTTGCTTATATCGTGTTGCGCACTCAGCACATCTCTATCTTGTACTCATTTTGTTTAATTGACATTTGTAAAAACTCACTCAGAGCCAACCCCCATGCCGCCCCATGCCCCTTCAACTCAGCTTTAGAACTTACAATACTTAAGTAAAACTAATTGAACTTGAAGTTATTTTACACTGGAAAACTTAAAAGGCTATTCACATCAAACACAGCCACACCTCACATGCACTCACTCAGCAGCCCCTCCGCATGTTATTCCTTTGGAAACTTATTTCTTGGGTCTATTGAAAAGTGGTTTTTGGGTAATTAATAGTTCTGCCCCGCAGAACTTTTACACTTTGAACTGTCAGAAACTATATGCAAATTTCTATCACAAGTTTTCTTAGCATACCTTCTACTGCCTCTTATGTATGTATATAAAGAAAATTGGCTAACGCGTTGTAAATTGAATTTGTGCCGCATGCCACAAAATTTGCTTGTTCGCCGCCGCATGTGGCATAATTACAGGACGCTCGCCTCATTTCTAGTTGAGCCCCAGTCAATTAAACTCTTGAAATTCCGGTTTGCAATGCGCAAAGTTCTGGCTGAAATAGTTGCGGTTGCCTTTGTGCGATTGACAAGTTTCGATGTGAAAGAAAATCGCATGGAAAGTTGTCGAAATGTATTGCCTTTTTTTCCGCCCACATTTCAACCCTTAGGGAAACATATTTTTTCACAAAAGCTTGGCAAAACCCAGGCTATAACATTCATAATGATGACACACTTACCACATAAACCACACACACCCATAGAGAGCACTCGCACCCGCACAACAACCGCAGCAAACTACGTGCGGAGTGAACGCTAATGCCAAAGGGTTGGCCAAAGCTTTTTTGGCCATAGTCACAAAATGGCCACTAAAATGCACGCTAATGAGTTTCAATTACGAAGGCGTACAAAGCAGCGGGCGTGGCACTTAGGCAGCGTTTTTTATTGATGGTTGCAGTCGCTTCTGTTGTCAATTTGCGTAAATTTTCCCAGCGCCACTTTGATTGAAACTAAACGTTTGCGAGGCCTGAGATGGGCGTGGGAGTGGGAGTATGGGAATGGGGTTGCGTTTGCTTGATTTTAATTAAATTCTCGTGCCCACAGAACGGGCGGCAGCTGAGCCCCGTGTCAACTGGAGCGGCTCGTCACTTGTCGGCTTTGATTTCGATTCTTTTTGCCTTAGCTTTGTCTGTCGTAAACTTTTATGATTACAAGGCCGCATGTTGCAAAGCATCTTCTAAATGGTTATGGCGCCGCCATACAGTTTAAATAATTAATGCGTAGCGGAGTGTAGTGGCAGCAGTAGTAGTCGCGGTCCACAGCTATAATAAAGACCACGTTGACCAGACTACAAATAAAAGCGGGCAAAAGAAAGCAAGAAAGTTGCAGACATTGTTGAATCGAGTGCATTTCAATTCCCAAAACGATTATAAACTATGGTCGAGCTGTTGTCGGAGTTGCCAGACCGTCTGCAAATTTAATTTACAACTAACACAAAAAGTTAAACCGCAGCAACAAAAACGGCAACGGTTGGCTGGCTATGAGATACCCTAGAAAGTGTTGTAATTAAGTGTAGTAAGCTATGGATATAACAGGAGTTAACTGTACTACAGTTGATAGTCTAGTAACTGCTATTTTATGCACATTACAGGGTATTTAGCAATTCGAAATGTGCCGAAAAATTATGTTTAATATTAAATTATATAGAAAATTTAAAGAATTTCTATAAAATGTACGAAATATAAGAGATTGCATTGCTGTATTTGCTAATTATCATCTAGTATATGCACATTACAGGGTATTTAGATACAGAAATTCTATCTATAACATGTAATGAAATAGATAAAAACTATTTCTTACACTACTAAATATTTGAAATGAACTTTAGTGCAGTCTACAATTATATGCACATTACAGGGTATGTTGCAAATTAGAAAATTAGCTAAAGTAACTAAATTATAAAATAATATAAATGTAGTTTACTTAACAGTCTACTTACAGTCAAAATGCCCATTGAAAAGTAGTTATTGCCTCAAAGCTAATATACCCGTTTATTAAGGAGTATCCTAACAATACAAAAAAATAATAGATATAATAATCCTAAAAACAAAACAAAATATATATGTATATTTATCAGCAACTAGCTTAAATTCCTAGTACCACAGCGCACCTCACAGTCAACATACCCCGCTGTCAACCGTGTATTGCTATAGGGCATTTAACAACACAACAAGCTAACAAGTGCCACAAAGGCATCCAGTGGCGCACTTTGGCCCAAACTTTTTACTTTGTTAAAGACCAACTCGAAATTGTGCTCGAACTTTTGCACTTGGACACCTCGGCCAGAGAGCTGAAGACTCTCCTACGCCAGCTCTGCCCTTCCACAAATTAGCTACACAGAGTGTGCACAGCAAATTATGTTTATTATTACTTTGGCACGCAATTTGGGCTCTGCTCGGGCCAAGCGCATTTCCATTTGGGGCCACTCGCACTGCACTGCAACAATATGCAGCTGGAAATTTAAATTAATAAGCCGGAGTCCAGAATGCTGCTGCAGGTCGCGCGATGAGCCTCGTTAAGCGTCTGCAGACTCTGAAGTTGGCTACAATTTTGGCCAAGTTAGCTGCAAAGCGGGGCATTTCGAGCATCTTTGGCTCGCACTAAATTGCACTTTAATTGCACTTTAGTTGATGCCAGCCAAAAAGGCTAAAAACTTTGCCGTGTCCGTGTCTGTGTCCGGGCAAGTTTGAAAAGCTCTCGAAAGAGACAATGGTCTGCGAGACAGGAAATTGGTAATCATCATAAATAAGTGATTAAAATTAATTAAATTCATTTTTTGTTTTGTAAAGTTTTTTGGCAGTATCGAAGCTGGGAATAATTGAGAGTGCTCTTGGGTAGGGTATGCCTGACTGCCGGAGGTACTTTACTATTGTATACTGTCATCAGCATAGCTCATACTTCATGTTATCTATAACTATATCACTCAAGCTACAGTCGTAGTCGAAGTCTTAGTCTTCTCTTTAATTAAAAGTGATCTCTATATTCGCGTGTACATACACACATACACACATATACACATATAATTACACTTGAAATTTATATACAGAAAGGAATACACAAAAATTTGGCAACATAAGTTATTAGCTGAAAGCCATGGTCAATATTAGCTGAGCTTTACTGTCGACAGCTGCAGTTTGAGTTCCATTGACTCTACATGATTGCCGTTGTGTTGCAGGCCGCGCAGCCATTTGATATAGTCGGCGGGTATGCCCGACTCCTCGGCACCCTTCACGAGCACTTTGAGGTATGTCTGGGAGGGCTGACGATTGGGTGGCACCTCAACGTCAGCCGCAGTATGGGCGTGCACAATTGTCTCTGGCTGATTGCTCAGGTGGTAGGCGCGACATATGATTTCCTCATTGTTATTCAGTGTGTGAACGGGCACACTGATGGGTATATAGATGCCATGCGAAACACCCTCCTGACTGTGGGCATTGTTCAACTATTGTTAGTATATGGCAGAGTTAATGCAGCAGCCACTCATACTTATCCAAATCCTTGAGGTTGCACATATCTATCTCCCAAATGGCGCCGAACACATCGGTGCCAGGTGTGGGCACAATTGTTGCAGGTGCTCCCAGCCAGGTATTCGAGCCGACCCCTTGGAAATCGAGGCGGTAGTTCTGCAATGTCGGTTCTCAGTACATGAATATATACAATAATGCTTTGTCCACACTCACCTCCAGTTTGCCAGCGCCTATGCGACGTGCCGTTGGATTCTGTATGTGTATGCGGCGGGCCAACATATTGCTGCCGAAGCCAAAGTAGTAGAACTTATTGGCCATGTTTCAGCTGTTTCGTTGCAACGCAAAGTGCTGGCTGGTGTTCAGTTTGTGTATCTGTAAAGAGTTTCAAATATTTCGAAATGTGTATAACATATTACAATTTCATTTACACTGAACAAAAGTTATACGAAATGTGCGTGAATATTTAAAACATGTCAAATTTTAGTTTCGGTTTTTCAGTTATGATTAAGCCTGGCACTGCTTGCAGTGTGAGTAAGCAGTTCTATTGGTTGGCGACTTGGCTAAAGCTGGTTTATTGTTTCATACAATTTGTGGAGTATAAATAATTTAATTATTATTAAAATGAATTTATTTCATTTCATATTCCGTATGAAGTACATACATTAATAGTAACACTTCAGTTATATTTGTAATTATTCTTTTCATTCATAATTAACAACTGGCAGGCGTTGAAAGCTTTTGCCCTATCACAGCTTTTGCTTTCAATGTAATTCAATCAAACAGCTGCATTTTATTGTGAGTAAATAATGTTTTCTACTTACGTGTTCTTTAAAATTAGTCTATATTATATTTACATATATACATATATATATATGTATCTATATATCTGTCTATTTCATTTACTAAGAATAGTATTTATTAATTTAAAATTTAATCGTCACTTGATATAAATATTTTGTTTACGCGTGGCTGGCACAGCTGACTGTAGGCGACTGACTTTGACAATGAGAAAGCTAAAGCAAGCGAGCAAAGCTTTTCATACTACACAACAAAAACTTGTTTCACTTCTCTCTGACTGAAGTGTATTTAATAATATCGTAGAATTTTCAGAAGTTTGTTAATATATAAAGCTTATCTTTTATATTATATTATATTTATGTAATATTAATAATTTAGATAATATTACATAACATAATAATACGTTTTGTATCTGAAAATAATATACGTCCAAATATACATATACTCGCTATTATTATTGAAATATTATAGTTATTATTATTAATATAAATAGTGTACATTTCCTCTGATAAGAAAGACCAAGATTTTAGTTTTCTTAAAACAGATAAGAAAATCCAACTATTCCCATTTTTGCTTAGCTCTGCACTGTGATATGCAATGGGTTGCGCACTTCACTAAAATATTGGGAAGCCATTTGACACCTTCACAGCAGTAAAGCAGTTCATATTTGACCACCGCTTAAAGTCAAAATAATTTGTACTCAATGATTGAAACTAAATCGCTTGTACTAAAAAAGACAATATTGAAGATAGTTTTATTAATTTAGCAAATTTTTAAATTCTTATAATAAATCCTGATTACAAGGATGGCTACAGCTGACATTGATAATCAAAAAATACCTGCTTTACCAATTGGTTTGAGTATTGACTAACATTTGGGAACAGTTTATTGCAGAAGTTTGACAGCTATAAAGCAGTTCAGTTTTGTTCACAGCTAACAGCCTTTAGCTAAGATCACAACCACAAGTTAAGTTTTTCAAATTCCAATAATTTATTTAACATTCCTTAACTCTCTTTGATTTATGACACTATTTTCTACAATTTCACTGATTCCAATTCTAAAAGCCGTTCCATTTCCTCTGATGTTTTGTTATTATGTTTAATATGTTTCAACCAATTGACATACTCCCGCGGAATGCCACTCTCAATGGCACCTTTGACTAGCACCTGTAGATAGGTCTTGGAAGGCTTTCGGTCCTCAGGCACGACAACATCCTCACAGCCGTGCACATTGCCCTCAGGCTGCTGCACCAGAACATAAGCTCTCGCGGCGATCTCCGTGCCATTGCCATTCAGCTGCACAGCCACCGTGATGGGCCTGTAGAGGTTCAGGTGTACGCCCTCTTGGCTGCGATAAGAATACGATAAGACAAGTCAAATATTAATTCCCGACTGTCCACTCACTCGTCAATGTCCGGCAAGTTGGTCAGCTCAATGTCCCACAGCGTGCCCCAGGTGAGCGCATCCTTCGTCGGCACAATGGTGGCCACTGCGCCATTCCACCTGTGCGACGATATCGTGGCAAAGTCCAGTCGGTAATCGGCCAGCGTTGCGGGCCCCACTAGCTGGGCGGTGGGATTCTGGATGTGAATACGCTTAGCCAGCATATTGCTGCCGAAGCCAAAGTAGTAGAATTTGCCATCGTGGGCCTCGGGCAGCAGCTGACTTACATCGACCTGAGCTCCGCGAGCTGCCACCAGCAGAAAGATCAACGCAATTATTGTGTTCATTTCGATTGAATCATAGACAATTCTGTTTCCTTTGTGTACTGATTGTTGACAACCTGCGCAAAGACCTGTTCAGACTTGACTGTGCTCGCCGAAATTTATTTATTTACGTTTTCGCTACATCGCTAGACTTTTATTCAAACTAAAAAGTGACAATGAAAACCTGAAATCGCATCGTGCCGACTACCGAATGTCCTTGTTTAAGTGTGAAATACATAGAGTGGGGCAGATATACATATAAGGAATGATAAAATAATCTAATATTTGTGGAATTTTAATTCTGAATGGAAAGTTGGAAGAGAATAACTTAAGGGAAATGACTGCTATAGGAGGTATGTGATATAGTAAAGGATAGCATGGCTCGGCCAGACGAACTAACTCTATTGTTGCTGCAGTTTCGGTTTAGGCCACGCCTATTATATAGCTGCTAACAAAACCTGCAAGTCCTGCATGGCCATTTTAAATTGGTACAGAGTATAAATCGAGTCGACAATGCCCAATAGACCCGATTATTGCTGTTGATAATATTTATATATATATATATTTGATAGTCTTTGCCACGCCTCCATTTAAATAATCTGGGAAATAATTTGCGTGTTAAAATAATATACAAGGGTAATCTTTGCATTATCATTTTATTCATTCAAATATATATAATGTAGGGCTGTTTTGTTTGCCATATAAATGTAGCATAAATAATCTTGTATTTATTGCGACTAATGAAATACAAGATTATTTATGCTACATTTTTATGGCAAAAAAAAAATTGGGTGAGTCTGCACCAGCCCTATATTATATTTATATTATACTTGAATGAATAAAATGCCAATGTAAAGGTAATATATAATAATATATAATATATATATATATATATATATATATATATATATATATATACATGAGACTTAATCTCTGCTTAATTATTTATTTTCATTTCTATGAAAAGTCAAGCTTTCTATAGTTTTTTTTTTTTAGTTTAATAAAAATAAATTCAAATTTATTTTTAAATTTATTTATTTTTTATTTATCTTACTTTTTATTTATTTATTTATTTTATTTATTTATTTATTTTAATTTATTTCTTTGATATTATAATTGCTAATTTCTGAATGTGAAATTTGCAAATTTAATAGATTCCAGTTTGGTTGAATATTAATTAGCAAATCAATATTTTCCGACTATTTATAAATTCATTTAAAATGTCAGATTTTTTTTCTTTTTTTCAAATCAAATCACTTTATTCTGCTTTATATCTGCTTTTTCTCTTAAACTCAAATGAGCTGCATAATGTTAATTGCGTGTTTACTGAGAAGTTTTATGCTAGACGCGACCAAGCGACAATCACAGACTGTGCTGCTGATCATCAGCTATATATGTATATATGTAGGTTAAAAAGAGACAATTGTAGCGCTGTGTCAAAAATATTCCCATAATGCTCGAACTACGAACGACGGCTTCGTAGCAAGGCAGAGCCGATGCGCTGCGATGAGAGTGTGAATAAGCATGCTTCAGGTGAGAGACAAGCGGCACGAGGCCACTGGCGCTCTTAGATTAAAGTGCTGATCGTGGCGCTGGCGACGATTGTTCTGCTGGTGACTAATTTAGATTGCAGAAGAATCATAATATATTTCGACAAGATATAGAATTATATTCAACCTTAACGTAGAATTAAAAGACAATAGAAAGTTAAATTTAAAATTTGCATTCAATTTTTTATTATTTATTTTAATTTAACTATATGGTTACATTACTGCCTACTAGACCAATCTTCTATGTTTTCCATAGCAATTTCGCGACCTTTCTTATAGATTAATCACTTTTAAGCCATAGTTCACATAACGTAGCTGGACTTAGCCCAAGCTCCTTAGTATTTCAACTTCCACTTTCCAATGCCCATTTAAAGATAAATTTCCAATTAATATTAAATATTCCCATACTCCATTGACATGGCACGGTAAAGACCTGTGGTTTATGAAGCTCGCAAGCTATCCGACCGTCGACAATTATTTTGACAGCTATTTGGGTTCAGCAATTTCTTTGCAGCCAGTGAACAGCAAATGCCGTCAAATTGCGGTGCCAGGAGCCAGGAGCCATGTGAAGAGTTCTCCGGCTGCTTCGGCATGTTTGTGGCATGTGCAATAGCCGAGGCGACCCTCCCAATACACACAAACCATAAATTGTAACGAGCATGTCAAGTGGTCGACGCATCGTCGACCGAGGCGAGGCGGTAGCTAGCGACAGCGATGTCGACGTCATTATATAATTGACTTCATGATGTTTAGCTATCTTGCAGTTTATTACTGAATTGTCAGTGATAGCCATAATGATAGCGCCATGCAGCTGGCTGACACCATAAACGTGGCTAATAATAATGCTGATGATGTAGTTGTTGTCGTTGTTATTGTGGCTAACGGGTCAATCAGTTGGCCAGAGCTGGCAAAACATTCATCCATCAACTCAAGTGGCAGTCAGCCACAATGGCGTATGCGTAATTCAATCCAACTCGACTCGAGCACAATATGCGTATTTGCATTTGGAAATCAGTTAAGCTAAAACGTTTATTTGCTATATTTTCTTATAATTATAAACCTAGATTGCACGTCCATTAGCCAGCGTTTGTTGTTTATGCAAAATTGTTTAAATAGAATCTGCTAAAAGCTTAGCATAATTTTCGTAAATTACTGCACGTATACCGACGTTGATTGCTGGCACTCACTCAGCTCAGTTGTGTTTTATTCATATCTACCTGCCTGCACACTCATCTCACCTGGGCATAACTTACGGCAACATTTTCTTGAGCACATATTTTCTTATAATTCTTTTCCCTCTCGTTTTCATTCGCTTCCTGTTCAACACAATTTTTGCACGCAAATATTTGTCAGACTGAAACGCGTCAAGCTGACGAACTTCTCTTGGCAGTTGAATTGCACAAGTTAGCAACACACTCAGGCTCTCTCTCTCTGCCTCTCTTAGCCACACCACCAGTCGCAAGAAATCAAACATTCAAACTTAACCCGGCGCCGCCGAGAACTTTGTTTATATTTGAAATGCTTAAATTGATTACGATATTGTAACAAGACTTTACAATTATACGCTTTCTGCCGATGAGCAGCTTCTTAGCTGGAGCACAAAGTATGATGCATGCAGTTAAATATTTTAGAATATTTATTTCTAATAATATTAATATATTTTTGTTTATATATTTATTTATTTTTTAAATATATATTCTTTTAATAAATTATATTTTCATATAATAAATACATATTAATAAAAAAATACAATTTTGAATTTAAGTTAAATTTTAAAAAATTATATTTCAAATAAACTAATTTTTATAATGAAAGAAATGTTTCTGAAATTAAATTAAATATATTTATAATTTTTTTTTTTTTATTTTTTTTTTATTTATTTATTTATTATTATTATTATTATTTATTTTATTTATATAAATAAATATATATTTATATAAATATATATATATTATTATATATTAAATAAATAATATATTAAATTTAATAAAATATTAAATTGAGTGCATTCTCTATCAAATAAATTATTTGAACTAATTGATTTATAATTTGACCAATATCCTGCCACTCAACAAATTTGCCTTTGTCAGGGTATTGCCATGTTGTATTGAAATTTTGATTTTTTATCTATTGCGAAAAACGAGAAATTTAATCCGTTTACTTGGCAAATTTTCTGGTGAGTTGTGGATTTTTGGTTTTTGTGGCTCAATCATTTTAATGGCAGTATCGTGTTAGGCCTTGTACAAAATGTATCCAATAGATACACGCACACACACAGAGAGCCCATGACTAAAAGCTTTGCCTGCCTCTGCATAGTAAATCTGATTTAAAGATATGAAGTTTTCGCCCTTATGTGTTTTGCACTTTTACCTGGCTTAAAAATGCTGAAAAGATGAGCAAAAAAGCTTGTGCAAAATTGCAAATATTTACATGTAGATGCATTATTTTTTGTATTTATCCGTTTTTTGCTGGCCGTGCAGCAATTTGAGTAAATTAATTGGTTCACGCCCTGTTGAGTAGGAAATTTAGCGTTAACTCATTTGAATGTATGAGGGCAGAAATATAAAGTAAATAGCACTTTAATTCATTTCAATTGAAACATAAATTTATGCAAATAGAACTATTAAAAAATTTGTTCTAAAAAAAATGTCATAAAATATTTATAATATACGTTTAAGAATTTGCATAATAGATGCTGCAATTATCTGTGAATAAAATTATCGAGCAGGCAACAGCATAGGTATGCAGCGACACGATATGTGCCTTATAATCAAATTTTATGCTCGAGCCCGTTGAGCTGCTGATGCTTTCGCAACAAATATCTATCAGAAGCTAAAGTGAAAGCGAGTATCTTTTTTGTATTTCGCATGGCGAGAAGCTCGCAGAAGCGTAAAATCCATTTATCATTTGGCTTCACTGTGTTGTGTGTGTGTGGGCGTTTGTTTGTTTGGGTGTGAGAGGGTGACAGGCGAAAAGCTAGCAAAGACACCTGATAATATTTACATACTCAAAAACTAGCACTAACAAATGTCGTCAGCTGAGAATGGGATATAAGACAACGCGACATATTATGGCTTGATATGGATATAGGTATATAGCCCAGCAGGAGACTGCGGCATGAAAAAGCTCCTGTTTGAGCAGGTCTAAATGGAATATGAATGGTATTAAGTGAATGAAGGCTAGAGTCATATAGACTGTTTATAGCATAAGGATTAGAAGAAATATTTAGAGGCTAAGCTCGCAGACGGGTTTATGGCAGTAATATGTGAGCTCTAAGGGCTCTCTGTTAACTGTCATAAATCGAGATTTGAGTACAATAAGTGATATATTCCTAAACTACACTCTTTAGGCTATGTCTGCAAATGTATCCAATCATCATATAGCAAGACATATCTCTGCTGGAGTTTCATGCAGCACATTTCACTTTACTACAAACTCTATAACGTAAGCAGAGAATTCAATTGATTTGGCATAAGGCCAAGCAGTAGACTCCAAATTCTTGCTGTGATTTAACATGCAACTAGACTCACACACACATATACATTCACTCAAAACATATATATATATATATATATATATTTTCATCTAATGTTTATGAATATTTAAGGATGTATTTCGTGGATGCTTTGCTGCTCGCTTTGTTTGCATTGACTACCGATGACTGTGATCATTGTGTGCTCATGTGTGCGTGAAACTTTGCCAAGATGGGAACGACAAGGTCTGACAATGCGCCCCAAGCCATAGCCGTATAGATAACAGCGAGCACGATGAGGGGGAGCGCAGCGGGAGTCATATATATGAATATTCATATATATATATATACTATGTGTACATTCGCTGCGTCCAACTCAGCTTGAACTACGCTAAAGCGTTTGACAATGCTGCTGCCATACACAAGTCGCTCAAATTGCATTTAATTGGGAATCGAACGAGATGTGTAGCTGCAAATTCGATTAATTAGGAGCGAGAAGTGGCAAGTTGATATCGTGTGTGTGCCAGACCAGAAGTAAGCTCTATTAACACACTTTCCGCTGCAGCATGCTGAGCAGGTAAACACAATCCCGAAATACCATAATATTCATTATGCAGTTGGCTCTTGTTAGCTGAGTCAACTAGTTCTACTTCTCTTCGCTTTTTCAAACAGCGCCTGCCTGCCTGCCTCTGAGGGTGTGTGTGTTGTCTACATAATAATGTTAAGAGCGCGTGCATGTGTGCTTACACTTTGTGGTGGTTTATGCGGCCGTGTGGTGCGCGCGTTGGCGGTGCAAACATTGCGGCAGCCACATTATTAATAAGTCATATAAAAACTTGAGCCAAAATGCAGCGGCTTGCAATTAATTAACATGTGGCTGAACTTCACTTAATCAGCTCTGCAGCGCTGACTTAAAACGTCCCAAGAGCAAGAGCGTAACATGCAAATTCTTACAGTAACTGGCGGAAGTTTACGTTTAATGAAAAAGCAAGGCGAAACTTGCAGCATAAAATGTGGATATTTTGTGCGCAAAATTGTATTTAAAAGATTTCATTAAGTATACTTTATGGTGTGTGGAGAGAAGGCGAAGACATTGTGGAGGTGCTTAAAAGAAATTATGTGGGAAGTATAGATACGATGATAGAATGCTAGATAGAAACATGTAACTATATAGTAAATATGTTGAATGTAGGTATATAGAATGGAACATAGAATGCTACACAGATCTCTATGTATGTATAGATATTTCGCTTTAAATTTGTAAGTAGATAGAGATGAAAGAGATTGGGACAATAAATGAATATGAAGATGGAAATATTAGATAAATAATTTAATAAAATAGTTTTATTTAGTAATTAAATATTTTTTAAAAATAAATATATATTATATATAAGTACATGAATAATAAAATGATTTAATAATTCTTAATATAATTAAATATTTTAAATAATAAAAATAAAGAAAATAATTAATTATAACAAATAAATTGGTAAATATGTAATCAAAAAAAAAAAAAAAAATTATTCTCCGATACAAATACTAAAAAACTAAATATCAAAACTGATATTATAAAAGTCTGTTGTTTATATATGCATGTTTATACCTCCCAATTGTGGCTCAGCCTTATGTGCCTTTCAACTATGACTCAGTTAATCCAACCAATACCAACAAATACCAAAACGCATAAATCACACTTACATACTGTCATACACATACTTTTAGCTCATACTGTACCACGACTGCAGTCAACAAAAAAGACTTCAAACTGCAAGTTTTCCCATTCCCATTGCGCAGAGCGTGTCAGACTTGGCACAGGATCCCACTGGGAGTTCAAGCCCAGCCAAGTGCCTTCAATCTACACGCACAAGCTATGCTTGTATGGCAAATCTGATAATAAGCCAAATATCTTTAAGGCTTAAAAGCAATTGTTAATCATTTAGAAATCTGGGATTTTGTTAGCTCATTTTGCTTTGTCCACGCCCCATATCAAACTGTAGTGTTTCAAGCTTTAATAGCTTCGCTTTGAATTTCATGCCTGCCTTGTTCTCGTCTAGACCAATTAATAATATTTCGTGTCAAGCTGAATATTAGACAAAAGCACCGAAAACATCACAACAATAAACAAATTCCCCAGAATTTGTTCTATGTCAAATGAAAACAACAAAAAAAGACTGAAATAAGTAGGCGAAATGTCTGGCAACGAAGTGTGAATACGCTAATGGGTTATATTATGGGAAAATATATTTAAAATTATTGAAAGTCTAATCAAATATGTAATATACTTCGTTGAGGCAACAATAATGAAGAATCTTTAAAGATATGTTTCTTATGTAGATTATATATGGTCTCAATAATAGCTTATACCATGAGCTAACTACTTATAACTACCATAGAGAACCAATAATAGTAAATGATTGCAAACAGTATAAAGCTTTATATAACAATCTGAACATATTAATAAACATGATATCCTATTAATCTTATATAGTCTCAATGATTTCCAATAGATAATATAGCTGATCAATGATATTAATGAAACTATAAATTAAAATCTCAGGATATTTTACATAGACAAAATATTATAGTCATATTATATCAAATCATATCATCATGTCATATATCATCATATCATATATCATCATATCATACATCATCATATCATAATCATCATATCATATCATATCATCACATCATATCATCATATCATATCATATATAGCCTCAATGATATATATATGTCCTTAAAAACCTGAACCACTCCGAAAGAGCACAGCTCCAGGCCTGGCACTTAGTGTCTCTGCCCGGTCTGTGCCCTAAAATAGAGATTAATACGCTGATTAGGGCGCAGTCAGTGCAGAGTTTTAATTAGTGGGGCCAAACTAAATTGAGCTGTCAAGAGTGCGAATAGGGCCTTGAGCCGGGTTCAAGGCATAACCATCATAGATTCCGCGCCGAGCCAGAGGTTAGCTCTAAAGTGCTCCCAATTGATTTCGGAGTGTTGGCAAGGCGATGCGCAATCTTCTACATTTAGTATTTAAATATTCTGGTAATTAAGGACGTTATGGGATTGCGTGCAATGGCCAACTTCGTTCACCAAATAAAATGTTGGTATTAAAATTTGGTCGCAGCGCAACTCAATTAGCCGTCGCACGGCTCGACTCGGCTCGCCTCGGCTCGTGTGGCGGCCGGCGCTGTAAACTTGTTACTACTGTGCTGCGGCCACGCCCATGACGTGGTGGCACCTGGACAGCACCGCAATATGCAAACATTACACGAAACGCTTTTGGCTTAAATTAATTTATCACGTGCCGAAATAAAGCGTCAACTGTGCCCCTTCCCCCCTCCCTCACGGGCGTCGTAATTAATTGAATTTCAAGTGCCAGCGCCCAAAAAACGCAAATCTAATAATTAACAAAATACCGTTGCGGCGCCTGTTAACTGTAAATTTAATTTAAGATTCAATTCTATGGGCAACCTCAACTTAATTCGTAGATAAATGCATATCTAATGCTCAAAAATCGATAACTTCTGCCTCGAGCCTTTTTAATGCCCTCCAGAGGCTGCTTACGCTACATGTTTACTTAATGTTGCCTTCTTAAGAGCTTCTCCTTCATCTTGTTCTTTTTGCTGTCATTCATTAACTGTTATGCTGGGGTAATTACGGTCCATCACGTAAGCCCGTGCGCTGATGGCGGCGTCGAATGGCCACGGCTAGCAGTCGAACGGTGCGTATGAGTAATGGTTGAAATAAATATAAGGCCCAGCCGAATAATCAGTTTAATTATGTGCACAAAAAGTGCGGAATAGACGGACAGATGCTCTGTAAACAGGCAAGGAGTTGGTAATGAAAGGGTATAGATCTTTTTCCAGGTTAAATATAAGAAATATATATATATTTAAAAATAAAGAAATATATAAAAGAATATTTAAAATGTGGAATAATGAAGTAAGAAATTCTTTTATTTTTTTACATTTTTGCTTATAGTAATTGTAGTCGACATTGAATAAAATATTGAATATATTTTAATTATATAGTGTTAACGTATTTTAATATATAATGTTATTAAATTTGTATATATAATATAATTTAAAAACAAATTTTTTATTAGATTTTAATTCATAATATAATATAATACATATATAATATTAATTTATTTTAATATATATATTGTATTAAAATATTTTAAATATATAATATTCATATATTTTAATAAACAATATTTTTATTTTATATTTTATTTAAATTTTCAACATCAAAGTTAATCTTAATAATAGAAGAATATAATATATATATATTAAGTATATATATTTATATTTTTTGTATACTAAACTGGTGTCTCGAAAAGTAACCTATTCAAAAAATGTTGGTTTGAAACCCGATTTTATGTGAAAATAATAAAAAATTCAGAATCAGTTCATTTTCATTTCATAAGGCAACCTTTTGTCTTGACTATGGAATCGCAAGTTGCCCACATATGACTCGCCGGCATTTTTCTACACTCCTGAACAAAAGCTTTCTCTTAGGCATCCTGGGGCTGTTCTGTTTTTTAATTCGTTGTTCTCCAAAATGGCCGAGAGTATAATAATCCATTGAATTGGCATCTGGTGAAATCGAGAGCCATTGTGTTGTCGAAATAAAGTTGGCAACGTTGTTTTTCTTCATTCAACTGAAATGTTTGTCTGCCCACGGCTTCTTCCCGATAATAATTCGCTTTTCCCTTGATGTCAAGCTCAATGCAAACAATTGGAATAGAGACCTTTTGCGATTTTACAGCGTCCCAAAACATTATTTGTACTTTTTCATATACTTTGTATATGACATTTGGATTAACATGATAAAGTCGACTTAATTTCTTATATACATTAACTAATTGAATATGCTGTCAACACAGAAACATCCAAAAGCAGTAAAAATACTCGAGTTGACCCAACTAGGAGATACCCTAACCACTGAGCTGAGTTGTTGTGTTAACTTCTCTGCTGAGTTCGATAAGTTCATATATAATAATGCAAATCAAGACTGTTAGTCTGACTGACTGTGAATATATCTATCTTATAATGCCCTGCCTCTTTCTGTTACATACTTTCCAACCAAACCGAAATTCCCATCTTCCACGAGCTCATATCATATAATTAATATATATCCTCCTCTGCACATCTGCAATGTACAAAGCGAGTAGAAAAAGGCACATAAAAAAAAAGCCAGCTTGAGCACAAATCTGCTGCTGAGATGATATTTTGCTGTTATTTGGTCTGCTCGTCGCATTTGGAGTCTCGGCATTAGGCAGAGCTTTTAATTACCGAAAAGTAAAACCCGTTGAGTGCCATTCGATACGTATCTCGAAGGGTGCGTTGGATAATTGCCGTCTAGGATTTGAAATATCACAAGCAATTTAAAAGTTGGACGGCCATAAAATATAATGTCTAATTTTAGTGTGGAACTTTTTTAATTGTTGTGTTAGGCAGCTAATTTATGCATTAGCATAAGCTGCCAAAAAGGTTGCGGCATACTTTCGGGCGACATTTAATTGCTTAGTCAGCCAGCCTGCCTGACCCTCAGAGACACCTCTTGATATACTCAGCTAGGTGCTGCGAATTGTCGAAACGTGTTCGCCAGCCACTTCAAAATTTAATGACTCAAATTTGCTCAGACTCAAGAGTTGAATTGGAATTCAAGAGCATAGACCGCAAAGCATTGGCTTGTCGAGTGAAATCAGAGTGTTTGTGTCCCATGCATATCTTTCTACGTTCAGCAATATATGAAATCGATTTTGTCGACTTGTCAAGGACATGTCTTAGATTTCTCACATCACTTACAAACGTCATATGTCATAAATGTTTTCATAAAATTGAGGCCAAATGTTTGGTTTGTTGGCATAAAGCAGAAAGTGGCGAAGTAGGGGCGAGGGTTTGCTGTTTAGCTATGCAATTTGGTTTTGGTTTTGGTTTTGGTCCACCCTAACATACTATATATCTAACATTCAATTTTACATCTACTCTGCACTTAACGTCTATTTACATTCAATTTATATTTTACAGCATTCGTCATGCTTCGTAACTACTTTGTACTGTGCAATGCCCACTCAAAGTGCTTAGGTAAGTGGTCTCTAAAGCTTAAATACTCTTCTGTATAGCATGTTTAATTTGTTAACATTGTGAATTATTGCGGAGGTGTTTTTTAGTGTTGCTCTGACTAAGATATTCGTATTATTTTCCTTACGATATTCGTGTAATTTACTATACGATATTCGTTTATTATGTGATATGATTTATGATACGATATTCGTTTTATTTAATACACGGTTTACCTACTATACGATATTCGTTTTATTTAATACACGGTTTACCTACTATACGATATTCGTTTTATTGCGATACGATATTCGTTCAACTTATTATACGATATTCAATTTGCTTTTATTTATAATACGATATTCGTATATACGTTTTACGATATTCGTACTGACTATACGACATTCGTTTTAAGGCGCTATACGACCTTCGTTGGTCAATACGATATTCATTTTTCTTGCTATACGATATTCACTTTTTTTAATGTGTTTTATTTACGATACGTTATTCATTTTATGTCGATGGTTACTATACGATATTTGGCTTACTTACTGTACGGTATTTGTTTTATTTGCACTACTATGTGGTTGTGCTTAATATACGATATTCGTGACTCTTACCCTACGATATATTCTTTTCTTTAATATATATTTTACTTATGGTACGAGATTCGTTTTATTTGGGACACAATATTTGCTGATCTTATATTTGCTTGGTGCAGGTATTCGCCAGTCGAGTATATTAATTGAACTTAAGTTAAGCAGCGCCCGGAGCTTGCTTTACGCATTTAAAAGATAAAGACTTGTTTATTGCTTTGCTAACTACAAACCTTTGAAAGCTATCTAAGCCAAAAACTTTAGCTGGTGCCCCAGGCGATGCATGGGAAAATTAATTGTTTCGCATTCTATGAATACCTCTGGCCCAGTCTGAATTGAATTGAAACATTTACTCTATTAAATACATTTGATTTCAGTGCATTGTCTATTGAGCGTGTTTGCATTTCAGCCATGTCTTCGGCAGGGGAAATTGATTTGGCTTAAATATTCTGCTGTACAAGTCAGCCGCAGGCCCTGGCCTTGCCTTGCCCCAACATATTGAGCTGAGTAGTCTCTAAGCTATGCAACTTTGTAGTTAAGTGTTAATTTCGTGTCTGCAGCTGGATACCTTGAGGATATTTAGTTGTTTTTAACACTTCAGCACATTCTGCCACTTGACCTTCAGCCCGCGCGACCCACTTCCGTCTTCCGTCTTTCGCATTCAATTACTTACAGCCATCCGTTCGGTGTTCGCTTTGGCAGGCTTCAATCAATTTCCATTTTCAAGACGGCTGACTGGCTGGCCTCTGTGGGACGGTGGTGCGCTGTCGTGTGGTGGGTGGCTGGGCATACTCATTATGCTGTCACCTTAATAATTATTTTGGCATTTCGCGTAACATTTAATTATGCTAAATATTTTCGTTTCCAATTTAAACGGGGCCGCAGGTACATGGCCCGAAGCTGAGGCTCTGATTTTAGCTAAGCTCTGGCCTTTTGTCTGCTCGTTGCCAGGCTACGGGCCACGCACCACGCTCCAGTGGAGGCAAGCCACTGTTAACCGTACTTTAGCATTGCAATTTTGTATCTCGGCAAAACTTACAAGCCAAGAACAATGTGAACAACTCGGCCAGCTGAACAACTGTGCAACTAACTGGCATTTCTTTCTATTTACTTTGTAATATTTGTTGTTGTTGGTTGTTGCTGGTTGTTGTTGGCTGTTGCTTTTGTTGTTATTGTAAATGTTGGGTGTTTACTTAGCGGCTTCTTTTGTGTTCGTTGTTTTAGTTGATTTTGTAACAGGAATCGGCAACATTTTTCTGCACTGCCTTTTGCTTTCCCTTTTGCTGTTTGCCAATTGTGTGTGTGTGTGTGTGTTTTTGTTGCCACCCACAGCCAGAGTCAGAGGCAGCCAGCCAGGAAACCAGGCTAACCAACCAACAAACCAAAACCAAACCCAACTGAAACTAACCAACGAGGCGTTGCTTTAATTGGGTTCACAATAAACTCTGTAGCTGTAGTTCGCTTTTTGCTCTGTGCACGATTAAATAAACATTTACACTCGATTTAAATGCACACACACCATTGTGTGCCTGTGTGTGTGTGTATAACTATTTGGAGCATTTGTTGTTATTTGTTATTTGAACTGAAATCTGCACTTAGTGGGCATTAAAACTGAATGATCCAAGGCAAAAGTAACTTGGCATATTACACACAAATTGTTTCGTTAGTTCGTCTCTTTTGCACTGGCATTCAAATCTATTTCGCAACTATCTAATTTAATTAAGTCGAAAATGATTAAGGTTTAATCGTGTGCTAAGCTTTGTGTTTATCTAATGAGAGTGCATTGTTCGCCTGTGCGCAGATAATTGTTGAAAATTGTAGTGAAAGAGGAGAATGTGTTTGGGAAGTGGGGTGAAGGTATTTCTAGAGTGATATATATATATGTGTATATAATATATAAATATTTATAGCATATATCATTTGTAGAATATTGTTTGAAGGTCCCCTCAAGGTTGAATCAGATTTCAAGCTTTGTGTTTATATAAAGGGCATTCATTGTGAGCTTCTGCTATTTTATGTGAGCTGGGACTATGTTAGCACTGATTTCTTATGGATATATGAATACTAACTACAGCGATCTATACTGAGCTGATTGTTGCTTTACAGAGCGATGCCTGATCATACCCAATATCACACTGTCTTGGTATTTATATTATTTTATTAAAAACATAAAGTCAAAATGGTATAAAGTCAGCATAAAAAGAATTACAAAATTAAAAGACTCTAATGCCAAAGACTTCAGTTATATAATTTAAAATCGATGAATATCTATAAAGTAGTTAAGCGATAACAATTGGGAATATTTATCGATTATTTGAAATTAAATCGAACTGCGCGTGCTTTAAATTATCCCACAACATTAATTATTCAATTATTAAATATTATTAAATAATAAATTAATATTAATATTAAATAGAATAATAATACATTCGGACAGGCAGACAGCCTGAACAGAAGCAAGAATATATATATATGATCATGATTAGTATATATAAACTTTTTTATATACTTTCTGAGCTCCTTTTGCCTCTTACATACATTCGCACATAACCAATATACCCCGCTTGCCCATTCTCATTCTCAATGGGTTCAGGGCATAAATATAAACCAAGGCCGCTTGTAACATAAGATGAGAATACAAGGGTAAACATCTTTGCCTAGGCAACGCATATTAGGTAACTAGAGCAAGACCCTTCCAAAGGCAGGAAGTTCTCATTCTCGTGCTGCTGTTTACTATTGAAGACTATAATTCCAAGCAATGAAGTGGTCTATACACATATGATATCTAATATATCTCAAAGCTCTCAATCGATTTTACATATAATATATATATTAATATGTTAGTATATATATGTTTATATATATATATATATATATATATATATATATATATATATATATATATATATATATATATATATATATATATATATATATATATATATATATATATATATATATATATATATATATTATATATTGCAATACCCTACCTCTTGCTCATGAGTTCGCCTTAAATTCAACATCTACTGGCCCAAGCCTTATAGAAACAAAACTTTAGTTTTTGCGTTGTTTATGGTTTAGGCAAGAGTTGAGATTCTCATCTGTTGTTGAGCAAATTAACAGCATACATCATTGAACTGTAATCCGGCAACGCAAGGAAAGCAAACAGCACCAAGATTTGCTCAATTTCTTGCACATATAACTCCGGGGTTGTGCAAGGAGTATAGACTACGAAATGCCCTTGTAAATAGGCTAAACATATATATCTTAGTAAGTAATAGACATGTCTCTGTCTTAATTTATTATATTTATTAAACTTGACTTTGCTCTGGCTCAAGTCGAAGCAAAAATTGCTTAAATAGCTAAGTTTTTGGAGGTCAGTTACACTCGCATATGTAAAACATGTCCATGGTTCGATGTGGAAGATAAACAAAAATAATATGGTAACTCAAGCGGAAATATCACTTAAGAGCAGCCGCAAAACCCTCTCAAAGTATACAGAAAATAACAAAAAATAGGACGAAGGAGCTGGGCGAATTGGCGTGGGGGCAGATTGGCGAAGTGGCTTAGAAAAAGGCGGAAGGAATGTGTCAATAATGACTAATGGCCGAGCGAGCCGGGGAACGCTTGTACCGTTGTCCAATTCGCTTGGCCCATTCGTTTATTGTTGTTTGCGCTCTCGCTCCACGGCTTATGGATATCGCCTTTTGGCATTTTTTATTTATTTTTGCATATTTTCGTTCGTTTCTTTATGCTTTTTTCTCGTGATGTTCAAATGATTTGGGAGCCTACGCATTTATTTTTTTTTTTCTATTTTCTGTGTGTGTCCCAGTTGGCTTTCGCTTTTAATTTGGAATTCTGGCAAAAGTTTTCAACGCAATTCGCGGCAGGGATTTCGAATGAGGTTGCCAAATGGTAACATGCAAAAATAAAAAAAAAGTTGACTTCTTAACACAAACACACACGTACCCACTCCAAGACTTTTAAAACTTTTAATTAATTTAAGCTTGTTTAATTAAAATACCGCTGAAAACGACGCAACATGCTCATAAATCTGTAGAAATTAATTCGTAATCATTTCATCAAATTCTTAAATGAATCGAACAGAGATGAAAGCAACTTGGAGTATCTAGGCAAACATGGGCAGAAGTACTTGAATTTCCTCGAATTTATCAATCAATAAATCATTCATTACACACAAATGCTTTTCTTAAAAAAAAAAAAAAAATATATATATATATATAGTTAAAATAATAATAAGGAAAAAACCACAATAATTTGTCTCTAAGCAAAACAAATTAAATAAAAAGCTGACCATGCGAAACCACTCAAATGTCATGAAACCGAAGCTCATTACTAGTAACATAATACTTGTGCAGGCAGGCAATACAATCTACAATAATACCCTAGATGAGGGTCCAGATGTGGAGTGTGTATGTGTGTGTGGCTTGTGTTGAAATGTGTCTCTGATAACTTTGGCAGAGTTCTTAGAAATGTTAAACGCTGAAGCGCTTAAGATTTTGTATATTTCTTGGCTATAGGTGAAATAAATGGTATATATAGAGTGACCCAAGCACTACTATAATATCCTAGAAGAGAGCCTAGAAATAGAGTATCTATGCATGTATGCTTGAGCTGTGGTTTGTCTCTGATACCATGGCAGTGTTATAAGAATAAAGAGATTAAAATATTAAAGCTTGGTTATAGCTAGGTCTATTGAAGGTATAAATATATATAGGACTTTGGAAGCCACTTGTACAATATTTACATATTTTTGGCAGAGCTCTTCGAATAGGTTTTGATTCTCTTATTTCAGCAAGCGCATAATATTTTCTATATTTGCTCTGCTCAGTTTATTCACTATTCATAATAAATAAATTATGAGCTATATATCTAAAAATATAAAAAGGTTTATTTTGATAAAAACATATTTTATATGAAAAAAAAAAAATTTGTTTTTTAAATATAAAAATTTATTTTTAAAAATATATATTTAATTTTTTAATTTTGTAGAAAATAAAACATTAAATAATCATGTTTTTTACTTAATAAAAAATTATTATAGATATATATATATATATATTTAAAATTTTAAAATTTATTTTTTAAGAGCATATTTAATTTTTTACAATATATTTTATTTTTATAAACACTCTGTTATGCGATGCCATTCATTCAAGCACAGAGTCAGTGTGTGCTCTAGAGTCGTATTCGATCACGTAGACTTCTGTCAATAAATATAAAATACGAGCAATATGCCTTACCAATAATCAACCTTTAAGACAACTTACTTAAACTCTGAAGCAGTTCGCCAACAACAACAGCTCTTTAAGCTGCCATAAAACATCCAATTGCCCCAAAAAGAATCATTTGTATTTGTATTGACTGTGTTTTATTGATTAATGGAATTAAATTAAAAGCTGTATTGTACGGGCTCGCAGAATATCTTCAAGTCGTGCACTTGTCGCTAAAGCACTCCCATTTGTTGCCTTTGTATGCGAGCTTGTTATGAGAAACTCTCAACGAAAACACGCGCCACACATTTCACGGTGTCTGGTGGCAATGACAAATCTTTGCGGTCGCCAGGCCTGGCGCAATTATGGTCAGCAAATAAAATGCTCATCAGGAAGAAAAAAACGAGAAAGTGGCGCACACGAAGCCCATATAAATAACTGCGAACGCACAAACAATAAGCACTCGAGCAGGGGCACAAAACAAACTTGAATTGCACACAGGAAGACACAGCCTGGGAGCGAGCTAGAGCGCAGTAGGCAGCCGATGTGCCCCAAATTGTTGTCATTGTTGCGTATACGCCCAGGTGTGCAGCCAGCAGTCACTATACCATAAGTGTGCCAAACTCGAAATGTATGAGTGCCTCTCTGTGTGTGTGTGTGTGTGTGTGTGTGTGGTCTATGTAATTAATGTTTTCCGTTTCTGCTGCGGTCCGAGCGAGCCTCGTCGGCCTCGAGCCTGTGTAAAGTGCGAGAAAGTGTGAGAGCGTAAAGTTTACGCAAACAGGAAATTGTTATCGTTTTGTCGCCTTAAAAGAAATTCGTTTAGTAATGAAAACACGCTCAATTTTATGGACTAAAAGATGCCCTGTAAAGAGATGAAAAAGTAGTTAAGCTAAATATTTATTTTGCAGACCTTTTATGGGTATATAAAAGCGGAATTTGAAACTTGAACTAAAATTATTGGGAAACTGCAAGTAGGTCTAAACATTGTCTGGCAGCATATTAAAGAGCTGGCCAAAATTTGTTTCCTCTACAGCTGGGTCAATGACTTGCTGTTGTTACTGCGGATAGTAGTGGGAGTGGGTGTGCGTGTGTGCGTGTGTATGTGTTTGCTTTGGGTGGGTAATTAAGATGTTATCTGGATGCGTTGAAATGTGAGCTGAGGGTTTTTGGCTTTTCGGCTTTCCTTCTGTTGGCTATGTCTCGTTGCTTTAAGTGACCCGTTTAATCAGCTGCAATTTTTATGCCTTTTACCATTTCATTCAATCAACGCCGCTGATGGGCACTGTGAGCTATGACAGCGCGCCTAGACGCTAGAGGCTGGGCGCGTCTTATTAACGCCTGCAATTTGTGAAACGTTTCACGCACTTCACATAATTGATGGCTATGGCCCAGGCCCAGGCCACAGAGCAAGTGCACACGTTCAAGTACAATGTGGGCGTTAGTCTTGGCCATGCCCACTGGGCAAGTAAGTTATTTACTACGTGGACTTGGTCTTTAGGCGTTGCTGCCTAAAAGCATGACGTGAACCATTTATATGACCAACATATTTGAGGCATGTTTATGCCAGCGAATGCCAAGCCAAAATGATAGAAAAAAAACGAAAATGCTGAAAGAAAGGAAACAAAATAACAGAGAAAACATTGACGAAGAGGAAGACAAGCAGTTAGCGTGGCTTTTGTTTACGGAAATCGACTGACCGACCAAATGGTTCATTCACATGGCGCCATCCTCCGCCGTCAGCCCTGATCGATTTGAGTTTGAGCTGTCAACCGGCAATGAAACTGACTCAAGCTAGGCCGACAGTGTGTGTGATGAAATATTAAACAAACTTTGAGCTGATTTACACGCGTCTCTTATGAAGAAGATGTGGAAATTTTAGATGGGAAGAGATGTGGACTGATGACATTCGTAAAATTTAACCAGGATTTCAGATAAGTTTAAGAAAACTTTGAGCATGGGCAGACTCTTTTGAATGCTTTAAGCTAACATCCAGCGGCTTTTAGTACAAAGGTCAGTATTAAAGATTGTCGAGCTACTGAATTTTCTGCACTGAGATGAGTGAACTAAATGTTGCCATGAGCTGAGCTTAATAATAAAGCCACAAGGCACTTCATATGCTCAGCCATTACTGCTTTAATATCCCATGCCATTGCTCTTATTGTGTTCAAACTAGGCAAACAAAATATTTATAAATATTAAAGTTATCTCACAGCTTGAATATTGATTTTCATTTTATTATAAATATTTAAATTTGTAAAATTTATTATTTATTAAACTTTCAGTGACTTGAGCTCTTCTTTATTTATTTGTTTATAATCACTTGCTCATATTAATTTTTCATCGCTTCGCTTACTGAATTTAACACTCAATCAGCTGGCTGCAATTGTGATTTGATTTGATTGGAGCTGAGTTGTGGTTGCGTGCAATGCATGCATCGAGTTGGATATGGCCGAGGCGTGACTTGGCGTCCAATTACAGCAGCTAGCGAAATGTAAACCTGAAAGCAATTCACAAATTTATTGGTCGAGTCAACAACTTTTGCACTTTTGAGCAATTTGATACAGAAGCGGATAACAGGCGAGAAAAGGCACTGCTGCACACCAAATCGAAATAGTTTATAAATTTCAGTTTAGTTCTCGTATGCAAAAAATAAAAAAAGTAGAAGAAGAGGGATTGCTGCACAACGGGCGAGTGGCCACAGAATTTCCAGCGAGCACACAAACAAAATGGAGAAAACTTTCAATTTGCTCAGTCAAGTATCGAAATGGTGGCAATCAGGCAGCCATGCGCTCGGAAAAGCTGAGTGTAGAATAAAACATAAACCACAACAAGTGCTGCCTGGCCCACCCACTAGACAAAAAAAAAAAAAAAAAAAGAGTGCAAAAATTGAAAAGAAGAAGAGCGCAAAATTGTTGAAGAAGTTTTCAATTTGGCCGCAAAATTTGAGCAATTTCCTTAACGGCGCATTGCGAGTTTTGGCTGTGAACAGCTGGCGAAGCAGGCAAAAGGGGTGCGCCGCCCAGCTGACAAGTGTGTGCTTAAGCGTGCATATGTGTGTGTGAGTGTGTGTGTGTGTGTGAGTGTCAAAGCTGCCACCAAACTGAAAAAGCAATTGGCAATGCAAAAATTATGGATTATGCTAAGTTGCTCGACGCGGCCCCAAGCAGCTATTGATCCTTAATGCATTCATAATGATTTCGTGTAGACAATATTTTGAATTGAGACAAGCGAATGCAAAATGTTCTTGGGTTTCTTTCTAATTAACATAATTGTTTGACTGAATGTTGAGAAATTGTTAAACTGCATTGATTATGTAATACTTGCATCGCCTTGGTTATTAAGCCTTGTAGTAAATCTTTTTAATATATTCTTTTTAATTACCTTTGATTAATACATTATAAATCAGCGTTTGTTTTAGAGCAGTCAAACAATATGACTTTCATATATATACTTATCTCTGTTCTCTCCCATCTCTTGCCTCAATGTCATTTTGAATACATGCGCATAGGCATTTCGCTCTTGAGACAAGAAGTGTGCCTTAACACTCCACTACTTTGAGTGACTTATCAATAAGTGAGTGAATTATGATTTTGTAGAAGAAAGCGCATATTATCGCGCGCTCTCCACTTTCATCTTGCTCTCCGTTCACTAAAACTCGAGACGATCGGTCGCGTTTCACTTGTGCTGCCCGAGAGAACACCCTGCCACAGGTTCGAGTTCGAGCTCTTAAACAACCTTTACGAATGCTTGAAGAGAAACGAAGCCTTTATAATTGTACAAAAATATATTTCAATAAGTTATTTTTATTTGAGCTTATCAAGAGAGAGATCAGCAGCTCATACAAATTTAAATTCATTTTTTTTATTGACAGAAAATTACATCGCTGAAAATAAAAATATAAATTTCATATTTTTATTAATATATATTTATTTACAAATCAGAAAATCTCTGTTTTTACACTTGTTCATATAAAATGTTTAAAAAACCAACTGAGATTCTCTGCAAAAATGTTTTAGACATTTGCTCTGCTTAAGCTTGCATTTTAAATTGACGTATATTTGGGTCGTATCATCATCTGAACGGACTTCAATGCATAGTAACCCTTCCAGTCATACCACCAAATGCTCTCTTCACTATTAACTTCTTTATCAAAGTATTTGCCGTTGAGATTGCTGCAATGAGTTATGTGATTAATATATGTAATCAATCAAAAAGATTTGCGTGTAAACCTACCTGTTGCCATATAGGCCGTACCACCCGCCGCTTACGTAATATTCAGCACAATTGCCTTGAGGCCAGCCATCGTTGTCGCGGTCATAGGTGCTGAATCTGTTATGCAGATTGTAGGTCAAGGCATTGCCAGCATTCCCTGAATAGGTGCCCAGTGACTTCAGCATATACTGCTCCTCCTCGCTGCCAATCAGAAAGCTGTCATAGCGGGCGTGACGGACATTGTTGTTGAAATCGACTAGCTGCACATACAGCTCATAGGGCAGAGATTTGGACAAATGGTGCAGTAGCTCCAAGCCCACAAAGAATTCACCATCGAAGTCGCCAAAGCCTTGCTTGTACTCGGTCCAGTTTCTGTAGAAATCCACGTCGCCATTGATGCGTCTCTGCACCACTAACCAACCGCTTCCAGCTACTTTGGCGTCGCACAGCACCAAGGCTTTACCGTAACCATTGACAACTATGTCATGGATATCCGAGGAATCTTGGAAGGGCATACAATTGATGGCCTGATCCTCGGCTAGCTCAACATGCTGAGAACCGGCATTGGGTTTGTGAGCGCCAATGGAACTATTCAAGTTTACAATTTCATTGAGCAGAGTCTTGAGAGCTTCTGTGTTGGCGTCCAATTGTGTTTTCATCGATTCGATTGATTTTTTATTTTCATTGCTGCACTGAGCTTCGTTAAATGCTTCGAGCAGCTCTTCATAGGTATTTCTCTGTTGCGCTTGGACCGCATCTAGTTTTTCCTGCATAGATACCTCAAAAGCTTTCAGCTTCTCCTCCGCTTTCAAGACGCTCTTAAACAGAGGTTTCATCTCTTTCAGGCAAGACGAACTGCACTTATCCAGCGGTACGATCTATCAATAATGAAAAATATTATTATAAAACACATCAAATAAGTAAAGTATATGAAAATATGCTAAAATATAGTGTACTTACTTCAAATTCATGAAATTCGTAGTTCTCTGCCAATAATGTAAGCAGAAAAAGCTTGAAAAAACACAAGTCCATAGCTCTCATGTTTGGTGTACACTGATTGACTGGCAGAATACGAATATTGTTAATCTGAACAACAACATCGCTTTATGCGGCGAAACTCAGGCAATCGGCAAGTTGTATTTTTGCTTATGCAAGCAATAAATAATAAAGGTCTCTGGTTCACAGTATAGGCGATTATATTTCAAATATTAGAGCAAACGAAGCCTGACTAGCAGATACCCGGGTAAATACATAATACATAATAAATAATACATAATACATAATACATAATACATAATACATAATACATAATACATAATACATAATACATAATACATAATACATAATACATAATACATAATACATAATACATAATACATAATACATAATACATAATACATAATACATAATACATAATACATAATACATAATACATAATACATAATACATAATACATAATACATAATACATAATACATAATACATAATACATAATACATAATACATAATACATAATACATAATACATAATACATAATACATAATACATAATACATAATACATAATACATAATACATAATACATAATACATAATACATAATACATAATACATAATACATAATACATAATACATAATACATAATACATAATACATAATACATAATACATAATACATAATACATAATACATAATACATAATACATAATACATAATACATAATACATAATACATAATACATAATACATAATACATAATACATAATACATAATACATAATACATAATACATAATACATAATACATAATACATAATACATAATACATAATACATAATACATAATACATAATACATAATACATAATACATAATACATAATACATAATACATAATACATAATACATAATACATAATACATAATACATAATACATAATACATAATACATAATACGTAATACGTAAGACATAAGATTTAAAACATACGACACACGAAATAAGACATAAGACGTAAGACACAAGACACAAGACATAAGATATAAGACATAAGACACAAGACATAAGACATAAGACATAAGACATAAGACATAAGACATAAGACATAAGACATAAGACATAAGACACAAGACGTAAGGCTCAAGACATAAGACATAAGACATAAGACATAAGACATAACACATAACACATAAGACATAAGACATAACATATAAGACAAAAGACAAAAGACAAAAGACATAAGACATAAGACATAAGACATTAGACATAAGACATAAGACATAAGACATAAGACATAAGACATAAGACACAAGACATAAGACATAAGACATAAGACATAAGACATAAGACATAAGACATAAGACATAAGACATAAGACATAAGACATAAGACATAAGACATAAGACATAAGACATAAGACATAAGACATAAGACATAAGACATAAGACATGACATAAGACATAACAAGACATAAGACATAAGACATAAGACATAAGACATAAGACATAAGACATAAGACATAAGACATAAGACATAAGACATAAGACATAAGACATAAGACATAAGACATAAGACATAAGACATAAGACATAAGACATAAGACATAAGACATAAGACATAAGACATAAGACATAAGACATAAGACATAAGACATAAGACATAAGACATAAGACATAAGACATAAGACATAAGACATAAGACATAAGACATAAGACATAAGACATAAGACATAAGACATAAGACATAAGATATAACACATAAGACATAACACATAAGACATAAGATATAACACATAAGACATAAGACATAAGACATAAGACATAAGACATAAGACATAAGACATAAGACATAAGACATAAGACATAAGACATAAGACATAAGACATAAGACATAAGACATAAGACATAAGACATAAGACATAAGACATAAGACATAAGACATAAGACATAAGATATAACACATAAGACATAAGACATAAGACATAAGACATAAGACATAAGACATAAGACATAAGACATAAGACATAAGACATAAGACATAAGACATAAGACATAAGACATAAGACATAAGATATAACACATAAGACATAACACATAAGACATAAGATATAACACATAAGACATAAGACATAAGACATAAGACATAAGACATAAGACATAAGACATAAGACATAAGACATAAGACATAAGACATAAGACATAAGACATAAGACATAAGACATAAGACATAAGACATAAGACATAAGATATAACACATAAGACATAAGACATAAGACATAAGACATAAGACATAAGACATAAGACATAAGACATAAGACATAAGACATAAGACATAAGACATAAGACATAAGACATAAGACATAAGACATAAGACATAAGACATAAGACATAAGACATAAGACATAAGACATAAGACATAAGACATAAGACATAAGACATAAGACATAAGACATAAGACATAAGACATAAGACGTAAGACATAAGACATAAGACATAAGACATAAGACATAAGACATAAGACATAAGACATAAGACATAAGACATAAGACATAAGACATAAGACATAAGACATAAGACATAAGACATAAGACATAAGACATAAGACATAAGACATAAGACACAAGACACAAGACATAAGACATAAGACATAAGACATAAGACATAAGACATAAGACATAAGACATAAGACATAAGACATAAGATATAACACATAAGACATAACACATAAGACATAAGATATAACACATAAGACATAAGACATAAGACATAAGACATAAGACATAAGACATAAGACATAAGACATAAGACATAAGACATAAGACATAAGACATAAGACATAAGACATAAGACATAAGACATAAGACATAAGACATAAGACATAAGACATAAGACATAAGACATAAGATATAACACATAAGACATAAGACATAAGACATAAGACATAAGACATAAGACATAAGACATAAGACATAAGACATAAGACATAAGACATAAGACATAAGACATAAGACATAAGACATAAGATATAACACATAAGACATAACACATAAGACATAAGATATAACACATAAGACATAAGACATAAGACATAAGACATAAGACATAAGACATAAGACATAAGACATAAGACATAAGACATAAGACATAAGACATAAGACATAAGACATAAGACATAAGACATAAGACATAAGACATAAGATATAACACATAAGACATAAGACATAAGACATAAGACATAAGACATAAGACATAAGACATAAGACATAAGACATAAGACATAAGACATAAGACATAAGACATAAGACATAAGACATAAGACATAAGACATAAGACATAAGACATAAGACATAAGACATAAGACATAAGACATAAGACATAAGACATAAGACATAAGACATAAGACATAAGACATAAGACGTAAGACATAAGACATAAGACATAAGACATAAGACATAAGACATAAGACATAAGACATAAGACATAAGACATAAGACATAAGACATAAGACATAAGACATAAGACATAAGACATAAGACATAAGACATAAGACATAAGACATAAGACACAAGACACAAGACATAAGACATAAGACATAAGACATAAGACATAAGACATAAGACATAAGACATAAGACATAAGACATAAGACATAAGACATAAGACATAAGACATAAGACATAAGACATAAGACATAAGACATAAGACATAAGACATAAGACATAAGACATAAGACATAAGACATAAGACATAAGACATAAGACATAAGACATAAGACATAAGACATAAGACGTAATACCTATGACGTAATGCCTATGACGTAATACCTATGACGTAATACCTATGACGTAATACCTATGACGTAATGCCTATGACGTAATGCCTATGACGTAATACCTATGACGTAATGCCTATGACGTAATGCCTATGACGTAATACCTATGACGTAATGCCTATGACGTAATACCTATGACGTAATACCTATGACGTAATGCCTATGACGTAATGCCTATGACGTAATGCCTATGACGTAATACCTATGACGTAATGCCTATGACGTAATACCTATGACGTAATACCTATGACGTAATACCTATGACGTAATGCCTATGACGTAATGCCTATGACGTAATACCTATGACGTAATGCCTATGACGTAATGCCTATGACGTAATACCTATGACGTAATGCCTATGACGTAATACCTATGACGTAATACCTATGACGTAATGCCTATGACGTAATGCCTATGACGTAATGCCTATGACGTAATACCTATGACGTAATACCTATGACGTAATGCCTATGACGTAATGCCTATGACGTAATACCTATGACGTAATGCCTATGACGTAATGCCTATGACGTAATACCTATGACGTAATGCCTATGACGTAATGCCTATGACGTAATGCCTATGACGTAATGCCTATGACGTAATACCTATGACGTAATACCTATGACGTAATGCCTATGACGTAATGCCTATGACGTAATACCTATGACGTAATGCCTATGACGTAATGCCTATGACGTAATGCCTATGACGTAATACCTATGACGTAATACCTATGACGTAATACCTATGACGTAATGCCTATGACGTAATGCCTATGACGTAATACCTATGACGTAATGCCTATGACGTAATACCTATGACGTAATACCTATGACGTAATGCCTATGACGTAATGCCTATGACGTAATGCCTATGACGTAATACCTATGACGTAATACCTATGACGTAATGCCTATGACGTAATGCCTATGACGTAATACCTATGACGTAATGCCTATGACGTAATGCCTATGACGTAATACCTATGACGTAATGCCTATGACGTAATGCCTATGACGTAATGCCTATGACGTAATGCCTATGACGTAATACCTATGACGTAATACCTATGACGTAATGCCTATGACGTAATGCCTATGACGTAATGCCTATGACGTAATGCCTATGACGTAATGCCTATGACGTAATACCTATGACGTAATACCTATGACGTAATGCCTATGACGTAATGCCTATGACGTAATACCTATGACGTAATGCCTATGACGTAATGCCTATGACGTAATACCTATGACGTAATGCCTATGACGTAATGCCTATGACGTAATGCCTATGACGTAATGCCTATGACGTAATACCTATGACGTAATACCTATGACGTAATGCCTATGACGTAATGCCTATGACGTAATACCTATGACGTAATGCCTATGACGTAATGCCTATGACGTAATGCCTATGACGTAATACCTATGACGTAATACCTATGACGTAATACCTATGACGTAATGCCTATGACGTAATGCCTATGACGTAATACCTATGACGTAGTGCCTATGACGTAATACCTATGACGTAATACCTATGACGTAATGCCTATGACGTAATGCCTATGACGTAATGCCTATGACGTAATGCCTATGACGTAATAGCTATGACGTAATGCCTATGACGTAATACCTATGACGTAATACCTATGACGTAATGCCTATGACGTAATGCCTATGACGTAATACTTATGACGTAATGCCTATGACGTAATGCCTATGACGTAATGCCTATGACGTAATGCCTATGACGTAATGCCTATGACGTAATACCTATGACGTAATGCCTATGACGTAATGCCTATGACGTAATGCCTATGACGTAATGCCTATGACGTAATGCCTATGATGTAATGCCTATGACGTAATGGCTATGACGTAATACCTATGACGTAATGCGTATGACGTAATACCTATGACGTAATGCCTATGACGTAATGCCTATGACGTAATACCTATGACGTAATGCCTATGACGTAATGCCTATGACGTAATGCCTATGACGTAATGCCTATGACGTAATACCTATGACGTAATACCTATGACGTAATGCCTATGACGTAATGCCTATGACGTAATACCTATGACGTAATGCCTATGACGTAATACCTATGACGTAATGCCTATGACGTAATGCCTATGACGTAATACCTATGACGTAATGCCTATGACGTAATGCCTATGACGTAATGCCTATGACGTAATACCTATGACGTAATACCTATGACGTAATGCCTATGACGTAATGCCTATGACGTAATGCCTATGACGTAATACCTATGACGTAATGCCTATGACGTAATACCTATGACGTAATGCCTATGACGTAATACCTATGACGTAATACCTATGACGTAATACCTATGACGTAATACCTATGACGTAATGCCTATGACGTAATACCTATGACGTAATACCTATGACGTAATGCCTATGACGTAATACCTATGACGTAATGCCTATGACGTAATACCTATGACGTAATGCCTATGACGTAATACCTATGACGTAATGCCTATGACGTAATGC